>CM040403.1:30645006-31047506 GCA_022702515.1 Ilyophis sp. 1 JC-2022
TTCTGGTGGCATGCCACAGACCCAAAACATAAAAGGCGTCATAAAATGTCAAGATAATATGAGGGTTAAATAGATTTTATAGGTGCAGGTGCACAATAACACCCATCACCTAGGCAACACAGCATGTGAACATAATTGCCTGCATGATCAAATCAACATATGATCAACATTTTATATATGCCTTGCTTGCACTGTCGCAACAGATATTGTGTGAAGAAGATAAATCTATTTGAATTTTAAATTATATCGTCAGATTAATTTAACCCGGCCCATACTTCATAACAAGAGCTGTTCCCATGGGAACCATATCTCCTTGAATTCACACTGGCTTTATGGAGGAGTGGAGAGAATTATAACCCGTTTGAGTCACCTCAGATTAGACCGGAACAAATGATAAATTGAATGATGAGTAATTGAGCAGGGCATGCAGTGGTCTGCATTTGCACTAGGATCTCGTGACAGATTCTCTGCACATATCTGGCTGACCTCACAGTGTTTATTTAAAAATAAAAAAAGGCATATATGCAGACATGGTGTAGTCTGAGCCGGAGGATGGCTATTTTTCTCCCTTAAATACCCGAATAATGAGGTAAGCCATCGTGTCAGTGCCATTAAGTCATCTAGTTATATGCGCCCTTATTAAATCAGTGCGCCATGTGTATATATAACCTTTCCCCCCCAGCACAACCTCAGCTGTTCCGTTTTTTTTTTTATGTGGCCTCTCCTTTATTAAGAAACGGGACAGGCAGAAAAATGAGCTGAATGGTCAGGAAAGATCTGAAGAGGGCAATGTTGCGCACGTGTAAGAGGATTTCTGACAGGGTTCTGACAGCGAACCGTGGTGGCAGTTTTCGAGAGAGAGAGAGAGCGAGCGAGAGAGAGAGAGAGAGAGAGGGAGCCCCAGCCGGCAAACATATATTGGCCTTTATATGCTTATAAAACACTTATAGAACATTTATAAATTGCTTATAAAGCATTTATAAATTGCTTATAAAACATTTATAAGAATACAGTTGCCCACAAGCGGACAGTTTAAGCGAGGTGGTCAATATATGGATTAGCCGTTAAAAGGATGCAAAATATCAAGTGAATGGTTCTGCTGCTAGCGAAGTGGTGCCGATTTGCAAAATGCTGGTGAACCAACGGCAGTCCAGTAGGCGTTTACTTGCTTGCTGTCTGGGACTTTATGAGTTTGCATTGTGGAGAACCCCCCTTTGCAGACAGCTGTTACACATCTGGGGGGAGAGAAAAGACGGAGATCTTGCCGCAGTTTTAGTTTCTGTGAGAGCAGTACAGTACAGAGGGCTCTCATTCCTCGGGCCTAATTAAAGGTGCCTCTCTTCAAAAAGCCAAAGCTGCACTTCATGGCAGTTTCATTTTATGAAAAGTGAGCATTTGATGTTACGTTTTATTGTTGGGGGGGCGGGGTCTGTCTTTCATTATGTTTTTATTGGTGACGGTATTGTCTTCCAACCTGAGTGAGGATAAACCAAGAGATCAAACAACTCTTTGATAAAAAAAAAGGGATTAGCACTGAGTGAACAGACAGCGAGTATATTGTTGTTTCTCTATTGTGATTCTTAGGGTTAAAGTCAATTCCATTTCAGTTCAGTCAATTTGGGAAATAAACTGATATTCAATCCATTGATTGCAGAAAAATTGGCAAAATGTTCTATGAGGATTATTTCCATTTATGAACTGAATTTCAATTAATTTCTTGAAAAGAATGAATTAAAATAGAATTGACCCACCCAGTCCTCCACATACCCTGTGTATCAGATTTCGAGGGGTTTTACATAAAATAACATAACATAATGACGATAACTGGCCATTCAGCCCAATGAGGCTCGCCATTTTCCCACCACTAATGGATACCTAGTGCTCACCGTTTACCTACAAACCAGATAGTATCTAGCACCATATCAAGCCTGGTCTTGAAACCCCCAGAGTTTCTGTCTCTACTACATGATGTTTTTTCTCAGATTGGATGGTGCTAGAACACCAGGGAAGGCATGAAAATAAGAGAATCCTAGTGGACAATTCAGCCAATCTTGGCTTATCAATTACCTAAATACCTAATCATAGTCTTGAATCCGGGCTTTCTGGGCCAGAACATAATCTGGCATCCTCACTTCTCAGATGGGAATGGGGATCCCCTGCTCTAGAGAGAATCCAGCACTGTGTCAACCTGGACTTGAACACCCCTGGGGTCTCTGCCTCTGCTACATAACCTGGCGGACTGTTCCACGCATTGGCAATGCTCCCTGAAAAAAATATATTTCTTGACATCAGTGTGTAAGTATTCTTTTACAGAGACATTATTCAACGCTGTCGACTTGCCAATGGTCTACCAGGTGATGTGATAGAGGCAGACAGGTGAAAGGCTGGTGTTCCACACAGACCTGGGGTGCGTTCCAATCCTCAAAAAATGCACCCTCTTTTCCTCCACTACCACCTCGTCTCTTCCGTGCCCCGGAAACGGATCTTTGTGTTTTAATCTAATGTTGCTGATTACATCTTAATTACGTATTAATGGTTACATATTAATTAATGTCTTGACGCAAGCCGCAATGTCATGTACATTGTATACTGTACATGCAAATACTTGTACTCAAAACATTCAGGCAGTTTTCCATACTTCTGGATAGGAGAAGAGTGGTAGTGGGGGAGTGGAGAATATTGGGACGGACCCTTGGGTTCAAATAGTATTTGTTTTGGATTCAAATACTATTCTGCATTTGACTAAGCTTGCCTGGTGTATTGGAACGAAGGAAATAATCCCAAAAGTGTAAACCCAGCCCAGTGCAGAAAAGTGTTAGAATCCAAAACAAATACTATTTGAACTCAGGTCCTTCTTCACCTGCCTTTAACCGCCTTACAATGGGAGGGAATGAAAGTACATCTACCCTTGAGCAACAGTGCAGAGTGAAGCGGACTGACAGACCAAGCAGTAATGTTGCACGTCCTGTTTATGCCAGTTTACAGTCTCCTCTGTGTTGCATCTTGCTCAGTAGTGCCCCCCCGCCACAGATCTGAAGACGGCAATGTCGTGCACTTGTGACAGAATTGCTGACAGGGTCCTAACTAAAACTCTGGGATGAGGAAGTGAAGTTTTGTAGACAGGACGGACTGCCTGCTGATCGTGCCCCCTGGTATCAGCTGTTGAAATGTCACAGAGTACAGGGCAATACCCGTGTTCTCTGAATGACTGGCTGACAGCGGTTCCTCTCAGATAGAGGTAGGCCGGGGGGGCGGTTAATGACATCGTCCATCGTCTAAACGTTCTTGGAATGGGAATATGAACCTAACCCCCCCGCCCATTTATTTATTTTTTGATGTAGTTCTTTGCCCTTAGCTTTGCCCCCGCACATGCAGATGCCATTGTGTCAAATACCCCCCCCCCCCACCCCCATCCTGAGGTAAGAACTTCTCAATAACAACTCCACACTCTGTAATGAGATAGCCTTATCAGGTGGCTATATGTCTGGCCGATTACAGTTCCCAGAGAAACCAGATGTTGGAGGGAGTCTGTAACAGCAGCTGTGGCTGCACTGTTTAAGGGGGGGGGGGGTTCAGGGGGGATTCAGGGGGGCCTTATATTTTCACTAATAGGACCGCCTAACTGCTACCAAATGTGTTTGAAGCTGCATCTGTCTCAACCAAACTCTTACAGTCCACTTATGAATGGCGGTATTGAAGTATCACTTTTCATTTACATGTATTTTTTCCCTGCAACAGAAGCATTGCACAGGAAATATAAAGCGTAAGGCTGTCTCTTAATGAATGAATGAATTACTATTTATTTGTATCTCCTTCTCTCTCTCTCTCTCGCTCTCTTTTTTATACCATGTTGTAAATGGACAAAACAATGAATCGCTCAGATTTAAGTCTCAAACGATGTGCTACAGGGTCTTGATTGGTGGAGGAGTGGCCCGGGGTGGGCGGGCTACAGCACTTTCCCTGCTATTTATTTTAGTTGGCTCAGCCATGTAAACAGCCGGCTTGCTCCTCTGCGAATAGCAGCGGCCCTAAGCCAGAGCTGCTTACTCATGAGGCGGACTGCCTGTCTCCCATAGCGAGCAGGAGAAAAGCTGTAAAAAACTGCCCACATTGGCCGCTGACCTTTCCCCTGTAAGTGCAGTGTTTAGTGCTCGATGTTTGGATGTTAAATCTCCAGGCCTGCTGCCGGAGAAAGGAAGTGTACGATTTCAGGGGTTTCCATGGAGACGGTCTTGGCCTCGAGAGCGACTGCACGAACTGAAAAACCCTCCAGTATCTTCAGCGAACCCTCGATTATTTTGCAGCCTTCATAACCATAACAGTAATGTAATGCCAGGATTTTGAACCTCTAGTCCAAAAGAGTTTGAGTTGTCTTCTCCTGAGGAACCAACTCAAAATAAGGTTCCAGACGTTCAAACAGAATGTGTGTGGTTACTCCATGGCCTAACTGAATGAAAGGGCATTCGCTATATGACAAAAATCCCTTTTTAAACAGCAGTGTATCGTAATGGTTGGGCACCTACTCTTGCAAAACAGAGGTTGTGAGTTTGCTTCTTAGGTGGGGCATTGCCTTTGCACCCTTGAGCAAGGAACTTAACTTAAATTACTTCAGTAAATGCTGAAATGTATAAATGGATTGTATAAAAACACACATACTTTTTTTTCCCCCTCTGTCTGCAGCTGACTTCCTGTCCAGCCTGGATCAGTACGACATTGCCATCCCGGTGCGTGTGGGGCCGGAGGGCGAGGCTCTGGGCGGGGACGGGGAAGGGTCCCGAAACGGAGGAGGCCGTCGGAGGCGCCGCAGTTCGGACGGCCGGCCAGGGGACACGCAGCTCTATTACCAGCTCTCCACTTCGCGCGTCAACTTTCTGCTCAACCTGACACTACACCGGGGCCTGCTCTCCGAACGCTTCCGGGTGGAGTACTGGAAGAGGGGCCGGCTGGCCTGGAGCCACCCCTACTCCACACACTGCCATTATGTGGGGCACCTGCAGCACCTCGTCCAGTCCAGCAACGTGGCCCTCAGCAACTGCAACGGCCTGGTAAGCAGCTCCACCCCATCGCCGAGTACATTACATCACTACACAAAGCTCCACCCCATCGCCGAGTACATTACATCACTACACAAAGCTCCGCCCCATCGCCGAGTACATTACATCACTACACAAAGCTCCACCCCATCACCGAGTACATTACATCACTACACAAAGCTCCGCCCCCATCGCCGAGTACATTACATCACTACACAAAGCTCCGCCCCCATCGCCGAGTACATTACATCACTACACAAAGCTCCACCCCCATCACGAGTACATTACATCACTACACAAAGCTCCACCCCCATCACGAGTACATTACATCACTACACAAAGCTCCGCCCCCATCGCCGAGTACATTACATCACTACACAAAGCTCCGCCCCCATCACCGAGTACATTACATCACTACACAAAGCTCCACCCCCATCACGAGTACATTACATCAGTGGTTCCCAACCCTGGTCCTGGAGTACCCCTGTGTATGCAGGTTTTCGTTCCAACCACAATTGCAATATCAGAATTTTAACAAGCTGTTAATTTTTCTTAATTCGATGTTTTTAATGTTTAGATAGATTATTTACCCTCTTAAGCCACATTTTGTTAGCAAAAGCTATGCATAGCATGAAGAATTAAAGTCCAATATTCACATTGTGCTGTATTGCAAACAATTAAAAATAGGTAAAACATTTTTTTAACTGATCAAATTAAAGACTGAGGTGAATCAATAGGCTCCTAATTGATGATATTGTGGACACATGGCCACTAAAACTAACCGTTTGGTAAATAATGAAGAATTCAAAGACAAAGCAAATGATAACGAGCCAAACCTGAATTGTGTTAAATTTAAGGAAACATTATGAAGGAACACTTGTTCAATGACCTAATTAAGAGCCCATTCACCTCAGTCTTTACCTCTTTTTTGTAATTGTTTGCAATATAACACAATAAGCATAATGTGAACCTGGAAAATGTATTATTCATGGCATGTATAGCCATGTCTTTTATAATGCGATTTTTAGAGGGTAAATAATCCCTCTAAACATGATAAATTAACATCTTAAAATATTGGGATTGCAATTGTGGTTGGAACGAAAACCTGCATACACAGGGGTACTCCAGGACCAGGGTTGGGAACCACTGCATTACATCACTACACAAAGCTCCACCCCATCGCCGATTACATTACATCACTACACAAAGCTCCACCCCCATCACGAGTACATTACATCACTACACAAAGCTCCGCCCCCATCACCGAGTACATTACATCACTACACAAAGCTCCGCCCCCATCACAAGTACATTACATCACTACACAAAGCTCCACCCCCATCACGAGTACATTACATCACTACACAAAGTTCCGCCCCCATCGCGAGTACATTATATCACTACACAAAGCTCCGCCCTCATCGCCGGGCACAGTACATCACTTTACACAAGGCTCCGCCCCCATCACCGAGTGGTCTCCATCGCTGGGGACATTGCATAACATTACAGGCAGCTCTGCCCTCAAACACAAAAATAAATCTAACCCTAACATTACACATATTAGGTCTGCAGCATGAGTAATTTAATAGGTGTGGTGTGGAATTATAATCATTAACTTCAAATTTAATCTACATGAATACAACTGTGATGATAAGATGTGTAGAAACAGGCCAGGCGCGAAATAGAGATATTGTATATGGTAGAATACTACAGCTACGCACACAGTTTCATACATGGTATGTAATATATTGAATATCAACACATGCTGTACAAAAGTGCTCTTTACTATTCCAGAAAGATTCCGCAGGCTGGGCTGGTTTTCAGTGTTATGCAGCAGTTAATTTATCAGTTAAAGCGGTTGATTACACAGTTTAACTCACCTCACCTGCTTTCTTTGGTCTGCATGCATTTGCTGACTCTAAGCCCTGCGGCTCTCCGGGACCAGGGTGGCATGCACATGTTGTGGACTCAGATACTTCAGATACTCTGGCTCCATGTTCTTAAATATCAAAAGTTCTGTTTCCTTCCTGTTGATGCAGAAACATTCCAATCTGATGCACCTTGTGACAATTCACTGAGCAATACAGGGCAATAGAGGGCAGTACAGGGCCATACAGGGCTATACGGGGCAATACAGTTGCGATGGGCATTAGAAACAACCAGAAACTTCAGCAGCCAACAAAGAGGGGACTTTGAGTTTATAACAGGGTTGTCTTAACTCCAGTCCAGTAAGGCTGCAGTGTCTGCAGGTATTTTGCATATTCTTTTCAATCAGCAGCAGATGTAGGCCTTGAAAACGAGGTGAGTGAACTTTCTGACCAATCAGTGCCTTAAATGAAGCACTCGAGTGCTGACACACACCGAAGACCAGCAGACACTGTGACCCTCCAGGGCTGGAGGCTGACCTCATTTGTCTACCATGAAATCTGAACTGCCACCCTGCTGGGGGATGCTATTGCAGGCATAGCACCCCCTGTAGGTGCAAAAGTTCAGCATTTTGGCATTGGGGCGTAAGTGCACAGTAAAAACCCCTGTTTTGGTTTTCTAAAGCGATCTAATTCAGGAAGGAGATACGTGAGCAGAAACCAGTCAAGACCTGAAATGGACACCTAAGGCCGTAGTTGCATGTTAATTAATCTAGTTTTGATCACCCCTCACCCCTCCCCCCTCCTTCCACCCCCCCACCAAAAATAGAGAGAAAAAAATCTTAACGATTTATTTACTTTAAAATAATGTTCTATGGTGCCTCTCCCATTTCCCCAGTCTGGTCCCTGACTAGTGAGATGCATAAAACTGCATAAACAAGGGATTTCTGCTCTGAACGGGTTGCCTCTTCTCTCCCAGGTCACCGTGAAGGGCCTTTGTTTCCATCTGTGACGAGCGTAAGCCCCTCTGATTAAACGCCTCTGCCGACTCGCGGTGCGCGGCCCATGCATTGTGCACCGCCCGGACGTTTGAAGAAGGGACCGCCTGTGTTAATGGCTTCCATCGGTCTGAGCTCAGAATTAATTGGGGCCCATAATACCGTACGTAAATACATGGGATTACACGTGTGCACAAAAGCGTTAATAACCCCTGCACATAATTACTGCTGGGCAGAATAGCATAACTTCAAATCCAACAGAGAATTCATTGTGTCCACAAGGGCATCACTAAATGCATTATAGGATTACGCTCACTTTGAAAGTGCGCTATAGAGAACAGAGGGGGGCGACGCGGTTATTGAGGCTGCTGGCTGCAGATCGGTGGGTCTAATCGGTAGAGGCACGAAAGTATCTTCCCGTTTATGTTGAAGTCCTCATGGATTCACGTTCAGATTGAATTATCTTCTCTGCTCACCCTGTGAGAGGTCAGAGGGCAGGGTAATAGGATTAGCTTTTCAGGGATACATAGATATCCCAAGAATAAAAAATAAAAAACGTAATGCAACAGGACAACGAGATGCAAACACTACCTGCGATACGCCGTTATGAAATTGAGTTGACAGCTGAAGAGTTTTTTTGGTTTTTTTGCCTAAATGTTTGACTTAACAAGTTACTCTTACCTTTGGGGAAGACCTCCTTCTTCATCTGTTGTTTCCTGACCCCTCCAGCAGGGGGTGATAGTGTCCGGGGATGAGGAGTTCTTCATAGAGCCACTGACTCCCGCCGATAACCTGACCAGTGCGGCTGAGAGGGAAGGGCGCCCCCATGTGGTCTACAAGAGATCTTCCCTCAGGCACCAGTACATGGACCAGTCCTGTGGGGTCATTGGTGAGTGGAGCCACAGATTATATTGCAAGGTTGTCCAATCTTATCCGAAAAAGGGTGCAGGTTTTTGTTTTATTCCAGCACTATGACATCTGATTCAACAAATTGTAACTAATCGTGGTCTTTTCGGATAAGATTGGACACCCCTGTTCTATAGGCTCACCAGATACTCAACTCCAGGGATTCTTCTAAGCTCTCTGCTTCCTCAATACAGGAAGTGCCGGATTAGTCACAAGGACTATATTACAGTATAGAACATGCTTTGTCTTGGTATTGTTCTTGGCCACACCCCTTAATGAGTTTTCAGAAGACGTGTCAAATTGGTTTAGGCTTCAGTGGTGGTGAGGTGGAACCTTCAATGTTAAGAGTGTGGATATGAGTATCTCGTGAGTTTGGAGAATTTGTGACTAATGGGTGCCTTGCCTTCCATGTTTGAAACCTTGATGTTAAAAATGTAATCCCATACACAAGACTATAAATGAAATATACTGGTTTACTTAATCCCATTTCTGACATTTATGGAATTGTAGCCAACCCATAACATTGTGCCTGTATGAACCATTGATTGATTGATTCATTGGTTGATTCATTCATTAATTAATTCATTCATTCATGGACCGACGCCTTTCAGATGAGAAGCCAAGCAAGGGCGTGGCCTGGTGGCATCGCACACTGAAAACACCGCCCAATCAGATGGGGCGTGGGCAACTGCCCCTCAAACGATCGGTGAGCCAGGAGCGCTACGTGGAGACGCTGGTGGTGGCCGACAAGATGATGGTGGGCTACCACGGACGTCGTGACATCGAGCAGTACATCCTCGCCGTCATGAATATTGTAAGTTTCACCTCAACTTACCCCAGAAACTCCCCCAAGAAATTTTACATGTTAGTGCTTGCATGCCTTCCTCTTAATTTGTAAATCTCATGTCTAATGTGTCTAATGTGTCATGTAATACTTTAGCCCAGAGCCCCATGCTCCTCACTCAAGTATCACACGTGGAGAATGGATTCCGAAAATTTTGTGGAGGCTGCAGTTCAGATGAAATTTAGGTTCCAAACCTTTACGAACTTAGGTTCCAGCTATGTTTCAAATACTCTGACTGGTACTTCAGAAATATAGAGAAATTGCGCAGAATTCTCCAAAAGACTCATTACTCAAATCATGGTCCTCAAGGGCCGACAACTGCTGGCTTTCCACTCACCCTTTTTACCTGGGAGTCAGGTGTGAATACAGCCTGGCCAATCACTAGCACTACTTGTTCAGTTAATTACCTGGGAGAATAGAAAACCAGGGCCGGATTTGGTTTCGAGGGCCAGATTTGAGTATCCATGACTTAAACAGTCAAGAGTTATCCTCCAGTGGCATCGTTGCCTCAAGCAGTCTTGCAGCTACAGAGGAAAACAAATTGTTTTGACACATGACATAACAGGGTAAATTTAGGATTTTCATGTTGAGTGGAGGGGTAGGAGTCCCCCCTCAGACCTGTGGTGCCGTTGACAGCGCGTATATTTTAAACAGGGGGGCCTCTCTGGCCATCTGCTGAGCCCTCGTCCTGCCGGACTCTCAGTCACGTCACATACGATCGCGGCTAAGTTTACACCCTCAGAGCCCTGGGAGGCATTTAGAACTCAGTAATAGTCAGAGACCAAATTACTCAACACTACACGCTGGATAGTAAAGTAAAAAAAAACACCCAGCGGATCCACACACTGTGGAATGTGCTTAATGAAGGGTTTTACTCTTTTTATGACTTGTCTTGGCCCCGCTTCCTCTCTCATAACCTTTAAAACAAGTGATGTACATCCAGAAGAAGGAGATGGAGAAGAAGCAGAAGAAGGATCAGGGTGGCAGTTAGCAATGATTATTACAGGGGGTTTGGAGGCAGCGGAAAAAGGCTCTTTTCGGATGAGAATAGCTGTTTGTGATGTTCTGATTACAGGGACACACCAGCGGCAGGGCAAACTGAAGGATCTTTTTTTTTTGTAAGACTGGTTTTTTCTTCTTTCCCTGGAGGTCAGGTTGCCAAACTGTTCCTGGATTCTAGCCTGGGGAATGCAGTGAACGTAGTGGTGACCCGTCTAATCCTGCTCACCGAAGACCAGGTACCAGCTGATCCGCAACGTAATCCCTGCACGTCTAAATCAGGCGTGCCCACACACCATATTCAGAACCCATGCTCCCTATTTAGACTCCCTCTTTAGGCTTTTTAAGCACCATGGACCCTATTCTGGGTCCATACTCCATACTTAAGCCATGCGCACCCTACTCCCCCACACTCACACTCCGGTCTCATATGACCTAAGGCCTACGCTTTCCATTCTAGCCCTATGTAGCCTAATAAGGCCCACATACCCTTTATAGCACCCATACACACTGTATTTACCATAGTAAGGCCCTGTACACTACACCCAGGCCCCTCAAGGTATGTGAAATATGTCCGCTTCAGGGCCCATACACCATGTTGCAGACTCAATGTGCATTATACTGGCCCCCTACACACCCCATTCTGACCCAACATAACCTGACCCAATGAAGCCTGTTCAGGCCCTGCATACCCTTAGGGCCTGCACCCCTTTCAAGGCAAATACACACTATTTGGGGCCCATAAGCCCTATTCAGAATCCGGTCTTGTACATCCCACCCAGGTCCCATAAGCCCTATTCCGATTCCGGCCCATAAGCCCTATTCTGAATCCGGCCTTGTACATCCCACCCAGTCCCCACAAGGTGTTTCCCTTTCCGGATTTCTCTGCCCATTCCGCCCCATGTCTGGGATCCAGCTCGGAATAGCTCCTGGTCAGGCCTCAATGCAGGCCTTGTTTATTGAGTTATTGGCTGGGGGTGTCCTTTCATCATCCCACTGGGCCTGTGGACCTGCCGAGACGGTCCCGTTAAGCGCAGCCATGACTGCACTTGTTGTTACCGGTGACCTCTTGGGCCCTCGCAATGACGCACTTTTTGGACCCTGCGAAATTGGGTGTAAAAATAAGGTGGTTAAATATAAGGGAGGTGGCGGAGAAGGGAGAGAGAGAGAGAGAGAGAGAGAGAGAGAGAGAGAGCGTAGGGGGGGAGGAGGTGGGGGGGGCATTACTGTGGGACACTGTTCTTTACACCTGCTGCTTGGTAACTGAAACCCGTCCACTGCTGCCCCCAGTGGCCACGTTTAAACACTGTCCAAAAGGGACCAGCGGTCCGACTGACACCGCAGGTTTGAATGACACACTGTGGTAATGCATGCTTTAAATACAGCCCTCTGGATGACCGAAATGTGTAATAGAGGGACGTCTGTGGGTTTGGGCTTTAGGTATTTCAATGGCTTATTAAGGCCTGATTATGAATCATAGGTAGTTAAATATAACGGCCGGAGGGGGAGGGGGGTTGACTCAGGGTTCAAACCCAGCATGCAGAATATGAGTGCGGGAGTATCTGTGCTGTTCAGTGCAGCTCTCTCTCTCTCTGCTTCTCTGTCTCCCTCTCTCGCGGTTTGCTGTTTTTCATCTATGTTATGTCACAAATGGCCTCTTACATGGAGGGATGGGGGGGCGGAGCTCGGTATGAGATAATAAAGGGTTATGTCACAGTGCTACGTGCATAACCGCAGTGAGGCCCGGAGAGCGTTCTCTCGCCCCGCTGCCGATGGAGAGCAGCTTTTTTGTGCCTCAGCCCAGGAACTTAGTGGCTTAGCGTCCGTTAAACACGGTGCTAGGGGGCGGGCCCGCCACGCGGTCCACAGGGCAGCCAGCTTGTAAACCCCTATACAATCCCCCATGTGGTCGGGTAGTGTGCACTTTCTGTCCTGTGATCCCATCTCTATCTGTAACCCTCTCTGCTTTCCTCTGTCTGTAACCCTCTCTGCTTCCCTCTATCTGTAACCCTCTCTGCTTCCCCCTGACTGTAACCCACTCTGCTTCCCTCTGTCTGTAACCCACTCTGCTTCCCCCTGACTGTAACCCTCTCTGCTTCCCCCTGACTGTAACCCTCTCTGCTTTCCTCTGTCTGTAACCCTCTCTGCTTTCCTCTGTCTGTAACCCTCTCTGCTTCCCCCTGACTGTAACCCTCTCTGCTTTCCTCTGTATGTAACCCTCTCTGCTTCCCTCTGTCTGTAACCCTCTCTGCTTCCCTCTGTCTGTAACCCTCTCTGCTTCCCTCTGTCTGTAACCCACTCTGCTTCCCTCTGTATGTAACCCACTCTGCTTCCCTCTGTCTGTAACCCTCTCTGCTTCCCTCTGTCTGTAACCCTCTCTGCTTCCCCCTGACTGTAACCCTCTCTGCTTTCCTCTGTCTGTAACCCTCTCTGCTTCCCTCTGTCTGTAACCCTCTCTGCTTCCCCCTGACTGTAACCCTCTCTGCTTTCCTCTGTATGTAACCCTCTCTGCTTCCCTCTGTCTGTAACCCTCTCTGCTTCCCTCTGTCTGTAACCCTCTCTGCTTCCCTCTGTCTGTAACCCTCTCTGCTTCCCTCTGTCTGTAACCCACTCTGCTTCCCTCTGTCTGTAACCCTCTCTGCTTCCCTCTGTCTGTAACCCTCTCTTCTTCCCTTTGTCTGTAACCCTCTCTGCTTCCCTCTGTCTGTAAGCCTCTCTGCTTCCCTCTGTCTGTAACCCTCTCTGCTTCCCTCTGTCTGTAACCCTCTCTTCTTCCCTTTGTCTGTAACCCTCTCTGATTCCCTCTGTCTGTAACCCTCTCTGCTTCCCTCTGCCTGTAACCCTCTCTTATTCCCTTTGTCTGTAACCCTCTCTGCTTCCCTCTGCCAGATCTCCTTAAAAAAACAAATAAGAATGCAGTTTCGGAGCTGAGCAGCGTTGAGTCTAATCTCACCAGTACATATACATCCCCTTTTCTGTCCCCCAACAACCCCCCCCCCCCCCCCCGCCCTCTCTCCCTCCCTCCCTAGTGACTCTCAGACAGAGACTAATTGAACCCTATAAAGCAACAAAACTCAAACTCATATCCTGGAGAGCCGCAGTGTATGCTGGTTTTCAGTATTCCAGCACTTAAACGCTTAACTGATCCCTGATTGAGGGTCAGGGTCCGCACACCTTGTTTCCAAGCCCTAAATCAGCTGCTGGTTGAAAGGAAACTACAAAAAGTAAATTTGCAGACGCTGCGGCCGTCCATAACTGGAATTTGAGTCGCTGATTTAAAGCGTGTGGGTTATCACATTTTTGAGTGATTTTTCTACAGCTCAGAAATGGAACGAAAGCTTTCTCAGCATGACTGTTGTGTGGGTACTTTTCCATCACCACAGGTTTTATTAGGCCTAAGTTCTCATATAGTGGCCAACCTTGTCTATCCACAGGGTCATTTTTTGGGAAAGATATTGTGTGTGAAATATGTAATTAAACCCTATAAAACTATTCCCATTCAGTTTTCAACAGAAATGGAAATAGAAAGAAATCTTTCTCTACATGATTGTTATTGCCGTCACCACAGTGCTACTTAAAAAATAAGTAGCCTCATGACAGCCTCTCAATCTTCTAGACTCAAATTTGTGGAGCGCCACAATCTCTGCTGGTTTTTGTGATTTTTCATTTTAAATCAGCAGCCAATATAGGCCTTGGAAACAAGGTGTGCAGACTTAAGAGTGTGGGGGGGGCGTGAGTGTTCATCAAAAACCAGCAGACACAACAGTCCTCCAGGGTTTGAGTTGGCAATCCCTGTTCTAGACCGTTCTATACCTCATACAATGCGTATGGTAGACTCTCCAGCGAGCAAGTATCTATCAGACTGCTGTTGGTGCTGTTTTTCAAACCGTTGTCCGCTAGTGGCAGGACCATTCATCAGAAACATTGCATCTTTAACGACCGCCTCAACCATCTGCTAGCGGACCGCTCGTGTGCTGATTTTTGTAATGCTGGCAGCGCGGCAGCTGTGCCGACAGTGGGCCGATAAAGACAGCTGAGCCGACGGAGGACCCTGTATGTTTCCTGCCTGGATCAGTTCTTCTTTTTTTTCTCACATTTTCAGCCGACGTTAGAGATAAACCACCACGCGGGAAAGTCTCTGGACAGCTTCTGTAAGTGGCAGAAATCTATACAGAATCGCAACGGTAACGGCAACGCCATCCCCGACAACGGTATCGCTCACCACGACACTGCTGTGCTCATCACAAGGTCAGTGTGTGTGTGTGTGTGTGTGTGTGTGTGTGTGTGTGTGTGTGTGTGTGTGATGAAACAGCGATAAAGACCTGGCTAAGAGCGCTCCCAGTCCAGAGACCACTAAAGAGCTTATGTAGGTTTACGCCAAACCCAGAACCATGTCGCAGCCATAAATACATACAGTATCATAAGTAATGCTACCGAAACCATAACCATCACCAGATTCAATTACTAGTGGGCTAGGGATGGGAGGACACCATTGCATGATTATTGTTAGGTATTGTTGAAGGGGGTAGAGAGAAAATAAATATTAGCAGTTACTATAGAATTGTGTTCTTTTTGACTTATAGTAAGTCTAAGTCTTCTTTAGCTGCAACAAAACCACACAGTAAAATGTTCAGTGTTAAATCAACTCTTAAAGAGTACATATCATGGTCCCAATTGGACTCATTTGTACTCTGTTAGAGTTGAATTAACCCTGGATATTTTACTGTGTACTGACTGAGTGATTTTTCTCCCCAAATTTGTAGCAGGACCTTCTTTTAACCATTATGTGGTGAAAATGTCCTGATAAGGAGTGCCACAAAAGCGGTCACGGCCCGTGAGCAGTGGCTGCCCGTGTTTTTTTTTCATAATCAGCGGCCCCAACTGTAAGGCTTTGTGGCCTCGCCTTTCTGAGATTATATAAATTTCCTGGAGCTCCTTTTGTGCCAAGTGTGCGTAGTTTGTGCGTTTGTGTCTCGTCCTGTCTGGCATGAACCCTGGCTGTTCTGCTCAAGTGTGCGTAGTTTGTGCGTTTGTGTCTAGTCCTGTCTGGCATGAACCCTGGCTGTTCTGCTCACGTGTGCGTAGTTTGTGCGTTTGTGTCTAGTCCTGTCTGGCATGAACCCTGGCTGTTCTGCTCAAGTGTGCGTAGTTTGTGCGTTTGTGTCTAGTCCTGTCTGGCATGAACCCTGGCTGTTCTGCTCAAGTGTGCGTAGTTTGTGCGTTTGTGTCTAGTCCTGTCTGGCATGAACCCTGGCTGTTCTGCTCAAGTGTGCGTAGTTTGTGCGTTTGTGTCTAGTCCTGTCTGGCATGAACCCTGGCTGTTCTGCTCAAGTGTGCGTAGTTTGTGCGTTTGTGTCTAGTCCTGTCTGGCATGAACCCTGGCTGTTCTGCTCAAGTGTGCGTAGTTTGTGCGTTTGTGTCTAGTCCTGTCTGGCATGAACCCTGGCTGTTCTGCTCAAGTGTGCGTAGTTTGTGCGTTTGTGTCTAGTCCTGTCTGGCATGAACCCTGGCTGTTCTGCTCACGTGTGCGTAGTTTGTGCGTTTGTGTCTAGTCCTGTCTGGCATGAACCCTGGCTGTTCTGCTCAAGTGTGCGTAGTTTGTGCGTTTGTGTCTAGTCCTGTCTGGCATGAACCCTGGCTGTTCTGCTCAAGTGTGCGTAGTTTGTGCGTTTGTGTCTAGTCCTGTCTGGCATGAACCCTGGCTGTTCTGCTCAAGTGTGCGTAGTTTGTGCGTTTGTGTCTAGTCCTGTCTGGCATGAACCCTGGCTGTTCTGCTCAACTAAGCATCTGGACGGCAAGTGCTTTTCGGGGGGAATCTGGGACATGCTCGCCTGTCTGGCATCTCGCGGCTCTGTGATGTTGTGGAGGGCGGCGCAGTACACTGCTCAATGATGTAGGGACACGCTATGCTGAAAAAAACAATACAGCCGAAACAGACATGGTAAATTATTAGGTTTTTGCTGATTCTGGTATTGTTTTCTAAAATTTTCTCTCAAAATATGTCTCTTGTCTGAATGCCAGAAAAGGCCTTGGGCCTGGTCCCTGTGCGGTTCAAGGGTGAAGGTTTTTAATCGACAGTGTGGAAAATCTAAATAAGCTGAAATGACTTTGACACTTTCGCCCTTCAGTTCCTGTCATTGTTCAGGTCTTATCACTTTGCTGTTAGGTCTGCTGGATGGTGTGTGTGTATGTGTGTGTATGTGTGTTTCTTATGTGTTCATGAGTGTGTGTTTGTGTGTGAAAAAAATGCATGTGTGAGATAGAATGTTAAAGTGTAAGTGTATGCACGAATGTGTGTTTGTGTGTGGTGTGCGTATCACAGAGAGAGAGAGAGAGAGAGAGAGAGGGAATTTGAATTTAGAAACCAGCTTTATTGTCCAGCTCAACAACATATTCAAATGACGCTCAAAATGAACTCACAAGAGCAATACAAATGAGAGGACTGAGAAAGAGAGAGAGAGAGAGAGAGAGAGAAAGAGAGCGAGAGAGAGCGTAAGAGCGAGTATGTACACTCATGGATCACATTTATTTTTTAACCTGATGACTTATCTATCGTTTCCAGGTATGACATCTGCATCTACAAGAACAAGCCATGCGGAACCCTAGGTAGGACCTGCAGAAGAAAAAAAACCTGAATAAAACTACAGTGGGGGAAACGTATTCAGCAGAAGCATGTTTTAGAGGTGAAACTATATATAACCTGGAGCAGGGGTGGGGGCCACGCCTCAGGAAACAGGAGCTGATTTTAGCCTGCGCCGGGGCATTGTGTGACATCTTAGCGAATGTCGGCAAACCCCCTCACACCCTGTTACTTTTGGGACTGACCACTCCCGCTTTTCACTCTAAAAAACACAGAGCCCTGTGTACACACAGTAAAGTGTTCAGTGTTAAATGACCTCTCTACAGTGTACATGTGGTCCCTGATGGACTCATATAAACTCAGAGTTGAACACTAGGTTTTACTGTGTAGCCCTTTTTTAGAGGTTATCCTGGTCTGAGAGCAAATGAATGATAATGAAGAAGCAAAGTGTGTGTTCGTGTGTGTGAGTATGTGTGTGTACGTGTGTGTATGAGTATGTGTGTGTATATGTGTGCATGTTTGTGTGTGTGTGTGTGACGGTGTGTTTTTGTGTGTATCTCTTAGGTCTGGCTCCCGTTGGGGGAATGTGTGTGTGTGTGTGTGTGACGGTGTGTTTTTGTGTGTATCTCTTAGGTCTGGCTCCCGTTGGGGGAATGTGTGTGTGTGTGTGTGACGGTGTGTTTTTGTGTGTATCTCTTAGGTCTGGCTCCCGTTGGGGGAATGTGTGTGTGTGTGTGTGACGGTGTGTTTTTGTGTGTATCTCTTAGGTCTGGCTCCCGTTGGGGGAATGTGTGTGTGTGTGTGTGACGGTGTGTTTTTGTGTGTATCTCTTAGGTCTGGCTCCCGTTGGGGGAATGTGTGTGTGTGTGTGTGACGGTGTGTTTTTGCATGTTTGTGTGTGTGTGTGTGGGTGTGTTTTTGTGTGTATCTCTTAGGTCTGGCTCCCGTTGGGGGAATGTGTGTGTGTGTGTGTGACGGTGTGTTTTTGTGTGTATCTCTTAGGTCTGGCTCCCGTTGGGGGAATGTGTGTGTGTGTGTGTGACGGTGTGTTTTTGTGTGTATCTCTTAGGTCTGGCTCCCGTTGGGGGAATGTGTGAACCTGAAAGGAGCTGCAGCATTAATGAAGACATTGGTCTGGCGACCGCCTTCACCATCGCCCATGAGATCGGACACACGTGAGTCCCTCCAGTCTGGCTCCTCCCTCTCTGACATCACTGAGATGCTTCCCATACACCTGCTTTACCGTCGTGTGACATCATCAAAGTACCATCACACACAAACGTCATGCCTGACCTCCGACCAGAGCCAAGCTGAAGAGAAGATTGTGGTTGTGTCTGAATTATAGCCCTTCCATACTATTGAGTATGCTTGTTGAGTAAACTGAAGAAGAAATTTGTATGAGGCAAACTTTTCCCAGATGATATACTAATATCTGGGGTTTCACTAAGTATATTCGAAAGCACACTTTTCAGGAAATAAACCAATATGTTGGTCCCACAAATATGATGCGCAACTTCGCTTTAAGAATGAGGTGTAGCTTCGTTGAAGTTTTCCTTCAAAAACAACAACAACAATGACACGTGAGCATGACTGTGCAAGGGCGTGACGTCTTACGACAATTCCAGAGAAGGTTGGTTAATATTATGGAAGATATTAAACAGTACACAGTATGCTAGTACACAGTACGCACAATTTGGACACAGTTCATGAGATTGCACTACTGAGAAGGGCAGAACCAAGCTTACATAACAGCCTCCATGAGAAATTTCCATCAATTGAGAACATGTTAAAAGCTTTTTTTTATAGAGTCATGTGCTATTTATATTCCAGTGGAAGAAGTTACGAGTGTGGTGGTTAATCGTTTTGGTCCGCACTACTCACTTGGGCTGGGTATGCTTCTAGAGTTCTGCTCCCAGGCTCTCGATTTTATGCCAGTGCTGGCTGTGGCAAAATTTCAAGTCAGCACCATGACACTGTGACCTTCCCTCTGTGCCGCGCAGGTTCGGGATGAACCACGATGGTGTGGGAAATGCGTGCAGCGCCCGGAGCCAAGACACGGCCAAACTGATGGCGGCTCACATCACCATGAAGACCAACCCTTTCGTCTGGTCCGCCTGCAGCCGAGACTACATCACCAACTTCCTGGAGTGAGAATGCAGCCATAGGGCTTGATTTGGACAGACGACTGACTCTTTGTCAAGCCCCGCCCAAGTCAAGCCATCTTTAGTTACTGCTGTCATGGAGGACAACTTTCCATTGAAAACAATGTGAAAGCCGTAGGGCTTTGTGCAAGCCTGTATTTTGACATAATCGCTCAGATTATGTTCAAACAAGCCATTGTTTATCAGGAGACTGTTGGGTACATTACGGTCACATTAGACTACCTGTAGTTGACTGTCTGATGAGTAGTTGACTGTCTGATGAGTAGTGACAGTCTGATGAGTAGTGACAGTCTGATGAGTAGTGACAGTCTGATGAGTAGTGACAGTCTGATGAGTAGTGACAGTCTGATGAGTAGTGACAGTCTGACAGCCATTAGAATGAGAACATAAGAACGTAAGAATCCATAATGACAGGGGCAGGTTTTTCAGTGGTGCCAGGCTCGTCATTTACCTGCCATTGGAATGCTGCTAACAACAATTATTTTCATGACTTAAAAGTCAGGTTGAAAGACAACAGGGATATTGTTCTTGCACGGTCTTGTGTTGGTTTCTACAATCGACTTAGAAAAATTGACTAAGATTATTCACCCTCTCCGTTTTCGACTGCAGGTCTAGCGCTGACATTTAGAGCTGCTCTTCTGTCTCCTGTTTGAACTCCTCATCCATATTTTTTATTTTACCCTACTCTTCTTTCTCTCATATTTGTCCCCCCTCTTCTCTCTCTCCTGTTCGACCTCCCTCTTCTGTATCTCCTATTTGACCCCCCTCTTCTCTCTCTCCCGTTTGACCTCCCTCTTCTCTCTCTCCTGTTTGACCTCCCTCTTCTGTATCTCCTATTTGACCCCCCTCTTCTCTCTCTCCTATTTGACCCCCCTCTTCTCTCTCTCCCATGTCCTCACAGTTCGGGTTTGGGCTTATGTCTGAACAACATGCCCCCGAAGCTGGAGTTTGTGTACCCAACCACGGCGCCCGGCCAGGCTTACGATGCAGACGAGCAGTGTCGCTTCCAGTATGGGGTGAAGTCACGCCAGTGTAAATACGGGGTACTCACATTTCTCACCTCTTCTCATGGCCCTGCCTGCCACCCCAACTCTCACTCTCTCCTCTTCCTCTCTATCTCTCGCTTTTTCCAACTTTCAAACCACCAGTCTTCTCTATCCCCCCTCTCCCTTCAGTAACTCCAGTGTTACCTGTGTAGCCTCGTCATGGAGCTGTGAGTCGCTCTGGATAAAAGGGTGTGCTAAATGACCAACTGTAACTGTAAATGTAGCCCCGCCCACTACATTATGACCCTGTTTGAGTGAGCATGTGATTGACAGGGTGTGCAAAGACAACACTGAATCTGTATCTGTTCAACCAGATTAATCAGCTGCATCTGGGGAGGTGAACTGTTGGCTTGGGGGGGGGTTATTTGTTTTATTTTTCAATGTGTTTTTTTATTTAATTCATTTGGCATTCCCTATTTGCTTTGGAATTTTTAGTTATTTACAGAGGCGTTCATGTGGCATCTCCGCAGCCGATTTGGGAGAGCATAGACATCCGCGGTTCTCCTCCGAAACACTCAGTGTCATCGGGATTGCTTCTCTTCATGCACTAGAACACAGCCTTAACAGGATGAGCCACACAGCAGCCATGCATTTTATTGCGCACGACATATACCGTTGTTTCCATTTCATATGGGGCGAATTTAGGGCCAGATTCAGAGTTGAGATAAGCACGCGCAAATGGGACTTCCTCCCGAAATTCCACGTAGCTTAAGCTATTTGTGATTCAGACTTTTGACTTATCCGCTGTTTTAAACATCTCTCCAGTATATACACGGCATTACGCGCGCGGGGTGGAGATTTCATGAAAAGGAGGCGTGTCTGCACGTCTTGCAAGATATGCGTATTCAGAGTTTTCACTTAATCATTTTTTCTTAACTTTCTCCGGAAAAAAGGTGGTTTTTCCTTGCCACTGTTGCCTTTGGCTTGCTCTTGTGGAAGTTTAGGCTGGGTTTTTCTGTGAAGCATATTGTGACAACTAGTTGTGAAATGCATTATATAAATAAATACTGACTTGACTTGGTTTATGTCTAGCACCGCCAATATATTATTATAAAAAATACAGCATATTTTGCATAAATTATATTAGAATGAGTGCATGTTATTTCAACATAAAATAGGTCATATTTTCCTTTGCATCTTGCAATGATCAAAAAACTGTCATAAAAAGAAAAATATGTAAAAGTAGGCTATGATTGACTGTCTGGTATATCATACCAGACCAATATTAGATTGATTAATTGATAGACAGTGTCTGGATCATATTCGCTTTGACAGAGAGATGATTTGTGTCAGCACAGCTTCTCCAAAGTTGAATACATCACATATAGGCTATTGTGTTCAACCACCGTAGGCTACATGACTTTATTAGGTAAATTGTTATACAGTAAAAGAAAAAAGAATTTTCAGTAAATTCAACGATTTATTTGTTTACTTAATAATATTGTGTGCAACCACTGTCCAGCGATTATTTCTTTTGATTGGGTGATGGGTATATCCAAGTCGTCAATAGGAGCTATGATCATGTTATCATTAGGATTAATACTATTCACTGCCTTCCCCATCACGAAAGAGCAACTAAGATGCACAAAGGCAGGATTTTACAAAGGCAAATGCGCTTATTAAAGGCACTGTCACTGACATGTTGAAAATGTATACCCCCACGCACATTATTTTAGTAGAAAGCTGGCAACCCAGGGGGCAGGTCATTAGAATACCATGCCCTGTGCCACCCACATTTTACAAAACGCACCCATGTAGCGCAGGTTAGAATAAGGCGTATCTCAGACCGCGTTAATTCCGTGCAGGAGAGGCACTTAAGTGCATGACTTAAGTTGGCCATCTCTGGATCCGGCCCTTGGTGCCAATATTACTTACACGTGTTTCACAACTCATGCGTGTTTTGTGCAGCACAAAACACAATTCACACATGTTTTACGCATCGCAAAACTACAAATCCAGTTTTACTAATCTCAAACTACAAATTGCAAGTGATATTGACAAATTGCAAGTAATATTGGCACTAAATTAGTTCCATAATTTAATGTTCAATTAATTTTCCAAATATCATTGGAAAGAAAAAATCTGTTGACAAAGCATTACCTGTGCATTTCTGAATAGGATATTGGGGTTCAGATGCGCCCCCTAGTGCTCAGCACAGACAGCTTGGTGGCCAGGTGCTAACATTTATCTTGCTTGTCCCCTAGGAGGTGTGCAGCGAGCTGTGGTGCATGAGCAAGAGCAACCGTTGCATCACCAGCAGCATCCCTGCTGCGGAAGGAACCATCTGTCAGACCAACACCATAGAAAAAGGAGTAAGCACTGGACCAGACCATTATCAGCTGAAAATAGGGGGAGGTTGTATAGTATCCGACTAACTTAACACCAGTGAGAAGTTAGCTTATTGAGGGGATATTAACTATTATCAGTGGCTGGAATTGGTGTGCCTCTGATCATTTTAGTTTTTTCAATGCATGTCCGATTGTCCATTTTATGCCTGCTTGTTACTGGGTGAAATAAACATGTAAAACAGCACAGCAGATTGAAGATTTACATCTGCATACAGGAATTAGCAGCGACTTGTACAATTTACTTTCATCCATTAATATGAAATACAATCCATTAATACAGGTGGATATTTACTGAAACAATTAACTACCTTGCTGGTCATGGGTATGAGGGTAGTGCCCCACTTGGGAATCGAACCCGCAACCTCTGAGTTCCCTAACCATTATAGAAATTTAGATTTAAATGTGAATGTATGGGCATAACAGACTGTACTATGGTGTTCTTAACAGTCGACCAACGATGGATCATGAATGTCTCTACTTTTGCCTGTTCTCTATTGGCAGTGGTGCTACAAGAGAGTGTGTGTGGCGTTTGGGACCCGGCCAGAGGGTGTGGATGGAGGGTGGGGTCTCTGGACGCCGTGGGAGGAGTGTAGCCGCACCTGTGGGGGAGGGGTTTCCTCTTCCATCCGATTCTGTGACAGCCCCAGGTAGAGTAATGGGAGAGGGTTTTTTGGGGTTGCCATTTAAAAAAAAAAAACTTTTATCCCCCAATTTGGAATGCCCATTCATGATCACTAGCCCTGCTCATTGGATAACCCTTCCCCCTCCCCCCCTTCCCCAAGTTGAGCTCTCGCAGACTTGAGTCGGAGGAGAACACTTCATGTGCAGCTTGAGTGAGCAGACTGTGGGCGCCGACTGAGTCAGTCTTCTTCACTGGGTGACGCTACGGCCCAATTAATGTGTCCCCCTGAGGTGCTGGCAGCCGCATTCGGAACAGACACGGTCTGGATTTGATACCAATCCGTGGGGCCCCTACACACATTGGAATGGTGCCTTAAGAGGATGAGCTGCCCACCAGCCCCTGGGTTAGCTAAATTTGATCCAAATCTGTCCAAAGTTTCCTTGATTCTTCATTAAATCGTGTTAAGCGGAGCCAACTGCCATTTTTTTCCACTTGTATGACTTGCTGGCTTAGCAGTTTTTGAGCCCTAGAGCCTTTGGTTTTAAACTGCGTTCATTGTATTCACAAATCATCACTGTTTATGAAGGCGATGAAAGCGTTCATTCATATATGCAAATATTATTTCCCCCATGCCCCGAAAGCCTTACAGTGACTTTAAGGTCACTTTTGATATTTGTGGCACTTTTGCCAGTATGGTAATAACACCAGCTATGTTCACTCAGAGGAAGAATGATAAGCACATGTTTGTTTACTTTGTCTGCCGAAGAGTTGATTAAATCCATTCTGACATATCGGTAATGAGAAGACAGGGTGAAGAATGCCTTTAAATACTGTGGAAAGTCAAAGACATGGCTGAGACTTAATAGCTGTGTTATAGGGAGTTATTGTTAAATTGCACTCAGATGTGGTTCGCCTTTTTTTTTCTGGTTTCAGGCCAACGATCGGTGGAAAATATTGTCTGGGAGAGAGAAAGCGTTTCAGATCCTGCAATATTGATGTGAGTTGTGAAAGGGTTGTCTCTCATTGAGTTCAGTTCAAACGCATTCAGAATTATGCCCTCATGTAGCCCCTCAGTACTAGAAAAACTCTCAATTCTAATTCACGTGATTAATAACAGCCTTTTCTGGTCTTCTACCAGTCAGTGTCATGGAAACATCACATCACAGTAGTCTCTGCTTTGCCTGCAGTACTGAAACTGCCCACTTTTTTTTTTTTTGTGTGGGTTCAGTAGGTGTACGTGAGTATCCTCACTGTTCCTCCATGCTTTTTGGTGTGGATTGATGCAGAGAGCCTTTTAAACAGACAATGTCAGACACTCTCTCTCTCTCTCTCTCTCTCTCTGTCCCAGGAATGCCCTGTCGGGTCTCAGGACTTCCGGGTGATTCAGTGCTCGGACTTTGACAGCGTTCCCTTCCGTGGGAAATTCTACACCTGGAGGCCCTACAGGGGAGGTGAGAGACAGCACAGCCTGCCTGGTGCTTCCCGGTCATATCCCACAATTCCCAGTGGTCCGGCTTAAGGTGACACGGGCAAAGGAGGCGCGACTGCCGCAGCGTTATTTAGCGGGATACGGGTGCGGTATGGCACGATAAACGGAACACATACGCTGAGCAGGCTTCACCTATCAGTTTGGAGAGTATGAGATGGTGGGAGGAATTTTAAAGGTAGTGCATGTTTCCAAAAAAAATGCGCCACTCGCTGTATTAAGGCTCCAGGCCAGAATGTGGGATGGAGAACAGAGAGCTTGCAGATGCTCTCTCTCTTTCGCTCTCGCTCTCCCTCTCTCTCATTCTCTCGCTTTCTTTTTCTCCCTCCTCTCTCTTTCTCCCTCTCTCCCTCTCTCTCTCTCTCTCTCTCTCTCTATGGTCTGGCTCCCATATGCCCGGTCTGAACGGGCCCCCGCTTCCCAGAATTCCCAGCTAGAATTCCTGCTTCTGATGAGCGCGAAGCTGGACGTGAAAGATAAATACCTTTCGACGACATAACTGCCTTTAATCTACGAGTCCAATAACATAATGGCTTACAGCGGGGAGGCCCACTCCAGCTCCAGGCAACAAGTGTGCCTTTCATCCAGTCAGCTGATTTTACAATGGAAATCCCCCACAGCTGTTAAAATACGAGCCATGCCACAGTCTGCGCTGTGTTATGGCCAGATTACAACCCCCATCGCCCCACCCTCCCGAACCTTCACTCTCCTTCTCTCTTTTTCAATCTTTCTTACCCTCTCCATATCTCTCTCTTCCTCTCTCTTCCCTGTTTTTGTCTGTCATCTCCTGCTCTCTCCTCTGTTTTTCCATTTCTCTTTGCTCTTTTCCTCTGCCTACCCCCTCCCTCTCATTCTCTCCATCTGCAGTCAGACACATTGAATAAGCCTCCCCAGATCAGACAGTCAAGGACACTTCATAAAAAAGCGCTCAGAGTTTTTTGCAGGCGTATTTATTTGAGCCATTCACATTTTTGCACACTGTCCAATAAACTCCACAGTCAGCCTTCCTTCCATGTGAATGGCTCATGCTTTCACCTCCCCGCCCCACTTCCATCCTTGACTTGGCATTCAGCCATACTGGTGAAAAACATCTTGGGAGTTGTAGTATTCATCATTCTGAATTATTGTAGTTTCACTGTACGAGCCAGGGAAAAATCTGTTTCCAGTGCATAGCTTGGTGTGAGGAACAGAATTCAGAGACAGATAGTGGAATTTATAGCAGAATACGATTTACATGAGTATCTATGCATGAGTCCAGTGCCTTTATGATTGTTTCAGCTGATCTAAAATAGCTCAGTGCTGTTAACCTATATTTTAAATGTTGAACAGTGTAGGTGAATTATTATGCGCTGAATTATGAAAATGTTCGAAAATATTACTTCCAAAAGGACCACAATGTGGGCTCAAACTCCAGTCAAACTCTACCTTGCAAAATTGCAGAGAGTAGCACCACCAATCACGGAGCACATTGGCTACAACCAATAGAATCTCCCAAATTGTGATTCGTGGATATTTTCTGGCTGTACTTCAAGGTATGCTGTGAAGCATATTGTAGCAAATGATTGAAAGAATGTGCTATATTAATGCATTTCTGATTGATTGGTTGATTGTTCTCTGTGGCAATAGAATGCTACAGTTATGACATATTTTTGTAGGCCAATTCAAAGGTTTCTTCCGGGCATGGGTTCCCTCACCAGATTTCAAATGGACGCTTTTTGCGATTTTTGAACCACATACGCAATTAATATAAATTAAATAGAATGTGACACTAAAGTGAACTACATGACTACAGCAATCGGTCGCATTTCTTAAACGTCACTCACCACCACTGAACAGTTTTTCAAGCCTGCCATCCTCCCGCGTTCAACTAGGCCCCAGCGCTTTGTAGCCTATTTGCTACCTCCTGGAGCAAAGCAAAATCCAGAGCTGCCAAGACTGCTTATATAGGCCTACATAGCTATGCAATATCTGGGCAATATAATGGGCGCTACTATTGTTCAAAGACATTAACTAGTTTATCAATTTAGAAATTAATTGAGTTATTCCACCCCATCCTATCCACAATCGCCCTACTCTCCCATTTGTTTGGGCGTGTTTTTGACGGGGAGGTTGATTAACTTTGTCTCCCGAGTCTGATTTAGCAACACTGCCATGTTTGGCAATGCTGGGTTAGCTAGCTAGCAAGCTAACAATAGCTCATGACAAGTCATTTTAACATTTAGCTAGAAAGCTAACGATAGCTTATGACAATCCGTTTTAATTTAACAGTTATTAAATTAGTCCGAACTAGCTGCCCAATGTCCTAGCTGGCTGGCCAGCTGCTCCAATACTAGCTAGCTACCTAAGTGCACCTAGTTTAACTAGAGCATTTTATTTTGCTTACAAAATAAAACGTAGCTTCAAACGGCAGCTAGCTAGCTAGGCAATTGTGGTAGTTAGCAAAGTCATATATGGCCAGCTAGCTAGGAAAATAGGCGGTAACACTTTATTTTGACTGTCCCATGTTGACACTCAACTTGATATCAACTTATATCAATTGAATATCAGTTCAGTGTTCATTTAAAGCCAATTGCATGGCAGGTGATTGTCCACAAACCCCACAAACAAGTGAGTGTCAAGAAACACTGTATTGACACTCAACACTCTTTTCAAGAAACACTCTATTGACACTCAGCAAAGTGTAAACTGACTGTTTGCTGTATCTCAACATTCAGTTGATATCGAGTTGAGTGTCAACATGGGACACTGAAAATAAAGTGTTACCATCTGCTAAGGTAATGACGTGTATTTATTCCGACACATTGTAGTTTGAATATAGAAACTTGTTAGCAACACTCTTTAAAAAAATATAAAAGCCTAAGAATTCATGGTTAACATATTAGGCTAATATGTATAATTTATGTCATAGAACAAAACGTGAAAACTCTCTTAGGCTCATATTAACCACAGACCTTATATTCGGCACAAATCAGAAAACCCCATGGTAAGACCCCATTGGAAGTCTGGCAAGGGAACCCATGGCTCAAAAATGCTAACTCACTTCCGGGTTTTAGGACTACAAACTGTAGCACTCTATTACTAAGAAATAGCCAGAAATGATCCACCAATCACCATTGACATTGTTGTACGATCAGTTTTTACCAATGTGCTCTGTGATTGGTGGAGGTCCTTTCTGTATTCTACCAGTAAGGTGATGTCATAATAACTGACTTATCCCTCTTATATTATCCCTGGGTTATGAACAGAAACCCAACAAGCTGTGGGGGGACCTCAGATGTGAGGATAAGGAGAGCAGAGGGCGGGCGCTCAGTTTTTTCTAACAGCTCACGTTTTTTGGGTCCTGAAAATAGATCCCCCATATTTCAAGTCCAGGCCCCTCAGTGCAGCCAGTGGGAGCCTTTGGGTTTAATGAGAATCACAGTGCTGGGTCACTTATAGGGCCCTGTCTGTCACATCTGTTGGCTCAACGTGAGCTTGCTCATCCACACTAATATGGAATTAATGAACACACCTGTTTGTGCACAAATACTTACGCTCTCACTCTCTCTCTCCAACTGCTTTTTCAGTCTGTCTTTCATCTTAACTTAATCAGCTTCATTCCATCCCTCCCTCCCTCTCTCTCTACTTCTCTTTGTCTTACTCATTCTCTCTTTCTGTCTGCTCTCTGTCTGTCGGTTTCTTGCAGGATTACCATATTCCAGGTTCCTGGAAAAAAAGTGGGTTGCACTTTTTCCAACACCTAACACTAAAAACTTTTTTTTCCTTTTGTGCTGTTCACCTTTCAGTGCACTTTTTTGATGGTGGGGGGGGGGGGGGGGTATTGAAAACCTGTTCAGAGCCAGCAACTGTGATCAGGCCCAAGCATATGGGAAGGGAGGGTTATAATCATATTCAGATGCTTGTTCCTGTGTAGCCAGCCATTCCATTTTACTCTCCCCTCCTGGACCCCCCAAACTCCCTCCCTCTCTCTCTCTCTCTCTCTCTCTCTCTCTCTCTTCCTGCTTTGGCATGAAGTTCTCAACAGCTGTGAGAGAACAAACCAACATCTCACACTGAAAAAAATTAAAAGCCCATTAGAATACAGCGCACATCCATCAGAGACATTAGCGAAAACCCGGTGGTGTAGTGCCATAATTGAGGGAAATGTTTTACGTAATTTGTGTTTGTTTCATCCTCCACACCAAGGAATATATGGTGCAATTGACTATAGCCAGTTCAACATAAAAAAAGAGGAAAGCGAGAGTTTGCAGATTGTAGCTCTGGAAATTCAGCTGTGATGTTAAGCTAACATGGCCAGATGTGTTCATAGCATAGGATGTGTATGTGTGTGTAGACGTGTGTGTATGCGTGTGTGTGTATGTGTGGACATGTGTGTATGCATGTGTGTGTGTGTGTGTGTGTGTGTGTGTGTGTGTACAACTGTGTGCACTGTATGAAAAGACAAAAATATACTGCTGTCAGTGAAATGCAGTGGCCACACCAGCACCACAGAAAATTAATTCAATAATGTTCTCTAAAATTATGCCTGTTTTTTTAGGGGGAGTGAAGTCTTGCTCCCTAAACTGCCTGGCGGAAGGATACAACTTCTACACAGAGCGCGCCCCAGCCGTGGTGGACGGCACCCCTTGCCGAGATGATTCTCTGGACATCTGCGTCAATGGGGAGTGCAAGGTGTCCAAACACAGTCCGACACACACAGAGGCGCAGTCTGGCACAGTCTAACACACACAAACACAGTATGACACAGTCCGACACACACAGAGACGCAGTCTGGCACAGTCTAACAGACACAAACACAGTGTGACACAGTCCGACACACAGACTCAGTCTGGCACAGTCTAACACACACAAACACAGTGTGACACAGTCCGACACACACACACAGAGACGCAGTCTGGCACATGGACACAGTATGACACAGTCTGTCACACACCCTTACGCCCTACACTCTAAACCCTATACCCTACACCCTATGTCCATACCCTGTGCCATCCTATACCTTAATGTCCTACATCTTATTCATGCATTGTTTTAGACGTAGTTCATAGAAAGATTTTGGCCTATATGTGGATGTCTTTAATTTGCCCATGCATCCTATGTACTATAAACTGTTTTCTATGCCTTTTAATCATTGAGAAGGATAAAGTATACTGGTCTGATGCATCAAAAGTTGACTACATCTAGGAGGACCTGTATTTATTAGGCATCTCAGAATTACTCCTGAGGATCCTGCTAAAATACGTTTTAGGGCCAAAATAAATCCTACCTCAGAGCAGGCAGAAGGAGTTATTTATGAAGCTTCTTACACCTACACCTCGTTCTCCGTTTATTTTCACAATATGTGAAGTGTCGCAAACATTATGAGGGAGTTTTCCATATTGAATAACTGAGGTGTGATTCAAAATATTGAGCACAGTTTTGCAAAATTTTCACAAAATCATTTGTAACATTTCAAGATGCCTAAATAAGATTAATTATATCACATTAGACCACTTCTGTGGAAAATGTGTCTTTATTAAATAAATTTGACTACTATAAATTATCATGGGTTATGTGCACACACTTTGGCACTTACACACACACACACACATACACACACACACACACACACACACACACACACACACACACACACGCAAATTCACACAAACACACACTATCCATGTGCCAAATGCCAGGTGTCAAGCAATGACCCTCCCTTCCTCACACAGTTTTTCTCTGTTCATCAGCCCCAGTAATATCACAAACACAAACACATTACTCAAAGGCAGGTAATATCACAAACACATTACTCAAAGGCAGGTAATATCACAAACACATTACTCAAAGGCAGGTAATATCTAACAACAAAGTAATTATTCTGTCATAGTTGTTGTTTTTCTAGACAGATTTAAGCACTGTGAGGTAGTTTTGGGGGGGGGGGGCAAAAAAAATGAAAGCGCAAAAAAGTCTGAAGAGTTGTTTTGTGGCTTCTCTGTTGCTACATGGAGCGTTACTGGCTTTCATTAGGAGCTCGAACAGTAATCCCTCTTCCCCATTATTTTGTTTAGCGTGTGTTTTTTTCTGGCTGCGGTGGAAAGAGTCTGTTTATCAGCAGCTGAGCACTGTGTTCTCTGAGAACTCTCTGACCCTGCTCTAGGCTCAACTGTGGGCAGCTGGACCAGATTACAGCACACTCCCTCTCTGCCTTTCTCTCTCTGTCCCCATATTCTCTCCTCTTTACTTTTCTATCACTTTTTCTTGTTGCCCCTATCCTGTCATCACCCTCTCCCTGTCTTCCATCTCTCTTTCCCTCACCCCCTTTCTCACACTCCCTATGTCATTCTCTTTCTCACCCTCTCTTTCTCCCTAATTCTCTCTGTTCCTCTCTATCCTTCTGTCTGTTTCTCTTCTCTCTATCTCTCTCTCTCTCTCTCTCTCTTTTGTAGTCGCATCTCTTTCTCTCTCTCTTGTCTGTCTGTCCCTCACATTTATGGCGCATGTAAAAAAAGTAGAAGAAGAGAAGTCAATGTTTGCAGGCCCCATCATGGTTCAGTTGAAGGCAGCATGGGTTTGATTTGAGGAGAGCTTTCAAACACATGGTGTTTCGCAGGATCCTAAAACACATGTTCCTAACACACCCTCAGCATGATCCCAGCTCAACAGACCTACTTTGAAAATCCAACAAGTGTCCTATTACTCATTACCAGAGACAAATGGGTTGCAGATTCTTTTATTTATATAATCTCTAGGCTTAGTTTAAAAAGACTAAAGTAAAGGATGTTTTTAAAATTCTTTAGTAGTGCATTGTAAAGCTTCAAGCACGTGCAGCAACCAACATTAGATAAGACTCTAAACTTTTTTTCCTTTGGCACATGGGAATCTTCTCTCACAAATATGATCAATCCGTGCGGCTGACAGCATCCTTTGGGAAAGCAGTGCAGTGTTTTTGTGTCCCCTGTGTGTGTGTGTATGTGTGTGTGAACCCTCTGACTTTTGAACTCTGACCCCACTGACCCCATGTTCTCTGTCTGCCGGCAGCATGTGGGCTGTGACCGGATCCTTGGCTCGGACGTTCGGGAGGACCGGTGCCGGATCTGCGGGGGCGACGGCAGTGGCTGTGAGGTCATCGAGGCCGTCTTCAATGACTCCTTGCCCGAAGGAGGTACTCCGCCACCCGCCACCAGGCTCTCCCCAGGGAACCAGGGCCCGTCTCACCTCTGCTGGTGCAGGCTGTCAGCCCACCTGTATTAGGCAAACCACCGCTACAGTAGCATGCTAGCGCCAGGGCCGTTCACACAAATTTTTTTAACAGCTAATCGTCGTTTCAACTGCCTCGCCATAACTGTGCATTAGTTAGTCCCGTTTTGCAAAACGCTGGCAGCTCATGCCGGGAGATGGGCCACTAAGGGGCGCTGTACATTTGCGGGCTGGGTCAGGCTGGAGGGTAGCGTGCGGCATGTTGCTGATCTTTCTCTGCTCAGAAGGACCAGTGTGATGTACGACTCCCTGCCATGGGGAAGTGTTCTCCTGTGAACAACAGCACACAGTGTCTCTGATATTCACCTCATGTTTCCACACAGTATCTGGCCTGGTAGCGCCTCACTTCCCTGCTGTTTCTCACCTAGTCCTCCGGCGAGTAGGGGGCAGTAAAGCTCTGAAGGCCCTTTGGGGTGGGGGGTGCTCAGCACTGGAGGAACTGTGTGTAACCTGGGTCTTGGTAACAGCAGGAATCTACTCTATAAGCCATCCTATTAATGGTTTCCTGTCTTTTTCAACACTGCAGCTATTAAAAAGCCCAGTAAAACCTGCCTTTCAATTAAGCCAGGGTCAAAGAAAATTACATTGAAAACAAAACCCTGAAATGTGCTGAAATAGAATAAAGAGTTTGACAAGTGATCAGACCTGTGCTGTCTTTGGGACACCCGCTGGAAGAATTATAACGGGTTGAGGGGTAAATCTGTACCGTGGCAATGTAATTACTGAATGGAAACTTGCATTTGTGTTTGTATATATTTGTGTATGTGGTCTAAAACACAACTCTGGACAGTGTTGGACTTTTGTGTGTGTGTGTGTGTGTGTGAGAGTAATTTATAATTGTCAGTTTACACGCAAAGCTCTCTGATTGTGTCTCCATAGCAGTTAGCTGGCGGTTTTTCCCAAATTACAACAAAGAAATCATATTTCCATGCTCCCTTCCACGCCAGATGTCATTTCCTCTCCTTAGGTGTAGTGCACCCCTTAATCTGACACTTCTTTTGGTCAACACAGCCGATGTTGTGATTTAAGGTGTAGATAGAGAGAGGTGATTGTGTAGTGACGGCACTGGCGGTGAGTCCTGAAAGCCGATACAGTGCAGACCCGGGCTGGAATGAGTTGAGGGAAATAGCTGTCCCAGTTCTCTTGCGTGGGACGAAACTGCCTTTACGTCATGACACGCTGATCTGGCCTCTCAGACTCTCTGCTTGGGGATGGGGGGCGGGTCTCCTGCACAGTAGCACCCCCCCGGAAGCTTCCGGAAGCTCCACGGTCCACTTCCTTCCTCCTTCCATTGTAATAAGGGAGCAGTCAGCACCCAACATCCAGTGAGTGATGTCATTCCCCTAGGGTATATGCTACTGTGTTAAACCAAGATGGCTTCTGAAGACATTCTAATAGTAAAGGCAAGATGAAGTCTAATTCCAGTCTCGAGCAGCTGAACATGGTGAGCTGGCCCTTTTTTTATGCCAAACCTGTGGCAGGGGAGTCGGGGGGGGGGGTTATGGGCACAGGGTAGCCGACGGTCCCGAAGGGAAGCAGGCGATTGGCCAGCAGAGCTCTGGGAGACCGACCGCTGACCACTGCGGATGTTACACCAGGCCTATTCTAGGACCGGGCCCCTGACCCCTGCCAAAAACTCCCCCACCGGTCCCTTGAGCGGACACACCCTCTGCGGGTGGCCGTGTTGGGGCTACCGCAGCACCCGGGTCTGCTGCAGAGCATGTGTATTTTGAGCCCCGGAGTAATTTACGGTCCATACCCTCATGTACGCGTTTCTTTTTTTTTTGCTTCTGGTTTTTTTTTGTTTTTGATGTCTGTGTCTAACAGACCTGGGTCAAATGCATATTTAAAACTACTTTAACTTTTTAGACGGCCGGTAAAATTTTAAATCCCTGAGAATCGATCATGAAACACATTACTATTCAAAAGAAAATGTACTGTCTTGTGAAAGGAGGATTGTGTTCTGAATACTGGTGAAAGCTCATATATCTTTTAAAATTTGTCAATAAGGACAAGTAATGTAACAGTCCTGACGAAGACCCAATGTGGAGAACATTGATTCTCATGTTTTTTTGGGAGCAGTTATGGCAGGGTGCAGACTTCATTCCCATTTTTCAGTCATCTGCCCGGAATTATCCTGTGTCCAAAGGGGACAACGGGGTTAAAGTATTCTCAGATTTATTATTTGACCCAGGTCTGGTGTCTAACCCTTTGCTTCTCGTGTCAGTCTCTTGATTTTTTGTTGTCAGCTGTGTTTGTGACGAGGACAGGAAGCGGCGTGTCAGAGAGAGTGATGGTTAAGCGCTCGGCACACTTTGCTCTGTAAACGGCTTCACCTGCCCTCGTCGCCATGCCAACAGTGGCAGTTGAGCTGGGCTCTGTTTGAAAGCATTTGGATGTTTAATGCTTTCTCATAACGCACATTTCTCTTGCGTTGCTTTCATCATCTCTCTTTTTCTTTATGTTCTTTACTAGCATGTACGTGATAACACGATAACATCTATATGTTCATAACCAATAACATCAGGGAGTTATTACTCTTCCTCTCCCTTTTCCTCCCCTCTTTTCTCTCCTTCCCTTTCTCTTCCCCTGCCCTCTCTCCCCCTATTTCTCTATCGCTCTGATCCTCTTTCTACTTTTCCATTCCTTTCTCTCCTCCTCGTGTTCTCTCTCTCTCTATTTTCCTGGTATAGGGCTGTGAGGTCACTGTGGGGTTTATTGCACTCTGGCTTTCTGCTTCCCCCAGGTCAGACAGGCCTGTGATTGTTAGCAGAGAAAGCCTCTTCTTGACCCCCCCCCCCAAACCACCACCCTAAAACCGCAGGTTGAGCGCTCGGTTGCTGAAGTTACTCAGCGCCTGGCCCGCGCTCCAACCAAAGGTCAGCAGGAGAGGCTCTCCTTCCCTCTGCGGTGGCGGGGCTTTTGGAAAAATAAAATATACATTTTTTCTTTCCTTTTTACGGGGCTGGAGATATTTACAGGGGCTGCGGCGGCTGGCCGTGGAGCGCGCGGCTTGGCTCCGCGCATGTTTAACCGTGTGCTGGCGGGCATCCGCAGAATGTCTCCCATAAATTTTGTCAGAATTTGAGAGCCCCTGACAGAATTTATCTGGAATATGACCATCCTTCTCTCTCATATCATCCTCTATCTCTCTCTCCGTTTTGTAACTGTGTGCAACTCTGACTTCTCGCCTCTCGTATGCAGTTCATCTGACGTGTGTGTGTGTGTGTGTGTGCGTGTGTGTGTGTGTGTGCGTGTACAGGTTATGAAGAAGTGGTCAGAGTCCCAAAAGGATCGGTTTTCATACACATCCAGGAGCTCAATGTCTCTCTCAACTATCTGGGTAAGAAACAGTTTTTTTTGTCTGTTCTAAAACTTTTCAGTCGTTGTACTTTGTCGTACTTAGGCAATGTAGGTAAAAGTTCACCTTTTATAGTTCTCAGAACGCTGTCAGTATTTTGCCTTTTTCATTTCGCTAACATAATTGCTTCTCTGTGATGTGATTGTCTACTGGGATAGCAAGTATGTCAACCGACAGGTTACATTGGCGGGGCCTGCCCCATACCTAAACACCCCAGAACGTTGGCACTTTTCTTTGCTTTTCACAGAAGTAAATACAGTGATTATATATAAAATGCCATTACCAAGACTGAACGATACATGCTTAGGGCAAAAAATCTTTTTTTCTTTCTTAATAACCCTAGATGCCAAACAGGAATGATAAGTGGGATTATGTTTACTGGTGTCTGTAACCCTTTGAAGAGTAGGTGTTTTGGAATGTTTTTTTAAATTTTTATTCTAAGTCAGTGTTGTTGCATCAGCATTAGAATGTTCAATTAAGAACATTCTTATCACACACTGTATTTGTGATCATACACCTTAAACCAGGGGTCTGCAACCTTTATTATCAAAAGAGCCATTTTGCCCCCTCTTCTGCCAAAAAAAATAGTCGGGAGCCGCAAAAAATAACAGAGCTTGTAAACTTTTAAAAGTTTTCATCTTTTTTTTTATTTTACCTGTTACAACCACTGAATACAACAACAGAAGTGCAGTGTGCATTTGTAGGCCTACTTTGAAATAAATTAAACTGTGAACTGTAGGCCTATTTAAGTCCTTCCTATATTTGTGTAAAAGTAAAATAAAAACTAGCCCACTTTAATATAAATAAAACATTTAGCTGCAGCTTAGCAGCTTTAAAAAGAAACATAAAATTAGGAGCGTCTTTGACAAGTCCATGTCAGTGTTCTCTCGTCCTCTTCGGGTTTTTTGCTCAGCCAGCAATCAACTGAAGCACCTGAACATACAAAAAATCTACATCAGCTCGGAGTCTGAAATATTTTTTTTTTTTCGGAAAAATAATAGCTTAATGCTATTGTTCTCACCTGTTTAATGTGACTTCTGTGTCTGAAGTTCGCTGCAGATCTTCCCTATGTCGGGGCTGTAAGATGTGACTTTGATCTTCATACAGGACTGTAGGCTCTCATCTGTGAGGCGGGAGCGGTGTTTGGATTTTATGAAGTTCATGCTTGAGAAAAATTGCTCGCATAAGTATGTTGAGCCAAAGATGGACAAGACTCCAAATGCATACTTTTTCATGTTAATATACGTGTCAGGAATGGCACTCCATGTTTCAAAAACAAGTTTGTCGGGGTGGGGGAGTTTTTCCATATCACTCCATTTGTGCTCTTTAGCGAGTGTAGCCTTCTGACGGGCGACTTCTTCAAGATCCGCCGTCAGTGATTTGAACTTATTTACCCACAAATCTTTATCCGCTATGTCGGCCAGTTCAATTTCTAGATCAGGCTTACTTACTCCGGTGAATGCAACTGTGTTCAGCAGGGATGGGTCGATGTCCAGCGGTGTGACAGGGAAAGAGAGAGTAGGTTTCTCCTTTCTGAAATCACTGAATCTTTCTCCAAATGCAGCTTGCATTGCAATGATGGCACGGTGGAAATAATCATAATTTATTTGATTGTTCGCTTCTTTGAACTGTCTTAGGGAGGGGAAGTGAGAGAGCGTACCTTTTTGTGCATCTCTTGCGAACACTGTCATCTTGCGCTCAAATGCCAAAACATCCTCCAGCATCTGCAGGGCCATGCTGCCCTTTCCTTGGAGGTTTTTATTCAGCGTGTTCAAGTGACTTGTCATATCCACCATGAAGTAAAACTTACTCAGCCAATCGAGGTCTTCCAGTTCAGGATAGCTGAGGCCTTTGCTTTCCAAGAAGGTTTTCACATGCTCCAGACAGGTAGCGAAGCGTTTTAGCACCTCTCCCCTGGACAGCCACCGGACTTTGTTGTGCAGGAGGAGATCCGAATATGCGTTGTCGACTTCTTCTAACAATGAACAAAACTGTCGGTGGCTTAACCCGTTCGCAATTATTTTGTTCACTATCTTGATAACGAGGTTCATCACTTCCACACATTCAGGGGGGAATGTTTGTGCGCACAGCGCTTCTTGGTGGAGGATGCAATGAAACGTCACCAGCTCTCGATCCAGTGACTTTTGAAGTAAATTCACAAAGCCCTTCTGTGCTCCTCTCATGCTGGGTGCCCCATCAGTAGACACTGACACCAGGTGAGTGGTGTTTATTCCTTTCGCTTCTAGACAACTCACAACAGCCTCACAAATGTCCTGCCCTCGTGTTTGGCCCTTTAGCGGTATGAGTTCAATCAGTTCTTCCTGCGGCCCATCAGAGTTGGCATATCTGCAAAACAGTGCTGTCTGCTCAACATCGTTTACATCACTTGACTCATCACAGGCAATTGAAAATGCTTGGGCTGAATTGATGTCATCAATTTGCTTACTGCTGATGTTTTCTGCCATTTTAATGGTCCTGTCTCTGACGGTCTTTGCGGAGAGAGGCATTTCTCTAATTTTCTGAACAATTTCCCGTTTGTTTTTAAAGTCGGAGAATAGATGCTCTGATATTTTTATGAACGATTCTTTCATATATTCTCCGTCTGTGAACGGCTTCCCCCTCTTTACAATCTCCAGAGCTGCCACAAAACTAGCAGTGCTGGTTGACTGTGGAGAGGTGATCCACTTCTTGAAAGATAGTTTGCTCTCTTCAGCTTTTCGTAGCAGTTCCGAAATTGCTCTCTTTCGCTCATCTTCGGTTGGGTATTTTTCAGCGAATGCTAAGTGCTTGTTTTGAAAATGTCTTTCAACATTACATTTTTTGTTGTTCGATATTTTCTCGCCACATATCAAGCACACAGGTAAGCCAGCGTCGTTGGCGGTGAATGCAAATAAATATGTCCACGCTGAATTAAACTCTCTATTTTCTTCCGAAACTTTTCTTTTTTGGGATTTTTTCATGGTGAGGTTATTGCAGGGTTCGCACAATAAGCCGCCAGAAGGTAAAGGCGCGGGCTGTCGACGTTGATGTGACGTGCCTATATTTTTGTTGAAAAATTATAAATTAAAAATAGCTTTTTTAAAATTAGATAGTATCAACTCAAACTCCAAGATAACTGCGCAACAAAATAAACTAATAATAATATATGAATAAAAATGAATTAAGAAATACCCTTTATTTATGTTCGTGGTTTTTTTTTTTGTCAAGGCCAAAGGGAGCCGCAACAAGGAGGCTGAAGAGCCGCATGCGGCTCCGGAGCCGCAGGTTGCCGACCCCTGCCTTAAACGGTTAATGCTTTTTTCCTGTCATGCTTAGTGCTAAAGGGCAAAGGGGAGCAATACTTCATCAACGGGAAGCTGACCATCGACACGCCGCGCAGGTTCGATATCGCCGGGACAACCTTCCACTACCGTCGGCCTGCGGATGAACCCGAGACCCTGGAGGCCCTAGGGCCCACCAATGTCACCCTCATTGTCATGGTAATGCTATCCCCCCACCCCCCACCCCCCCCCCCCCGAGCGGTGCATGTGTGTGCACCAGTGTTACCGTGCACACGTGCACGTGTGTGCATGTGAGTCAGATCAGTCCCGTCGGCTCCACAAGTTCCTTTGCATCACTGAACCTCCTTCTTTTCTGGAATAAAACGGTTGGTTCTTCTGGTATGTTTATTTTGGAGAGAACCTACTTCCTTTTCTTCCCATAGTAAAAAAAACAAAAAGAAGAAAATTGAAGTATGAATGCACAGAGTTTATGGCAGGGATCTCAAACAGAAATCTTGGAGGATTGCAGCGTCTGCTGGTTTCTGAGTGCATTTCAATTCATAGCCCTTCATGTAGTTCCTCATACCTTGTTCCCAAGGCCTAAATTGACTACCGATTGGAAGAAAACCACAAGAAGACACTGTGAACCTCTAGGACTCCAGTTTGAGGTCCCCGGTGTATGGTGTTATGAATGGTGTGAGTGCAGGCAACAACTGGTGATGGCGGAGGTCCCTGGCGTATGGGGGTTGTGACCAATGTGTGTGTGTGTGTGTGTATATCTGTGCTGGCAGGTCCTCGTAAGGGAGGTGAACCCAGGGATCAACTACCGCTTCAACCCCCCCATCAACCGCAACACGCTGAGCGGATACATCTGGCAGTACGCGTCCTGGTCCCGTTGCTCGGCTCTATGTGCTGGAGGTGCTTGCTCTCTTACATGTGTCTTTATGAGGACCTGAGCACGAGTGACATTTGGGCTCTTCAGTTTTGTGCGCAGTGCGTCGGCAGTGTCCTGCTTAGGTTGTGAATCTGCCATGTCCAGTTTTCTAAGCAGAGCTGTCTTACACATACATGCACATACATGCACACACAGACACATCCAAGTATTTACACACACACATTCCGTTAATACACATACAATATATGCAGAGCCATATAGGCACATGTACACACACAGACATGTACATGGTAAAGGCTAATTAACAGAAGTATGGGTCCAGGAAAACTAAAGATCTTTGCTTTCAGAAGGCTGGGAAACTACTGTGTGCTTGTGTGCGTGTGTGTGTGTGTGTGTGTGTGCGTGTGTGCGTGCGTGCGTGCGTGTGCGTGTGATGTGAGTTAATGGTCCAAATCCACTTCCCTGATAAGTTGTAATTCATTCTGCTCCACGGAAGATTTGTGACCGAAAAAACATGACCTCTGTTTGAACAAAGCCGAGCTAAGAGCTTCGCAGAGCTAAGCGAGCTCACAACAGCCGAATGCGATTTGAATATACCTCTGAGTAGCAGCGTTTAAAAAAATTACGCAAACCTGAATGGGGACACAATGAAGAGCTGCATTAACCCTTTATGGTGTTAGATCACAAATATGTGATTAGAATGTTCTTAATTGAGCATTCTAATGCTGATGTAACAATCACTACAGGTAATTTAATTGAGTTTTTTTCTATTGCTTACAATCTATTTATGAAACAGAATTATCTTTTGCGAAACAGTTAACACAACGTTCAGAACAGAATCACATTTTGCGAAATGACACATATCATCTGCAAAATGCTCTAATGCTCTCAAAATGTTGAATACATGCGCCAAAAGCAAATAAGCGCATCAAAACAGAATAATTTGTTATCTAATTAAATGTTTTTTATTCATCATTTCATAAAGGCACACTAAAAACTAACTATATATAAGCATCAATATGAGATGATCATAGATCTGAGTGCCTGAGTTCTATTCTATGATCTCTTCTTTGGTTTTTTTCATGGTGATACATTGTTATAATTTGTACCAGTATATGTAAACATGTTACCACAGCAACAGCTGCAATAATTGTCACCTGAAACAGCAAAGCAGAAATGATTCTTCACTCAAACTCAAATATATAATAATACTTTTTATTTATTATATTTGCAGCCACGTTCACCACATATTTTCACCAACATCACATTGAATATTTTTCCTCGCAATGCAGCGAGGGAAAAATCTTCTTGGACGCCTGAGCCATCCTTGACAATCTTCTGCTGTGATATCCTGACAGCCTGCATTCATTGCATCAATCAACAACACTTGGTCATAGGGACGTTGATTATATACTTCCCATCTTCAGGCCGAGAAGAACTCTTCAACGGGGTTCAGAAATGGAGAATAGGGTGGCAGGAACTCCATTATGACGCGAGGCCGTTCTGCAAACCACTCTCTCACATGAGTGGAGTGGTGAAATGCAGTGGTAGAAGTCTGCCATACAGTGCTTCGAGGAAGGTGATGAGGAATTGTAGGGGCCAATGGTGGGGATGTGGGACATTACACCATCTCTTGAGATCGCAGCACATGGTTATGTTGTCCTGAACGATGATAAATGGTAAATGGACTGCACTTATATAGTGCCTTTTTCCAAAGCGCTTTACAATGGCCTCTCACTCACCCGTTCACACACACATTCACACACCAATGTCGGCAGCCGCCATGCAAGGCGCTAGCCTGCTCATTGTTCAGTGTCTTGCCCACTTCGACATGAGGACAGGAGGAGCCGGGGATCGAACCGCCGACCCTACGATCAGCGGACGACCCGCTCTACCTCCTGAGCCACACGTCTACGGACACGTCTATGGACAAATTGAAGCCAGCTTCATCAACATAGATGAACGTATGAGGGGCAACATTGGCTTCAAGCTCCATTCTTTTCTGAGAAAAAGAAAAATATATTGTTAGATATTCCAGCAGTGGTCCCTGCAGTGCAATATTGTATCTATAAAAAGACAAATGTAAGTTTGATTTGCAAAGAAGATCCCAACAAGTAAAAAACATGTTGTCCAGTACTGTAATACAGTGAATTTGTCATGGATCATGCCCTTCTTTCCTTATCTCCGCGTTTTGTATTCCTTTTGTCTTTTACCGGTAATCTATCGGATTTTTCTTTGTTCCGCGACGGGTTTTGCTTTCGTCTCAGTAATTAGTGAGTTCACCTGTCCTGCATTTCCGCTCACTATTTATACCCCGCTTTCTCCATTTCTCGTTGCTTCCATGTTATTTCACGTAACATTCGAGCCGGTAAAAAGGTATAGGAAGTTGTACTGCTATCGACCGCTTTGCTTCTCAACGCGGGACTTGTTAGCAGTACAATTTAGAAAAAGCAAAGCGATCTTTTTCGCTCTTATCACAGAGCTTAGGGTTTTCGTTTCTTTGTTTTACTCTCATACCTACGAGTGCTCTAACCCAAGTCTTAGGGTTCTTGAGTTTCTCTTTTCTTTCTGGTTATTTGTTCCACAAACGGGAGTTAGATAAGCGTTACAGCTTATTTATTTTGTTTTGCTCAGATATCGAGTTCCTCGTTTTTATCGCGAGGTTAATTGTGTTCTCCCTATAGAACACTTTAAGACTCCTTATCTGTCGCACCTGGATCTCCAACACTTCCTCCGTGTCTCTGGCATAGAGAACCCTTACAGAATTGCAGAATATGGTCACTTACCTATTCTCACTTCTCAATACCCAAATTATTGATGCCACAGTCAGATTGGGTTGCACCCTCTGCCCAGCTTCTCTAATTGTAAGACCATGATTTATGACATGGTCTACAATTGTGGCCCTAATTTAATTTGACACTTCTGTTCTGTACCTACACCTTCCTGCTCTACCACCACGCATACGGACCCCCCGTCCTCTTTGGGTTCCTGTTTGTGGTTCCCTTGTTCCTCTCCTTTGTCTTTGTCCTCTGTTGTCCTCCATTTCTCAACAACATCAACTCACTGGTGTTCCTTTTTGTAGTTCAGTGTGGACTGATTGTTGATTGAACAATTGAGCACTTAGGTGTCAGGGGTAGCGTGGGAACGAAGGACCAGACGCGACAGTAGGGGTTCAGAGAATGCTCAACTGAACACCACAAAGCGGGAGAGAAACCCCGCAAACAGGGAATAACAATAAACAAACAAATAATAACTCTCCACACCAGGAGAGATACCGCTACAACTAAAAGCAACCCTAATAGGGCGAAAAAACTCTTAACTATATATTCAATGAAACAACAACGAAAAAACCCTATAGCTCACAACGAGGGAGCCGAAACCAAAACTCTCTTGCAAAACGAGACAGCCACGAAAACACGGGCAGTAGCAATAATGGTTATAGGAAGAACAGCAAAAAACAAAGGCACCCTCGGAACGTGACTATAACGCCCGATAAATGGTGAAAGAAATGAAAACAAAATAACGCTTACGCTTTCCAACAACGAAGAGAGCGGGACTGGAAAAGGATGATGTCCTAGGATACCGGCTTTCTTCGTAAAAAGATAGGCAATATGGAAGCGTCAAATAACGATGACGTGAGGTTTAAATACTGACAGGAAACACTGAACAGGTGAACACACTGAACTGAAAACCAAAACACGAAACGGACTAGGAAAACAAAGAGAAGGGACGCAACATGAGCGCTCCCCAGGGAAGTGGACAATGAACAAAGAGCAGGCAGAGAACCATGACACTTAGGATTTGCACATGTGCAGTAGAGATTTACGTGTGTGTCATTAGTGTTGTATGCTGTGACCAAATCATGTCAGTTTTATATGTCATGTGACAAAACTAGTTGCATTTTGAGTGAAAGCAGCTAGAAATGACTGTTTTTGCAAAAAATACAGTTTTAGAACACTGACTTAAAAGTTTGAAAAAAATAAACATTCCAAAAAAACAACTATTTCTGCTTAGTATGTTAAATACATATTATGTGTGTTCTGTAAGAACGTAAGAACACATAATGATGATAACAGGCCATTTGGGCCCATCTACGCTCATTGTTTACCTACAGCCTAGACACTATCCAGCACTGCAGCAAGCCTGGACTTCAACATCCCAGGTTGTGTGATGTAGTGTAAGGCTATGTGATGTAGTGTAAGGAAGTCTGATGTAGTGTAACGGTGTGTGATGCTGTGAAAGGGTGTGTGATGCTGTGTAAGGGTGTGTGATGCTGTGTAAGGGTGTGTGATGCTGTGTAAGGGTGTGTGATGCTGTGAAAGGGTGTGTGACGCTGTGTAAGGGTGTGTGACGCTGTGTAAGGGTGTGTGATGCTGTGTAAGGGTGTGTGATGCTGTGTAAGGGTGTGTGATGTAGTGTAAGGATGTGTGCTGTAGTGTAAGGAAGTCTGATGTAGTGTAACGGTGTGTGATGCTGTGAAAGGGTGTGTGATGCTGTGTAAGGGTGTGTGATGCTGTGTAAGGGTGTGTGCTGTCGTGTAAGGATGTGTGATGTAGTGTAAGGGTGTGTGATATAGTGTATGGAAGGGTAATGCTGTGCAAAGATGTATGATATACTGTAAGGACGTGTTATGTAGAGTAAGGGGGTGTAGTGTAAGGATGTGCCATGTAGTGTAAGGATTTGTCATGTATTGTAAGGATGTGTGATGTAGAGTAAGGATGTGTGATGTAGTGTAAGCCTATGAACTCCCTCTCTTGCCCCTTACAGGGGTTCAGATCCAGCAGGTTGTGTGCAAGAAGCAGGCCGATCACTCTGTGGTTTACAACCACTTCTGTGATAAGAGGAGCAAACCCAAGGACAAGAAAAGAGCCTGTAACTCCGAGCCTTGTGCTCCATCGTGAGTGCCTGTCCGTCTGTTTGTCTATTGCTCTTTCACTCTCTGTCTTTCCGCTTGACCGTTTAAGTGTTTGCATGCTTGCAAGTCTCTGTCTGTATGTCTTGACCTCTGATTTTTGTCTGTTTGGCTGTCTGTTTGTCTCTGCCGAGCCGGTACTATGTTGGGTAAATAGCTTTTAGATTACGGCCTTCAAGAGAGAGAGTATATTTTGATATGGAAAACTTGCCCATAATCCATGCAATAGTACTTTGCTCACGAGGCATGCTCTGGTTGACCTGACCTAGGATCAGCCTTTCTCTCACTCTATCTACTTCACAGGCACAAAAGAGGCAATTAAAAGTTATGCTGAGGCACTGGCTTATCTATGGATACAGATCTTACAGCTGTTATGGTGTCTTTTCTCCTGCAGAAGAGAAACACTAGAACACAAAGCTATTCATGGAGCCAGGGCCCAGCGTGCCAATAGGATGCATGGTTTCCTTTTTGATTTTAAGTTTTAATGCCAATCTGTGACATTCAGTTGAAATAATCTATTGAAAGCTTTAACAACTAGGTAATAATTGTTTAGCATGCCAGGTTTCAATTTACATATTCTGCTGTCTGCTGGTTTCTGAACTTTGGTCTTCGAGGAATTTTAACCATTGATGCCACTTGTGTTCTGTATTGAGAGTACTGAACATTAACGAGGGCGTTGGCTGTTAAAACTCCTGGATTCGGAAATGGTCACATTTTACTTAATCCTCATAATAACTATGTAACAGAACTCTAAAATCTAGCAATTTTTTTGTTACCTCTCTGGAAACAGTTTCTCCTCTAAAAACATGGGGATTCCAGAATAGTGTAAATAGTAAGTAAACTTGGAAGCAGCCTTTAAAAATGCTAATGCTAAAATGTTAATAAACTAAATAGTGAGTAAATATGGCAGCAATCTTTTATCATTCACTATGAAGAGCACTCTGTTTCACTGGTTCTTCAATTTTTTTATATCGGGACCCAAATTAGAACTTTTAGTACCTTTCAAGGACCCGTCAAATAGTAGCAAAGCCTCGTGGACTACATTCCGGGACCCAACTCATTCACTCCCGCGACCCATTTTGGGTCCCGACCCATAGCTTAAGAAACACTATTTTATCTAATATAAAGTGCCTGTCAGACCTTTTTATGCGTCCCATCTGGATTATACCTTTCACAAATAAAAAATCCATCATCCCTAAAGAAACATAGACATGCTGACGCAAAGGCAGGGTACCCTGTATTTATATTCAAGGGAAAACATACATTTTCTCATTCAGCAGACTGTTGGTGCCTGTATCATGAGGTCATTATGCTTCTGTACGTGCATTTTGAGGACACGGCACAAGGACAAAGCCCTTTGCATATTTCTCAGTTCCCCGTAGGACCAGATGCCTTTTGCCGCTCTTGTGTTTTTCTATATGGATGTTTCTGTTCTACATTTGGTTAAATGAATCCCAGAAGGACAAGGGGAAAACAATACCGCTGATTAAACAAAAAAAGGAAATGACATTTGAATTGCGTGGTTTAGGCAGGGAGAGCTACACGATTTTGCATGTTGATTTAGCGCTATTGCGAAACATTTATAACTGTAAATTGGCATAGCTAGTTAAATACACAAAAGTAAATCTCAGAAGTTTTTTTTCCTGCTGTGCGTCTGCGATGTTCTCTATGGCGTGCCAAAATAAGAGTGGGACCAAATCCTGTTGTGTACTTGGTCTTCTGCCCCGCAATATGGATTCAGTAAAAATGTACTTGTAATATGAAAACATAACATCATTTCTGGTCTACCTTGTGTTTTTTGGGGGGGAAATGGGATTATGAGAATGTCCAGGATCCCAGATCCTGGTCTTTCTAAACACAGTCATCTCTCTCTTTCAGAACTGGTGGTCATCAAAAGTGTGTGTGCATGTGTGTGTGTGTGTGTGTGTGTGTGTGTGTGCACTTGTGTGTGTGTGTGCAAGTGTGCGTGTGTGCATGTGTGTGAGAGCAAGTGTGTGTTGTACTGTACTGTACTGTACTGACCCTCTTTCTCAATTCAATTCAGTTCACTTCAATTGTGCTTTATTGGCTGAACAACTAGAGCAGTAGTCTTAGAGCATGTACTACAAAACAATCAATCTCCCCCTATCTCTCCCCCTATCTCTCTCCCCCCTCTCGCTCCCCCTCTCTCTCTCCCTCTCTCGCTCCCCCTATCTCTCCCCCTCTCTCTCTCCCCCTCTCGCTCCCCCTCTCTCTCTCCCCCCTCTCGCTCCCCCCTATCTCTCTCCCCCTATCTCTCCCCCTCTCTCTCTCCTCTCTCTCTCCCCCTATCTCTCTCCTCTCTCTCTCCCCCCCCCCCAGCTGGTGGGTAGGTAACTGGTCGGACTGTAGTCGCAGCTGTAGCGGAGGCCTGCGTACTCGAGACGTTCTTTGCAAAAGAAAGATCTCCCCCACGGAGGCGAAGGTCCAGGACGACATAGCCTGCACCTCCCCGCGACCACCCCTCACTGAGCCCTGCAGCAATCACACCTGCCCCCCCGAGTGGCTGGCTTTGGACTGGTCCGAGGTACAGTCACACTACCTTAACACGTCGTTTACCCCCCCCCACCCTATCCAAATATCTAAATGGATCCTCCCGTACAGGACTGTACAAAAGTGGGACTTGTTTGAACCTAGACTAGATCAATCATCTTGGATGAAACGGAAGTTGTTTGGTGGGTCATCCACGTCCTGTGAAGCTTGCAATTCCCAAGTTGTAGGTTCAATTCCCAGGTTAGCTGGGGAACAAGGTAATTGGCTTGAATTGCTTCAGTAAATATCCAGCTGTATACATGGATTGTATGTAAAAATGTCATCTGTGCATGGATTACGTCTGGATAAGAGTGTGCGCTCAATACCTGTAATGTAAATGTAAAAATGTAAAATTATTATTGTTATGAATCTGTCTCGCAGTTTGATCATAGGTTTACCGTGAGGGGTGCTTTTGTAATGTTTTTTGTGACCAGGTTTGATTGTGTTTTGGTGGATGTACCGTGTCTTTTAAAAAAAATTATTTTAACTAATCGACTTTGATGTTTCAATAAAGAAGCATCAAGAGTGAAGTCTCTCTCTGTCTTGTGCAATTAAAGGAGAAGTTTGGTATGTAGCATTATAAGCCCTGTTAAAGGGTTATTTACGATCATATACAACGGTCCATATCAACATTTTGACAAACTTTGCAGTCTTGAGATATATTGTTTATTGCTCATGTCACAGCTAACTTACACAATAGATCTGGATGTGCGTAATAGAAAATTCTTCAAAAAACACTATAAACTCTCGTTTTCAAAGACGGGAAACTCACCGAGTGGTCACTGGTGTCCGTTGATGTTCTGACACAAAAATTGTCGCAAAGTATGCTTCGTATCGGGTTTTATTTATCATTTTATTAAGTCCATTGACTTGTATAGACACCAACGGAGGTTTAGATATACATCCGCAGCCGGAAACCGGAAATAATTCTTAATTGTTTTGTAAAGTTTGTAGTTTTCTGTTGCTCACTAGCGGTCTTGTGCACTCGCAGTGAAGGAATCAGTCGCATAAACGTACACTAATTTAGCAAAATGGATCTTTTTGAAAAGTTTGTACTAGCTGCAAAGCAAACCCCGACCTGGTGACCCGGAAGCGGCTCTTCTTCTAAAGTAGAATTCAAACTCAGCCAAGACCTCCCAAAATTTCAAGCGGAAGTTTACAAATGTATGGCTGTATGCCGACTGAAAATAGTTCTATAAATTTTTAAACAATAAATATATCTCAAGACTGCAAAGTTTGTCAAAATGTTGATATGGACCGTTGTATATGATCGTAAATAACCTTTTAACAGGGCTTATAATGCTAAATACCGAACTTCTCCTTTAAGTTCAAACATGTGTTCTCTCTGGAGAACAGAGACTTTGCAAAACCTAGTTTAAGAGTTTTTGGTGTGGGGGGTTTGCTTTGTTTTTGAATTTGGGTTCATGTATTGATTACCAGTATGTCCCAACAAAGTTCTCACTCTCATTCTGTCCCTTTCTCTCTCATTCTTTCTCTTCCCCTCTTTGCATTATTCTTTGTCCCTCTGTTTCTCATTCTCCCGCTGCCTCTGACCCTCCCTTTCACACTCTCTCTCTCTCATACACTCCCTCTCTCTGTCTCTCATACACTCTTGCTCACACACTCTCTATCTCTCCCACACCCCCACCCCCCTTCCCCATCTGACCCCCAGTGTTCTCCCAGCTGTGGTCCAGGCTATAGGCACCGCGTCGTCCTGTGTAAAAGTGGAGAGAGCGGGGACATACTGCTGGAGTCTCACTGTCCTAAACAGAGCCGCCCCACCACCAGGGTGCGCTGTAACTTGCAGCGCTGCCCACCTCCGCAGTGGGTGAGCGGGCCCTGGGGAGAGGTGAGTGCGGTGTCCTCACCGCTGTCTACACTCACTACCACGCCTCTCTCAACACTCTTAGAAAAAAGGGTTCTGAAATGGTTCTTTTGGCTGGTCTTCGTAGGGGAACCCTTTTTAGTACTTTATGGAACCTGGCATGCTAGGTGTGAAAAGTGTGAAAGCTCCCAGATTGAACCATTTTGCCTGACAAAGAACTCTTGAACTAGATAAGGTTCTTCTATGGAGGCTTGTGGAACCCTTTCTTCTAAGAGCATAGATTTTAGGCCGGCAGTCTGCAGCTCTGGTCCTGGAGAGCTACAGGGTGTACTGGTTTTTGTTTTGTTTTGACCTTAAACATAGCAACTAGTTCACACCCAAGGAACCAGGTGTGGGGAGATCACTGTGTACTAGCCAACTGCTTTCATTGATCAATTAAGTACAGCTCTACAGGATCACAGGTAGAGAGACACGGTTTTAGGCAAATTTGTATGTTGGGTATCTGCAGGCATGGGAAGGGTGTGGTGTTTGCTGGGTGTGTTTCAGCACTTAAGTGCTTAATTTAAGTGACTGATCGTTGTCCAAGGCCACACACACCTGACTTCCAAGCCTGAAATTGGAAACCAAAAAACCCCCAGATGGAGATAAGTGTGTTTATGAGTCTCTGATCATGTGATGTCGGTGCATTGCATGAGTAGGTGCATGTTGCTGGCCCCCTGCATGCTCTAGGCCCAGCCTTGACCAGCCCTGCAGGACTGGAGCAGTACGGAGCTGATCGAAAAAGAGTGGGGAGTATTTTGGATAAGTATGTAACCCATATGTGCTGACATAGTGTTGTGTGTGTGTGTGTGTGTGTGTGTGTGTGTGCGTGCGTGCGTGTGTATGCGCGCTGTCGCAGTGCTCCTCTAAGTGTGGACTGGGCCAGGAGAAGCGCTTTGTGCAGTGTCTGACGCGCTCCGGCCAGCCATCCAGCGAGTGCCTGGAGGCCCAGCGTCCCGCCGCCATGAAGCAGTGCGAGAGCAAGTGTGACATCGGCCCCACCGACAATCCTGAAGGTGAGATAGAGGTCAGAGGTCGAGACGAGACTGCCGCTGCACAGATTCTCTACGCCCACCAGATAGGTTCCGTATTCATAATGTTAGAGGCTCTGCCTTGCTGTGGCTTTTGAGCGACCCACCCTGTTCAGGCTGTTCCAGTGTGTGGTTGCACCCCCCCTTCTGGTATCAGATCTGCGTTATGCCTGAAATGACTGTGACAAGTAGCTCCACACGGCAGCACATAATCAGCTGTAGCAGCACCCAGAAAAACAAGGAATTTCAGTCGGGGCCAAATCTGTGTCTCATCTCACAAGAGTGTCCGCTTAGTTGCCCACAGTTGACGTGAAGTGTGCACCTCTGGCTCAACGATAAATAGAAGCGGTGGCTCAACATCTTGCATTTTAAACGAGAGCGTGCGCTTGTCTGCCGCCCTCTTTGTGAGCGACAGAGTCAGTCGCATCGATGAACACAAACGCACAGAAAGTGACACTGAAAATAGGAAAACAAGTAATCATATTTTTCAAAAAATTCTAGCGCTGAAGCCAAAAAAATTCAAATTTGACGCATCTTCTAAAAATGCATTAATGGGCATGACGTTGGACAGTGCTGTGGAAATGGATGTTCTGTGCTGTTATATAGCACTGAAAAGTCCTGTTAGTGAACAGAACCTTTTGCAGTTAAGAAGCAGAGAGCACAGAAGGAGTGAGTTATCTGGTGAGCGTATATTATTTGGTGAGCGTGTATATTATCTGGTGAACCCAATGAATCTCGCTCACTGCATGTGAGACTAGTTAGTACATTGTTTGTGAACCAGCTAATCACCATCTTCTTTGTTTGGTTTTTTTCTGTGTAGAATGCAAAGATGTGAACACAGTGGCCTACTGCCCCCTGGTGCTCAGGTTTAAGTTCTGCAGCCGACCGTACTTCAGGCAGATGTGCTGTAAGACCTGCCAGGGGCATTGAGCCTCCATTCTCTCCTCTTCCTCCTCTTCCTCCCCTTCTCCGGTCCTGAGACCGTGCCAGTTGCACATTCCACTGGGCGGAGCTGCTGGGAGACTGCAGGGGGGGAGGGAGAGAGAGAGAGGGGGGAGAGAAAAGAGAGTGAATGAGAGACTACACTGCTGTTTTACACCAGGTCTTTAACTCTGGAGTGCGTTCTGAGACCAGCCGGTATGACGCTGCTGTGAATTTCAGACTGGGTTGAAAACGTTTGCCGTCTCTGTACACAGTACTTGCCTCTTCAGGGCCACTGGCTTTATTCCAAATTCGGCCCAATAGTCCGACCCTGCAAGTCCCTTTGTGCGTGTGCTGTGTCGTTCACGCAGTTTTTCCGAAGGTCTGAAATTCCACTTGATAATTCAGATGTGGTTGGATGGTTACTTGTATTACCTGCTCATTTGCATACAGTGATCACACGTGTGCAGGAATTCATCATCGTACTACAGATGCATACATACTACATCTTTCTGAGGACGAAAAAAAGAGAAACATTTCTGTTTTTCCCCTGTTGTTTTTGTTCTTGATTCTTCAGGCTGTTGTGTTATGAAGGTGTGATACAGGGGGGAAAAAACTACTTTTGTCCTCCCGTTGATTTATTATAGATTGTATATCAGTGTCTAATCGGGAGTGCGGAGAGACCGAGTTGCACAAAGGCTGTTGTGATCCAGTGCAGATAGCTCTGCATTGGGCTTTGTTGCCTGTGAACCCATCCTGCCACATACGTGCTCTTTACAGTTTACACGCCGTGTTCTTGCCACTTGGACACCGCAAGGTCCATTACCTGTCAGATAATGTGTATAACTCAGTTATATACTATAATAACACTGTTATTAACCTGTTATTCACACACCTTCAGAAAGGGTGGGGACAAAAATTATCACATCATAGTATAGATGATTTGCAGCTGTAAGGATAAGACCTTGACCAGTTGTTTCTGTTGAGGCGTCAAACCTTATTTTGATCCTCCGAATCTGGTCCTCTAAAGGCCCCGTGCAATCACTTTTTTCTTGGACTTCAAATGTTCATTAAGCCATAAGCTAAAGATACTTACTTTTTGCAAACAGGAAAATATATATACAGTGAGCACCATAATTCATTGGACAGTGACACATTTTTTGTTATTTTAGTTCTGTACTCTCGCACTTTGAGTTTGAAAGGATACAATGACAATGAGGTTGAAGTGCAGACTGTCAGTTTTAATTTGAGCGAATTTTCATAGATATTGGATTAAATGGAAAAAAAAAATTTATAAAAAATTATAGAACCTTTTGTACATAGTACCCCCCATTTTCGGGCAACAAAAAATATTGGACAGTTTAACATAATGTAAAATAAAGTAATAAGTTTATATATTTGGTTGCATATCCATTGCATGCCATGACTTCCTGATGTCTGTGACTCAACAATATCAAAAGACTCTTGATATCTTATTTTCTGGTACTTCTACAAGCAGTACTATAAGTTCTCTGCATTTGAATGGATCTCTTTGGGAATTGGGGGGCGGGACTAGATTTAGCTGTAAATTACACTGGAACAGTATGGAACACATGGTTGGCTAAATGGCTCTAAGTCATCAAGGGTCTGACATATCAAACAAGCCTTAAACCATCACTCTGCTGCCAGATATGCAGTAGGTATGGATGGATAACTTGAAGGGTTTCTTCTCCTGACTTATTTTTCCATCAAGTTCAATAGGGAAACTTTTCAGGAGAAACAACCCTTAAAGCGATCCATCCATATCTACTGCATATCTGGCAGCAGAGTGATGGTTTGAGGCTCGTTTGATACCACAGACCTTGATTATTTACAACCATTTTGCCAACCATGTGTTCCATACTGTTCCAGTGTAATTTACAGCTAAATCTAGTCCCACCCCCCAATTCCCATAGATATCCATTCAAATGCAGAGAGGTTATAGTATCGCTTGTAAGAGTACCAGAAAATAAGATATCAAGAGTCTTTTGATATTGTTGGGTCACAGACATCAGGAAGTCATGGCATGCAAAAGATATGTGACCAAATATAAAAAAGTATTACTTTATTCTACATTATGTTAAACTGTCCAATTTTTTTTATGCCTGAAAATGGGAGGGACTGTGTATAGGTATATGAAAGGTTCTATAATTTGTAAACGGTTCATCTGATATGAATGAAAATACCCTCACATTAAAGCTGACAGACCGTCCAGCGCACCGAACAGCGTCAACCTTCCCAGTTGTCACCTCACTCCTCCCCCGCATTATCTTTTCCTTCCCTGGTTGCCTTTTGAAGACTGCCTGCACTCCCGGATCAGTCCCGACACTCCGGTGAAGAGCGATGGTAAACTTTGTTGCTGCAGATCCAACAGACATTCCCGAGCATATGTTGCAAATGCGTCTCCGTGGTGACGACCACAAACAAAATTATATCGACTCGACCAGGAGTACTCCTGTGTATGCTGGTTTTTGTTGCAATCCCAGAATTTTAACAAGCTGTTAATTTTTCTTAATTAGGTGCTTGTCATGTTACGAGGAATTATTTACCCTCTTAAGCCACATTATATCATAAATAGCCATGCATGCCATGTAGAATAAACACTGCATGTTCACATTGTGCTTATTGTGCTATATTATTTAAAACTGACAAGAACATTATTTCACAGATCCATTTAAAGACTGATTTGAATCAATAGGCTCCTTGGTGCTGGTGTGGACACATGGCCACTAAAACTAAATGGTAGATAAACTTGATAGATAATGAAGAATTCAAATACAAAGCAAATGATAATGAGCCAAACCTGCATTGTGTTAATATGCTTAAAGAAAAAAAAAATGTATGAGTTAAACACATGTGTTCAACAACCTAATTAGGAGCCTATTGGTTCACTTCACTCTTTAATTTGATCAGTACTTAAAATACATAATTTTGTAACCTATTTTTATGTAATTGTTGCAATATAGCACAACATGAACATGGGGAGTGTATTCTACATGGCATGCATGGCTATTTTTGACATAATGTGGCTTAAGAGGGTAAATAATTCCTCTAAACATGAAAAGCACCGAATTAAGAATAAGACAAATTAACAGCTTGTTAAAATTCTGGGATTGCAACTGTGGTTGCAATGAAAACCAGCATACACAGGGGTACTCCAGGACCGGTTTGGGAACCCCTGGATTAGACAATTCGTCAATATTGTCAAAACGAGCAGCAGGAGTGCCCTGATAAATCTCCAGCCCGCTTCCCCGTCCCACTACAGACAAAAAACAAAAGACAAAAGCCTGACCCAACAAAACACAAATTAACAAACACGAACACGAGAGATAGCTGGACTACATGTCGCCATTACAGCGCCACGTGACGTCATGAAAACATATATAAAAACATACTCATCACATATTTGTGCTGTTACACCTTAAGGGGTTAATTCTGATTGGCAACCCACTAAATGGACACACCACTGATTGGCTAAAAAGTGTGAAATGCCATTCTACTCAAAGAGACCAATACCGAATCCTCCTGCAGCGGGCAGCATAAGGTCTCTGCTGCTGTTAGAATAGATAAAAACTCATTTCAAATCTCAGCTGATTAAAATAAGTTTAATCATAATATTTTTTTAAATTAAATTTTCTTGTTTTTTAATGTAGAATATAACTTATAATAATGATTTTGATTGCACGGCGTCTTTAAGTATCACATGCTCCGGCTAAAAAACCTAGGTTCCCACACATCCCCCAAAATCCCTCCCTCCCTGTTACATGTGCCTTACCCCACAAGAGCCTTTTGTAGACTGCTTGTCTGGTGGGCCAGGGTTGATAGACTCTCATTCAAGAGCAAATTACTTAACCGATTGCAAATATCTCTGTTCCCACTCAAACCAAAATGGAGCCCTTGTTCCACATGCAGTTATCACACTCACAGGAAGAAAAAAAGCTCGCTCATGTAATGCGCAAGTATCATGCTCTTAATAGAGGAATCGTCTGTAGAACATTGCCAGGGTGAGGGTCACTAGACAAAACGTGACCGTGCTCTTTCCCATGGTGCTTTTGGAATGGTGCTATTTCACATTGACATTATTTTTAGAGTTATTGTTTTTGTTTTAATGTATATGGTTTGCTTGAGGCCAGTGTTAACCATGTCCATTATGTGTTATGTGAGTAAAAAGTCTGCGAGTCTCCCTTATAGAAAGACAGGATGCTGGGAGTTTTTTTTTTTACATTCTTAGTCGGTCTAAGACTGTTTTTATTCTGCTGCTTTACCTGGTGGAATTTATAGCCAAACATCCCTATACTTATATGGATATCAACAACTTACACTTCTACTGAAACCATCTTTTCACGGAAATTCACACAAAGGAATATTTGTGTCATGTCAATAATAACTGTTTACAGTATAAGCTATACGTAGATTTATTTTGCATTCTCTGGTGTATCCTGCAGGAAACAAAATCATGGTTGACCACAGCAAAACCATTTTGTTTTCTCTGAGCAAATGTGATGGCCACTTTTCGTGTGTTGTTTTTACATACTAATAAATAGCGGTGTGTACTGTATGTCCAATAATATAAAAATGTCTTTGATCCTTATGTACATCAGTTGAAACAAAATAAATAAATAAATACATACAAAGTGCTGTAAATACATACAGTGCGTGCTTACCGTGTGGTTTACTTCCTGATTTGCTGATTTTCAGTTAACATTTTACATATTTTTCGATCTGAGTTGTTGTGTCCCCTCATACTTTTTAATGGGTGCTTGAGTGTGAGTGCTCTTGTAATGAATCAGTTAACCTCACTGGCACTGTACTGTGATTAAGATTTAAAGCATGTGGTGGGATTTATTCTCTGGACTGAAATGGTTAAGGAGCTGGACTTGTAACCAAAAGGTTGCAGGTTCGATTCCCAGGTAGGACACTGCCGTTGTACCCTTGAGCAAGGTACTTAACCTGAATTGCTTCAGTATATATCCAGCTGTATGAATGGATAAATATAATAAGAAGTTGTGTAAGTCGCTCTGGATAAGAGCGTCTGTTAAATGCCTGTAATGCAATGTAATGAATGATACAGTATATGGATGTCATTAAGAAACATATTCCTGTGGCCTAGGATGTTTGTTTCTCCAAATTTAAATCAAGGATGGGTCCTTTGCTGTACTTTTATGATTGAAAAGCATTGGGACAATTGAGCCGTGTCCAGAACATTTTTTAACACTGAGTTCTTCTAAGTGTGGACTTGTGTCATTTAAGCTGTGCATTTATTTTAGTGATCAGGTTGTTAAACTTCATCCCTAGCTCTGGTTTTTATTGGCACTACTTAATCCATGTCACATTGACGTTTACATTTAAGCATTTAGCAGGCCCTTTTCCAAAAGCATTACAATTTCAAATTTACAAACCATTTAAAAAGCTGGATATATACTGAATCAGTTTATGTTATGGGTCGTAGTTAATGGTATAATGGCAGTGCACAACCATGGGCTTTGAACCTGCAACCATCTACAGTGCAGTCCATAAGTATTTGGACAGTGACACAATTTTATTTTGTTTTTGCTCTGTACTCCAGCACATTGGATTTGAAATGAAACAATGAATATGAGGTTAAAGTGTAGGTTACAGTCATTTTTATACATAGTCCCCCCATTTTAGGGGACCAAAACAAATTGGACAAATAAACATAATGTCATGAGTTGTGGCTTTCTCCCTCGTTTGCGCCGGTTAGCAATCTATCAGATTTTTTTCGGCGTTCCAACTCGGGGTTTTTCTCTTCCCCGCTAATTATTAATTTCACCCATTTTCCTACCTCTTAGGTATTTAAGCCTCTCGCTTCCGCTTCCGGATGCTTTGTTATCATTTTGTGCCTTTACAAAGTCAGGGTTAGTCATTTCTGTCTCTCTGCAGGTTTAAGAAAAAGATTATTTTATTTATTTATTGCAGCTTGAGATTTCTGGCCTTGAAGCCAAGGTAATTCGTTTTTCTGTTCCCTTTTCTCTTTCCTCTCTATGCTTGTGTGAGTTTTATTTTTGTTTCTTTTATTTCACCAGTTATCGGGCGTTATAGTCACGTGCCTCCTTCTCTCTTCTCGCTATTTTATTTAGTGGTGGCTATTCAGAGCCTCCTCTCTGCCCGTGTTACGAGGCTAGCCCGTTTTATTTGTTTGGCTACGGCCAGGGACTTTATATCCCTTCTTTCATTTGTCGCGTTTGGCTCATCGTTATTCTGCACAAACCCTCACACATAATCGTAATATCTAGTGCTTGGTTGCAAATGCTTTGCATTCAATGACTGCCTGAAGTCTGTGACCCATAGACCTCACCAGACGCTGGGTATCTTCCCTGGTGATGTTCTTTGGATCATGAGTAGTTCCTTTCTTTCTCCACTTTTCCCCCTTCCATCACTTTGGTACAGGTTAATACTCATCTCATCTGTCCATAAGATTGCTTTTCAAGGACTAGTTTTTTTACAGCAAACTTTAACCTTGTTGTTCTGTTCTTACCAGTTCCAGGCTTACCAGTGGTTTGCATCTTGCAGTAAACCCACAGGTTATGCTGGTGTAGTCTTCTCTGATTTTTCGTTTTTGACACAACTATGCCTACATCCTGGAGAGTGTTTTTTATCTGTTCAACAGTTGAAAAGAGGTATCAAAAGTATTCTTTGGTAATCCACTACAGTGGTATTCCATGGTCTACCAGGTTGTTTGCTATTGCTGTGCTCACTAATGCGTTCTTGCTTCTTATTAATGTACCAAACAGTTGATTTTGACATACCCAAAGTTTTGACTATGTCTCTGATCAATTTATTTATTTATTATTTATTTATTCTTTTGTCCTCATGTTGAGAAACAACAGCAACAGACTCGAAATGCAAATGGCACACCTAGAATGAACTCTAGACCTTTTGTTCACTTTCTTGTGCATGAACTAACAATGCACCAACACACAGCTGGCCAAGAAACAGCTGAGCAGCTAATTGTCCAATTACCTTTGGTCCCCCAAAATGGGGGGACTATGTATAAAAAGGGCTGCATTTTCTACATGGTTCACCCAATGTGGATGAAATTAAAGCTGACAGTCTGCTCTTTAACCTGATATTAATTGTTTCATCTCAAATTCAATTAGCTGGAGTACAGAGCCAAAACAACAAAAATTGTGTCACCTTCCAAATATGTACAGACTGCACTGTAAGTTACAAGCCCAGTTCCCTCACCATTATTCTGCACTACCTCCCAACATGCCCTTGTGGACATCAGAAGTTTGTTTCAGTCAGAAACCTAACCACATTAAACCACCAACAACTGTCTTAGTTCAACATATTTAGCTTCGTTCTGAGGTTATGAGAGTTCTTGTGGTCTAATGAGAGCCTGGGAAGCCGTACTGAAGTCCAAAGGGTCTAGCATTGGGCCACTCTGTTGATGGATCTTGAACGTGGCAGTACTGTTATCGGCCACAAGTTGGCAGCAGAGAAATACAGTACCCAGCCATGGGGTAGTTGACATTTAAATGTATCACTCTTAGGAGCAAATTAGCACAGTTCCTTGCAGTGTGTAAAATACGACAATGTTTAGTTTTTGTGCTAACATCTTGGGGGGGAGGTATTATCCAGGACTTGAAAGCAGTTATGGTATTCTTGGGTGGAGTGGCTGTTCAACCTTCACCTGTGAGAGATAAGAGATGGAGGCCACTTAACCACAGTCAGGGTGGAGTCGATGCCACACATGACTGTCAACATCAGATAGTAATGTAAAGGTACAAACAGTTAACATCAACTGAATTTCTTTCTGAGGGCCTTTGGCTGTGTTGTAATCTGCAATCTTGTTATGACTTTGGGCAGTATTTGTGTGTTCAGCCAGTGTAGCTAAGGTTACACACCTTAGATTTATAGAGATTCAATTAACTTTTTGGGGAAGGAAATAAAAAATAACAAATGAAGGAGAACAGGTCAGGTGTCAAAAGCATGCAGGTTGGGAGGTTGGGCTAATTGGGAGTGGGGGAGTTAACAGGGCGTTGCTGTAAATGAGCATGCATGTTCAGTCAACCTACCCTGTATAAATAAAGGCTGATAATTAAATAAGAAACCCCACCAAAATGAGAAGCTGCAAGAGGGAGAGAGAGAGAGACAGAGAAAGAGAGAGAGACAAGGCAGGGGGAGGTCGCTTCTCGTTTCACAGTCTGAGTGTGTGGGACTATGAGGAAGTGGGTGTGATTGGCGTGTGAAGCCTCATCCGCTTTGAGACTCTGCGTTCGACCTCCACTCTCGTCTCCAGCCGTGATGGCATTGCTCTGAGGAGCAGCTGGCCGGGTTATACAGCCAAAGATCTCACAGCACTTTAAATACCAGGAGCAGGACTGCAAAGGAGAACCACAGAGCCGTCACCATGGTAACGCACCTCCTCCTCCTCCTCCTCCTCTTTCTTCCTCACACACTTGTTTCTAGTCTCCTTACACTTTATCACCTGTCCTGAGCTCTCCAGTGCTGTAGGAATGGTGGCTCTCACACTGGCTCTGTGTATTTCTGCTAAGTGTCTGTTCCTGTCTAGAGTGCTTGAAATATCTATCTCCAGAGCTGAGCTGGAAGTAGTTTTTTTATGTTCTGAGAGTGGTTTAACTTCAGCATTGCATTAATTTAGCAGACTCTCTTCGCCCAGCCTGCTTAAAAGTGCATCCACATTAGGTACAGTAACAGTACTGTAAGACCTGGCTCACAACTTTGCCACAACAGCAAGTACATGTGCAACATCACTAAAGCATGAATCAAAGTTAACTTCACTCGCCTGGAACCATATTTGTTTACTTAAACCAAATTACATTTAGCATCAGATATTTCTTCCTCCTTTTCAGTCTTCCGGTTTCAGTGAATACTGCCAAGATTCCAATGTGTCCAATTCAAAATCTGTGTCTATTGGGGGCAGGGATCAATGTCCGTAGATAAATTCTTAGAGAACTGACAGGTCAACAGCTTGGGCCTGACATAAAAAAAGGGGTATATTTATCAAAGATTAAATCCAGTGTAATTTTGCACAAAAATGTCAATTGAAAAATCAACTCTGAGAGGGGTACTTTTATCACTAATAGGGCCTGATTTACTTAGACCTTTTGCATGTGCAAAACCTTCTAGCACACGCAAAACCAATAACATGGTCATGGCATTTTTTTTGCCCCAGTCATTGGCCATGTTATTGGTTTTGCGTGTGCTAAAAGGTTTTGCCCCTGCTACAGGTCTTAGTAAATCAGGCCCTATTAGTGTCAAATGGTCCCTAATTGACGGTATAGTCTGTTAGAGTGGATTTGACTGTGAGACGCTGGCTGTGTAGAAGGAGGAGCCAGAAGACTTCCCCCTCTTCACAGGAACAGTTCCGCCTCCACCTCTTACCAAAGCACCTTGCGAAATGACCCGTGTCAAACAGCAACTCAAGAAGGATGTCGGCATTGTGATCTATTTCATAAGAGCGATATTAATCACGTTCACCCACTGGCAGACATTCAGTGTGTGTGTGTGTGTGTGTGTGCGTGCATGTGTCTGTCTGTGAGAGAGAGAGAGAGAGAGTGAGATGGAGACAGAGAGCAGACAGAATGACGCTGAAGGCAATGTTAGGTGTGGTACCCGAGTTGTAAAGTCTGGGATTTTTTATCTCTTTCCTGCCCCCACAGTGTCATATCCTGTATTGAGCACCATAGACTGAGTATACTACAAACATTCAGCTCACTCCCTGAGCTCACTTTGTTCTGTCAGCAGAGATCTTTTCAAGTGATCTCTTTTTAAATTTTTTTTTATAGATGTCAGTGGATGATCTCACTTTCAGTGAAAGTTCTGGAATACATTGCCGTTCCTCTGCTGTACATCAAGTCTGGGGGGGGGTTCAGCATCAGGAATGCACCTGATATTCAAACCTATAACCTCCTGGTGAGAAATCCAGGTAAACCACTGTTAGCCTTGCGCAGTGTCAACCCCAGAGATGCTACTCAGATGGGCAGTAAGACACGGAATCTGCATTCCGCAGTGTGTGAAAGCAATAGAGGGCTCATAAATTAATACTTGTACGAAACGATAGCCTGTGGACGTGGTTATTTTTGTTAGAAACCCTGAAGAGTGCCGAACTTCCTGCGCCATGTAGGTGTGGGGCATGCCCCGCCAACCCGTAACTTAAATCCTGAAGAAACCTCTGCACTGTCTACGAGTGGAAGTAATCACTAACAAGCCACCTATGGAAACCGTATCTGTGCTGTGCTTTCCGAGACACGTCAAATATCCCGCTTCTCAGAAGCTTCCCACCAGCTGCCGCTGAGGCTCGATAGGGGGGGGGGGGAGGGGCTGTGACCGCAGTGTTTTCGGTTTGGCGGTAAAAAGCGGTAGCGGCGGCCCGGCGGAAGCACAGTCGTGTGTCTCCCAGGGCGCAGCAGCAGTTTCACAAGGCCCAGACTCTGGAGACCCACAGGAAAGTGAAGTGGAGCTGTGTGTCACTACGGCCTACACCCCCCATACTTCCTCAATATTCTGAGAGCCTTCTTATCTCCACTACACTGCCAAAAAACTGAAAAGAAGAGGATAGGCTTCTCAGATAGAGTTCCATTTTTAAAATGTACTCTGCTTCCTCTGTTCTTTTCCCTTTTTACTGCCTTTAGGGAAATAGAATATCATTTGTGAAAATATATTTAAATAAAAACATCATTAGCAGAATTTCATATATTTTACACTGTTGGAAAATATATTCATGAGCATTGTATTTTCTAAAAAGTCCACATATTATTTACAATGTACAGCAATATGAAGTAGTAGTCAGCCTTGTTGTAGCCAGGAGGACCGGGCTCCAAGCACGATGCCAGCGGTAAAAAGGAACAGTTTACTAGCTCTGTAGGCTAGCTCATGATAACACATATCTACAATACAAATACCAATTCTGTAATAATGTTAGGCCTATGCATGGACGGCGCTACACCGCGGCAATAGGGTGGGTTACAGCCCCGTCTAATGCAATGTGTGACCAGGGACGGTGCGGAATAGGAAGGGGCTGAAGTAATCCTGCAGGGGGTGTGTGTGTTATCTTGTTCTGGGTGCAGACTGAGCAGGCAGAGACAAAGTCCTTAACCTCCTCCTTCATGCGGGGCCACCAAAACCGTCGCTGGATGAAGGTGAGAGTTCTGGTGACCCCTGGGTGGCAGGACAGGTTGGAGGAGTGCCCCCAGTGCAGGACGTCGGAACGGACAGACTTGGGTACATAGAGGCGGTTCTCGTGACAACTGCTGAGACCTGCTTCGTCCATGGGCGCATTGCGAACGGTGGTTTCAATGTTAAGTTGGACGGGGAGTTGATGAAGCAACTGGCAGGCAGGATGGTGTCAGGCTCCTCCTCATTGGCCGGGGTGACAAATCTACGGGACAGGGCGTCCGGTTTGACATTTTTGGAGCCGGGCGGTACGCAAGCATAAAATTAAATCTGGAGAAGAACAGTGCCCAACGTGCTTGATGAGAATTGAGTCTTTTGGCGCTTTGAAGGTACTCTAGATTTTTGTGATCAGTCCACACCAAGAAGGGTTCTTGTGCTCCCTCTAGCCAATGACGCCCCTCCTCCAGAGCCAGTTTTACTGCTAGTAGTTCTCAATTGCCGATATCATAATTGACCTAATATCATAAGGCGATGCAAAAAGTAAGCACAGGGATGCACCTTGTTGTCCTTAACTGACCGCTGGGACAGGACTGCCCCTACTCCTATAATGGAAACGTCGACCTCCACAATAAATTGGGCTGCTGGTTCAGGGTGAATGAGGATGGGCGCCGTGGTGAAGCAGTTTTTCAACTCGTTGAAGGCATCTTTGGCTTGAGAATTCCAGGAGAATGGGGTCTTCGTGGAAGTGAGAGCTGTGATTGGAGCGGCTATGGAGCTGTAACCTCGGATGAAGCGCCGATAGAAGTTTTCGAATCTTAGGAAACGTTGAAGGTCCTTCTGGGTCTCAGGACGGGGCCACTCCACAACTGTTTTGATCTTCTCCGGGTCTATACTAACACTGCCGGAGGAGATGATGTACCCCAAGAAGGTCGTAGTGGTGCAGTGAAACTTGTGGACATGAGTGACGTGCTCTGCCTTGGTTTTTGAGAAAATTAGGATATCGTCCAGATATACAAATATGAATTTATTGAGCATGTTGCCGAGCATGTCGTTCACCAGCTTCTGAAAGACAGCGGGGGCGTTATTGAGGCTGAATGGCATCACCAGGTACTCCCAGTGGCCAGTAGGGGTGTTAAATGCTGTCTTCCATTCGTTGCCGTCTCGGATGCGCACCAGGTGATAAGCGTTGTGCAGATCCAGCTTGGAGAAGATGGACGCCCCCTGGAGGAGCTCAAAGGCAGAGGCTATGAGTGGAAGAGGATAACGGTTCTTGATAGTAATGTCGTTGAGGCCTCGGTAGTCAATGAAGGGTCTCAGGATACTGTCTTTCTTGCCCACAAAGAATAACCCCGCTCCAGTGGGTGAGGTCGAAGGACGAATGATGCCTGCCGCCAGAGACTTTTGCAGATACTTCTCCATGACCTCGTGTTCAGGACGGGAAAGGAAGAAGACGTGCCCCCAAGGTGGAACTGTGCCAGGTTGCAGCTCAAGGGCACAGTCATAGGGGTGGTGCGGAGGCAGAGAGACAGCTTGGGACTTGTTGAAGACCACCTTAAGGTCTAGATACTCGGGTGGGACTTTGGATAGGTCAGCAGACTTCTCGGAAGAGGTGGGGCTCGGAAGGGGACTCGGAAGAGGGCAGTGGGCCTCATAAAGACAATGAGATAAACAGAATGGGCTCCAACCCAAAATCTCATGCTTCGCCCACTCGAACGTAGGATTATGCTTGACCAGCCAGGGATGTCCGAGGATAATGGGTGAGTGTGGGGAGTCGATGATGTGGAGCTAAAGCTCCTCCGGTGGTTGCCAGAGATCAGCAGCTTGAGTGGGGCGGTGATGTGACGACTATTGGCGAATCTCTGACCGCTGAGGGAATTTGCAGCTAGTGGTCGTGGCAACTCGAGAATGGGAACTCCCCACTTGGACGCTGTCCCGGTATCAAAAAAGCTTTCCTCAGCTCCGGAGTCTACGAGAGCGGAGGTCGTCCTCATCTGATTTGCCCACTCGAGCGTCACTGGAAGGCAGGTGCAGTTCTTAGAGGAGTGTTCGATAGAAATAACGCCCACTAGTGCTCCTCTGGTCACTAGTGGGCGTTGGCTTTTACCTGGCACCTGGCGATGAAGTGCCCCGGTTTGCCGCAGTAGAGACAGGTTCGGGAACTCATCTTCCGGTCTCATTCCTCCTTTGATAGGCGCGCACAATCCACCTGCATGGCCTCCGCGTTCATCACCTGGGAAGGAGGAGTCTTGACTCTGATGGCAGGAGGGCTGTAGTGGGAGCTCACGGAGGGTTTTTGGCTGGGGGAAATCCATCTGGGAGGAGCTTGGCGACGACTCTCGCTATGTTCCTGTAGCCGAGCATCCACGCGCATGGCAAGTGCGATGAGGTCGTCCAGGTTATCGGGGAGTTCTCGAACCAGCAGCTTGTCCTTGACACTTTCAGCCAGGCCCAGGAGGAACGTGTCATACAACACCCTCTTCTCCCAGCCACTGGAGGTAGCCAACGTCTGGAACTCAATGGTGAAGTCGGACACCGAGAGGTCTCCCTGGCGCATGCGCAACATCTACCTGGCTGCCTCGTGCCCATGCTTGGTCCGGTCAAACACCCTCCTCATCTCGTCAGCGAACAGGCTAGATGTCTGGACACATGGAAGCCCCGCCTCCCAGGTGGCCGTTCCCCACTTCTTAGCTCGACCGGATAGCTGGGTGATGATGTAGGCTACCCAAGCTTGCTCAGTGGGGAAGGTGGTACGCTGCAGCTGGAAGATGAGCTGGCACTGGGTCAGGAAGGGACGGCAACCGCCAGGCTCTCCAGAGTACTTCTCCGGCGGGGGTAGACGAGGTTTGCGTCCCGGGACAGAAGGAGGCACTGGAGGCACTGGAGGTGCAGGAGCAGGTGGTTGCTGGGGAGCGTAGCCAGATAGCGGTGTCCGGAGCGATGTCTTCAGCTTCGTCACGCAGAAAGTGAAGGTCTGTAGGTGTTGTGAGACCGACTCCAACTGGTTCTGGTGGCGGCCCAGCATGGCTCCCTGCTGCTCGAGTGCGAAGTCCACTTGGGCAGAATCTGCTGGGTTCATTTCTGGTCAGAACGTACTGAAACGCCTGGACTCAGAAAACCCAATAGCAGACCAGGATAAGGCAAAAAAAAGTTTGTTTATTTCAGTCCAAGGTCAAAAAGCCAGCTAATCAGATTTCAAATGAGACAAAATCAAAATCCCAAAAAATAATCAAAAACAGTCCAAAAGATAAAAAACCAAGAAATCAGATATGCGACAGAACAAAAGGAATAGGCAGAGACGTAGAAAAAACCAAAGCAAGGATCAAATAAACCAGAAAACAAAGGCAACAAAATAAAATCGGTAGGCAAAACTCGGAATCAAACAGAAGGGTGTCTCGGAAATCATGAATAAACACAGGCTCAGTAAGGCGTAGGCACTGAGAATATCGATCAACGTTCTGACAACCAGGAAGTGGAAATGTGGGTCTTAAATACAAATAGGTTAACACATTAGGGAAACAATAATTCAATCACGAGGAAAGAACGAATACATGGAAAACATGCATGACAAACAACGGGCTCGAGTAGGAGCGGAGTGTGTACAGTAATCAGAGGAGGTGAGATCTCGAAGGACAAACAGCTGGAACAAACTAAACAGGTAGCTCAGGAGCAGTTAGAAATGCGGTTAGAAAAGATAAAGCGGGGAAGTTGGTTAAATGTTAGTATCTAACTATAAGACAGATAATTAGTTTGTTAGTATACATTTATGTTAATGGATTTAGTAAAGTGCACGTAACTAATAAAGCACCCGAGTGATTGTTAGCGCGAGTTAGTAATATATACAATTATCCATGGGAACGAAAGCATAAAACGAGACTATGGAAATACAGTGTTAACCCACGGAAAATCCCGAAGTCGCCCGAATAGTGCATGCACGAGACTGGGTAAACAAACACAAAGATGAGACTCGGACAACCCAGGAACAGAGGGGAATGCACTGATGTAAGGAAAATAATAAACAACAAGAATAATAATGAAATAAACATACAAAACAGAAATACAGAACATAACACTCTCCATGTGCTCCGTCTTCGGAAATTATCAACTACTCAACAGATTTGTGGAGTGTGTGGACTTCTCTCGGTAGCAACTCCCAAGTGTAAACTACAGTGTTTTGATTGGCGGTAGACTAATCTCACAACATTGGTTACTTGGCTATGTACATATGAGTATATTTGGAAAGCGAATAACTAACCTAAATTAGCTAAATGATCATTTTCAATCTTCATCATCTCGACTTCAGCTAATAAGAGGAGCTTGCCTTATTCCATGTAGCTAAATGTATAAGCTAAGCCTAAATGAGATGGGGGAGAATGGTGACAGTAGAAGCTGTTCTGATAATACAGAAACGCAAACGTTACGGTGCAGTTTATGAAACACGCCTAGGAGCGTAACTAACTCATAAGTAAAGTTTGCGATCTTCGTTAGATAATGAAACGCCTAAATGTTCCAATCACAGAGCAGCGGTTAAACAACGATATTATCATCTTTTTTACATAACGTTTTTATCCACTCTTCTCACGTCCTTTTAAAATTATTTTCTGGTGTCTTATTTTCTGGTTTCTGATATTTTTAAGTACTCGTATTGATGAAGCCAAATTACATTTGCAATGCCATTTCAATTTACAGAATTATACAATTCTGACTGTTGTATGGATGCTCTGCCACCTGTGCAGGCAGTGGAGCGAGGCAGGCAGAAAGGAGTTTTATTGAGGTGCCTAGTCTGTATACTTTAGCGGTTGTGCTGACTGCACAATATAGTAGCGTGAATCTATCATGGTATCCTCACAGTGGTGGCCTGGCTGCTGGCGACAAACCTTTCACTTGCTCTTAAAATAGCTCTGTATTAGTGTTACAGTAGCCTAGACATATCCATCCATTATGCTTATAAGTGGTGGTATTAAGGGCTGGTGTGTTTGTATGTGCGTCGATGGGACGGGGGTGGTGGAGTATCCGCGCGCTGGTTGAGGTGGGCTGGTCTGGGTTAAAAAAAGTCCAGGGCCAAGTTTTAGTCCCAGTCCGTCCCTGGGCACGTTTAAGGTTATTTGGCGGTTTGCAAGACATTAATCACACCTTAATTTCCCCATATCATTCAGATACATTTGGATGGAAAATTAAAGTACGGCAACACTGTAGCGGCCAACTGTGGATTTTTTTAGTGCTTCCCAGAGGGACGATAGTGCCAACCGAGCGTCTCCGTGTGTGTGCCAGCCCCAGTCGGTGCTTCCATGGCCAGGGTTTGATACCAGAGTGCAGGGCCTAGAACATGGGTAGGCAACCCTGGTCCTGGAGAGCCGCAGGGTATGCTGGTTTTTGTTTTCACCTTAAATACAGCAACTACTTTGACCAAAGAAACCAGGTGAGGTGAGTTAACTGTGTAATCAACTGCTTTAATTGATCAATTAAGTGGTGAGTAACAACAAAAATCAGCAGACCCTGCGGCTCTCCAGGACCAGGGTTGCCTACCCCTGGCCTAGAACATGGCCTTAACAGGATAACTGTGACTTATTTTTCATGGTGAGGTTAAGAGGCTAGTGTATAAATAGCGTCTCATCGACTACAGTTCCATTTTCTTTTGGTTGTGTCACCAGTCTTTTGCAATCGGCTGAATCACTCACCAGGACCGCTGATGCTGTAAAATACCAGCAGTCACATCGCCCCTTCTCCCTGGAGCGGGCTCTCGTTCCGCCGCCTCAGCGGTAATGACGGACGCCTCCGTAAAAATAAAAAGGCACCACCTGTTCAGTGAGTCAGCGGTGATCCATCGGCGTCAAGTTTAAAAAATCCGCCCGTCTTTTTCAACGTCAGAACTGCCATTTTTCGTGTCCCCATGACTACCACTGTTTCCTGCACCACAATCGGCAGATGATAAACCCAGTCACAGCGCTAAGCTGGACTGTCCATTACAAAAAGCAATTACATTTCCAACATCTGAACTTATATATTGCGTAATAGAACTACCTTTACATTATATTTCATTTCAGAAAATATGTTATATAATACATCTATCATTGAAAGTACATGTGACATAAACGTCATAATTTCATGAAATGAAAACATACAATACAATATCATTTAAAATATATTTTACAATATAAATGCCCTGCATTTTCCATGCAGTTGCTGTATTTGTTTGACCCTTTTTGCATCAAGGTGTGTTTTTCACATTTTTCTACATAAATGTTTGTGTACTTTCACGTATTTATAATGTGTGCTTCTCTGTATATTTCTGTTCATCTGAATAATACATTTTATTTTAATTCTATGTCTCTTATATTTGAGTTCATATCTTTGGTGTAGGGAGAAGGCATTCTAGTAAGTCAAATATTTTATGTGAAATACTTTTTACAATTCTTTCAGATTACTGCCATTTTAAAAACTTTTTTTTTTTAAATTGAAATATCCTTATTAAAGCATTACAAATATTAAATACAGTCATGATGCCAGGTAGCTGATTCTTGCTATAGGTTTGAGATGAGACAAGATAGTATATGTACAGCTTTGTACTTGTGGTTTTTTGCTGCTGAATTTCCCCCTGCACACTGTGTGTGCTAGACACATTTAGAATATTTATGGTTGTGGTCAATGTGTGAACAGCACATAGCCCTGAAAATATTCCTTCTGCGAAGAATTGAAAAAAAAAAAAAGACTCAACTCACAAACTGGAATACTATATTTATTTACACAAACAGCAGTTGTTAGTAATATGGGAGATGCACTGCAGATTCAGTATGAACCCTGACGGACTCACTTTACACAGATAACAATCTTTAATCAGGATAGACAATAACCATTAATCACACCAAATTTGAGGACTGTGCATTCTGCATGTTTCAACACCCTCTTTCAACACAAAAAACTGCTTACAGACAACATGTCACTTTCTTGTTGGAATGGGTGTGAGGTGTGTGTGTCTGTAATTGGTTGTTAGGTCAGTGTGTCTGTAATTGGTTGTGAGGTGCAGGTGTGTGTGTCTGTAATTGGTTGTTAGGTCAGTGTGTCTGTAATTGGTTGTGAGGTGCAGGTGTGTGTGTCTGTAATTGGTTGTGAGGTGCAGGTGTGTGTGTCTGTAATTGGTTGTTAGGTCAGTGTGTCTGTAATTGGTTGTAAGGTGCAGGTGTGTGTGTCTGTAATTACCAAATTACATGTGCAAAATGAGGAAGATAAATTGGGGGCGGGGGCAGTATTATTTTCTATTAAGCAGGTCAATCGCTTCAGGGACAAAGGAGACCTTATATCTCTGGTCCTCCTCACAGGCACCCTAAAACAGCGGCCTGAGGGCAGAAACTCAAACTCCTTCCGGAGTGGGTGGTCACAGCAAACCAGGATAACATTTGCCCTCCTAAGGACCTGCCTGTTATAATGGTTGTGAGCTGGGCCTGACTCACCCCTGAAATCTTGCTTTCCACTTTAACAAGTCTTCCAAGTCTGTTTGTGTTGGACATATTCATATTCCCAAACCAGGCAACAATACAAAAGGTTAAAACAGATTCAATAAAAGTTCTGTAAAAAAGTGTCATCATTTCAGTAGAAACAGTAAAAGAGTTCATTTTCTTCAGGAAAAAAAACCTTTTTTGAGATAGCATCTGCATGGGGTTTGAAACACAGTTTGTTATCAAGAACAACACCCAAGTATTTGTAATTGTCTACCAGCTCAATATCGTCAGCTTTTACGACAGTATGTCATAGGTGATGACTTCCTAAAATCAATGATCATGTCCTTCGTTTTTGACACTCCAGGAAGGACTCATCACACCATTGTACAAAGTAAGCAACCACCGGCCCATGATCCTGTTCTTCCCCTTCCAGAAGACTTACTATTACAGAATCATCAGCAAATTTTTAAATGTGTCTGTTCTTATAGCTGCTGTGACAGTCATTAGTGTACATGATGTAAAGGAGGCGGAAAAGACAACAACCTTGTGGGGAGCCAGTGGATGACTAGAGCTGGTTGGAGACAGTGTCAAAAAGTCAATTATCCAGCCAACTATATTAAAATAAAGATTTAAATGACTGATAAGCTTTTCTACAAGAAGGTGTGGCTGGGTAGTGTTAAATGCAGAAAAATCTATAAATAAGAGTCTGGCATGAGTCTTAGGGCCCTCCAAATGCTGGTACAGAAAATTCAGCAGCGTAATGGTGGCATCCTCCACACCTCTGCTAGCCCTGTATGCAAATTGCAAGGGATCCTGTGAGTTCTCCACCTGCAATAAAACCTCCTTTTTTATGAGCTTTTCAAAAAACTACATAGGCATGTAGGCAGAGACAGCGAAGGGGAAAACAGTTTGATATGAGCGGGCTAATTTTAATTTGCACAGTTTGAATACCCATCAATCAAGAAGAGGGGGAGATGGGGCATTGACTTGCTTACATGGAAACAAAGTTTTTACCTTCAGATAGGGGCGGGGCTCCAACTAAACTTTACACTTTGGGTTGCAGTTATGTTTTAACTGTAGGATGTATGTGATTTATGAAATAGATTATTCCCTTTATGAGGTGATCCAGCTTCACCAGTGCCCAGTTACGGTCCACTCTGCAGTTTGATTGAACCAATCATTCTTTGGGCCCACCAATCTCTCTGTTTATGTATATGAATGTGCAGCCTCTGGGAAGCATGAAAAAAAGGAAACAGACCCTTAGTGTGAAAGTCCAGTCATGTGAAACCAAAAGCTTTATTTAAACTGAGAAATAAATCCTTTGAGCTAAATCATGAGGATGTCACAATTCTCTCCACCACTGGTTCACGGAACAGAGTCATCTGATCATTTGTGTTTTTTTGTCTGTTTGTGATTCAGACAAATGAAAAATGTGTGAATTAACTTCAGACATAGGTTGGGAATATTGGTCTTGGAACAAAAAAAAATTGGGCAGACTTTAGGGCTTCTACATGTTACGATATTTTCAAACAGGCAATCTCATTTGATACCTGGAAAAGGGTCTTTTCACATTTGATGGGACTTTTAATTTGGACACTTTTATGAGTCACATATAAAAGCAGCACTCACACTTTATGAGTGTTTATGAGTCATTTATGAAAGCAACTGTCATACTGTCTCCAGTTCTCTTTCTTTATTGCAGAATCAGTTGTTTAGAGTAAACATATGATTTGTTAAATTAAACTGGATGTTATTACATATATTTTAGTTATATTTCTCAGGCCCTCTCTCCATTGTCAATATAAATAATATAAAATAATTTCCATGTCTAACCCATATTAGACAGAGTAGCCTCACCTGTCAGGCTCTTATGGTAGTATGATGGTACTATGAAGCTGATTAAGTTGACACACTGATTAAGTTCTGACAAATGATGATCTTGTGTAAGTGGCATCTCCAATTTGCCAAAACTCACTCGGTCCACTTTGACCAATTTTAAGAAATTTTTGTTTATTTATTTATTTTCTTGCCTGAAAAATCATGTTTTAATAGTTAAGAGTTAGGGTTATGGTTAATAAGAGTGTAAAATTAAAACTGCAAATATCTAACCATTAAAGTGCTTAGTTTGATTTTGACCAAAAGGGGGCTGAGTTGTAAAAAAACACTCTTGGTCATGACCATGGCTGCCCCAGACTGCTCGCAGGCCCTATAAGCAAAATAAAATCACGGGGGTTCAACCGCATAGTTCGGGTATAGCAAACAGGGGTCCAACTGCATAGTTCGCGTATAGCAAACAGGGGTCCAACCGCATAGTCCACATATAGCAAACCGGGGTCCAACCTCATAGTCCGCGTATAGCAAACAGGGGTCCAACTGCATAGTCAGCGTATAGCAAACGGGGGTCCAACCGCATAGTTTGCGTATAGCAAACGGGGGTCCAACCGCATAGTCCACATATAGCAAACCGGGGTCCAACCGCATAGTCCACATATAGCAAACCGGGGTCCAACCGCATAGTCCGCGTATAGCAAACCGGGGTCCAACCGCATAATCCACATATAGCAAACGGGGGTCCAACCGCATAGTCCGCGTAGAGCAAACCGGGGTCCAACCGCATAGTCCACATACAGCAAACCGGGGTCCAACCGCATAGTCCGCGTATATCAAACGGGGGTCCAATCGCATAGTCCACATATAGCAAACCGGGGTCCAACCGCATAGTCCGCGTATAGCAAACGGGGGTCCAATCGCATAATCCACATATAGCAAACGGGGGTCCAACCGCATAGTTCGCGTATAGCAAACGGGGGTCCAACCTCATAGTCCACATATAGCAAACGGGGGTCCAACCGCATAGTCCACATATAGCAAACCGGGGTCCAACCGCATAGTCCACATATAGCAAACCGGGGTCCAACCGCATAGTCCGCGTATAGCAAACGGGGGTCCAATCGCATAATCCACGTATAGCAAACGGGGGTCCAACTGCATAGTTTGTGTATAGCAAACGGGGTTCCAATTGTCAAGCCAATTTAACTACTGACTAATAACACTGGCTAAAATTTGCTGGAGCCAATGCAGAGAAACTAATCTCACATCTCATTTGCTTTTCCAGACATATTAGAGATCGAGAGAGAATCCAGGGTCCAGACGAAACAATGAGCGCATGCGTCTCCAATCACTAGTCCCCTGTAGAACCCCCCTAAACCCTTTCTCCTCTGTAAAGATCTACTGATCCCTTCTCAGAACCCAAGACTAACTCCCCTCCCTCCACACAGGGTAGTAAATACCACTGGCAAAGCCAGAATGTGAAGCAGAGTGGGGTGGATGACATGGTGCTGCTGTCCAAGATCACGGAGGACGCCATTGTGGAGAACCTGAAGAAGAGATACATGGATGACTACATTTTTGTATCCTTCAACTGCTCGTTCGTCTCAGCTGCAATTCATTTCTTTTTTAAAAACTAAAAACTAAATGTGAAGAAATATTTGTGCTAAAATATCTTTTGTGAAAGGGAAAAAAAATCCAGCTTTTGATTGGATTTGACTGGATTTATGAGCATACAAAAACCTTTTTGTATGCATTTACAGAAGCTGCTCTGTAGAAGAGCATCTGCTAAATGCCTTGAAGTAACATAATATAATATAATAGTTTTGGCGTGTTGAATTACTTCACAAAGAAAATAGACAGAAAGGTCCACATTAATATTTGTATTGTTTAATAATTGCATGCAGGAATGTTGGTCCAAGCATTCATCAATGTCGGCCCTTTCTGTATTCTGGTCATGAAGAAGGTGAAGGCTGATAAAGGGTTTAGGCTGAAACACCCACATGCAATGATAAGCAATACAAATTTGAGCATGACTTCTTACAGAAATTAAAACTTAAAAATGTAATCTTGAGTTTGTGGAAGGGTTATATAGCTGACGGATTCCTTGGTATTCCCTGTGGAAGATTCCAATTAGAGACATTCCTTTTGTGGTGTTAGAGAAAGAGGTAGGAAATCATGGTCCTCTATAAATCTTGCAGATTGAACTAGCCTTGTTTCTTTGCCGAAAGATGAAATTATTGAGGAAGTAAGCAAAGACCTCGCCCGGTCATACTTATTACCCTTAAAGGTTTAAGGTCACAAAGGATGATGGATGTTCTTAAGTGAACATTCTAATGCTGTTGTAACCATCACTACTGGTAATTGAAAGCAATGGAGTTATAGAATACTGACATAAAATTTGGAAAAGAACATTCCAGAAAACCTACTCTTCAAAGGGTGAACCCACACACAGACAGGCAGCCAGCCTGGATTATTTCACCATTCAGTCATAGTGCCTACTGTGTGTTCCACAGGAAGCTCTGAGGTACTGAAATGGAGCTATATTTACGCAATAAACTAATTACTAATTGTTTAACATACAGCTTGAGACATATTCAGCAAACCTGGAGACTGACACCAAGCAAAGTAAAAAATAGTAAATAAATAATATTATTTTATATATCTCACTGTAGAAAGAGCATGCTGTTAGCATGCTGTATCAAAGACTATGGCATCATGGTTCAGTCATTTGTCACAACAGTCACAACTGTTAAAGCAATGCTACACTGCTGGCTGTTGTTAGCCAGCAGTGTAGCATTGCTTTAACAGTGTAGCACGCTTGCTCCATATTCGCACAAGCACGCACGCATGCACACACGCACACACGCACGCAAACACGCACGCAAACATGCACGCACACACACACACACACACACACACACACACACACACACGCACACACAAACAAAGACACAATTACTGTTCCTGTTTTGCACAAACTCACTGTGTGACTCAACAGCACATACACTTCCCTAAGTCACAGGATATACAGTAGCATGCAAAACGTTTGGGCACCCCTGGTCAAATTGCATGTTTTCTTGAATCTCTTAGTGAAAAAAAGTTATAACACAACATCTGCAGTGTACAAACTTAAACATGACATATTTCTGCACATTTTAATGCAGTTTCTATATATTTGCTGAATATAACAGTTTGAAAAAAAAACTGTAAATGTGGAATGTGTAAAAGTTTAGGCACACTTCCAGTTCATCCATTAATCTTTTTATTTTTTTATTTTTTTAAAGGTCTCAAAACTTGATTAACTAATGAGGCCAGGTGAAGACAATTCCAGAGCTTAATAAATACTGTCTCGGGGTGTTGTGCTTACTCTCAACTTACTCTGGATAACAGCATTTTTATTTCTATTTTACTTCCGTGCATTTGATTGGGGGGGGGGGTTCCAGGATTTACTCATTGCAGTTAACCAGCTAATTCAGTAATCCTGCTTGCAATACCCCCCAGCTGACAGAGGACTTGAAAATAAAGATAACTTACAAAGCTGGGGAAGTCTATAAGAAGATATCTTAATGCCTCCAGCTGGGAATTTCCACTGTCAGAAACATCATTAAGAGATGTGCATGATCATTAAATGATCTGCATGGAAGAGTTGTCAGAAAAAAAGCAAAAAGTCAAAGTATGCAACACAACACTTAGATAAACCAGACTTTAAAGTATGCAACACAACACTTAGATAAACCAGAGACTTTAAAGTATGCAACACAACAGTTAGATAAGCCAGATACTTTAAAGTATGCAACACAACACTTAGATAAACCAGAGACTTTAGAGTATGCAACACAACACTTAGATAAGCCAGACTTTAAAGTATGCAACACAACACTTAGATAAGCCAGAGACTTTAAAGTATGCAACACAACACTTAGATAAGCCAGAGACTTTAAAGTATGCAACAGAACACTTAGATAAACCAGAGACTTTAGAGTATGCAACACAACACTTAGATAAGCCAGACTTTAAAGTATGCAACACAACACTTAGATAAGCCAGACTTTAAAGTATGCAACACAACACTTAGATAAACCAGAGACTTTAAAGTATGCAACACAACACTTAGATAAGCCAGACTTTAAAGTATGCAACACAACACTTAGATAAGCCAGAGACTTTAAAGTATGCAACACAACACTTAGATAAGCCAGAGACTTTAAAGTATGCAACACAACACTTAGATAAGCCAGAGACTTTAAAGTATGCAACACAACACGTAGATAAGCCAGAGACTTTAAAGTATGCAACACAACACTTAGATAAGCCAGATACTTTAAAGTATGCAACACAACACTTAGATAAGCCAGATACTTTAAAGTATGCAACACAAAACTTAGATAAGCCAGAGACTTTAAAGTATGCAACACAACACATAGATAAGCCAGAGACTTTAAAGTATGCAACACAACACTTAGATAAGCCAGAGACTTTTGTGAATTGATGAATCAAAAATTTAACTCAACCACCAAATAAACATTTGGAGAAACGGGGGAAGCATTTGAAGAAAAGAACAACTTGACTTAAGCATGGGGGTGGATCTATTATTGTGTGGAAGCCCGTGGCACAAGAAATATTGTACAGATGGAAGCAGGGGTCATTTGAGGGGGGATGCAAGGGGATGGCATCCCCCAGTTAAAAAAATGCCAAAAACCCTTTTGTAAAACTGCCATTGTCCCTTTCCATGCCCTTTGGATTGATGGTGCTTTGTGATATCACAGATCCCACCATCCTAAAATAAAACTACTGACCGACAGGGGGGCAAGACCTTTGTACATGCCACATTTACCATTACATTTTTTCATCTATTAAATTCAGCAAATAATAAGTAATAATGCATTAAAATGAATGCATATGTAAGCTTTTTCTCTGCAGGGGTTGTCTTAACTTATGTTCAGAAAACAAATAAAACATGGAATTTGACCAGGGGTGCCCAAACATTTGGATATCTCTGTATGGTTTTTGAAAGCTGTATGTTACACGTAAACTCAAGTGTTACCCAGAATACATTTGTCTTCACAAAAGTGTTATGAGCTGTAAATATTAATACAAATTGTAGTGAATGGCAGTGTTTGAGGAAGTGGGGTTTTCCTTTCTGCTTTTTCAAAGAAACAGACAGTGTCATTTATCAGAATAGATGCATTTAACTTCTACTGCAACCAGTAAAAACGGATACATCACATCCCAGTAAAACAGAATCTATTATGCATACATTAGACAACTAAATACACTACATAGCCAAAAGTATCTGGATACCCCTTGGACTGGGGCTGTTTTTTATGGTTCGGGCTAGGCCCCTTAGTTCTAGTGAAGGCAAATCTCAACATTTCTGCATACAATGACATTCTAGATAATTCTGGGCTTGCAACTTTGTGGGAAGCCCAGTTTTGGGAAGGCCCTTTTCTGTTTCAGAAGGACAATGCCCCCATGCACAAAGCAAGGTCCATACACAAATGGTTTGTCGAGATCAGCATGGAAAAACTTGGCAGGCCTGCACAGAGCCCTGACCTCAAAACCATCAAACACCTTTGGGATCAATTGGAAAGCCGTCTCCATATTAAATCCATGATTTTGGAATGAGATGTTGGACGAGCAGGTGTCTGTACACTTTAGGCCACGTAGTGTATTTTCAATATGTTTTTTCCCCTGAATTACCCAACCGACCATGTTAAATTGGCTTTACCACTATTTACCGGTCTACAAGACATTTAACTATGCTAAATTAAATGCTGTATAGATTTGAATATATGCAATTATGTAGATGTAATTTTGTGTCCATTTTGTTTCTGTCATTCATAGGTTTTCTTGCACTGCATATCAGCCCTTAAATGATGATTAGAGAGCATCTGAGAGTACTATAACTAATTTGGCAGGAAACAGGCAGGAATCAAACTCAGGTGTCCCTGGATGCATGAGAGGCGGCTGCGCTAACCACTGCACTAAAGATGAATACGCCGTTAGCGAAGCGGCTAGCCAGCGTTCTGATTGGGTCGCTACAGTACTGAACAGCTCATGGAACTCTACAGTAGGGAGAATTTGTTTAGTTTCCCTGCCGCAGGCTCCTTAACGGTTACGCACAGACATACATCGGCTCCGTCCTGATATCCGTGAACCCGTTTAAGCAGATGCCCTACTTCACCGATCGAGAGATAGAACTCTACCAGGGAGCCGTGAGTACCTCCTGTCCTGTGCATTGCTCTTCTCTCCTTTGATAAAATCACGCTCACACACACACACACACACACACACACACACACGCACACACACACACAAAAACACACATTTGCCATTTGTATTTTACAATTTATAATTTACCCTCTCTCATCAACCTGCTCTCTCTCTCTCCTCCCCACTCAGAATTTCTGTTCAATTTAATAATGCTTTATTGAATGTCTGCACCTGGTAAAACTATTTTACCAAACCAACTAATAATAAAACAAGATGAATACAGTAGCCATAGAAACAAAATAAATAAGGAAAGAAACACATAAACAAGTTAAATAAAGCGAAAAGATAAGAGATGGTAGTGCAGTATCAAGAAAGGTTAGTAAACCAGCCAAGGCAACTCAGAGGTTGGGGTACTGCAATTGTACCCCAGTGTCTATTGGTTTGCTGAATACCCAGGTGTATAAATGCATACATCCATGCATGTACAGTATGTATGGACACTATGTATATAAAAACCTAGCTGTGTAAGTTGTAATGGCAATAATGTCAAAATCTGTCTCTCTCTATCAGGCACAATATGAAAACCCGCCGCACGTCTACGCACTAACAGATAACATGTACAGGAACATGATGATAGACAGTGAAAATCAGTGTGTCATTATCAGGTAAGCTGGACCGATACATATTTTTACTGTTGTTTAACATACACAAACAATTCAGCACACACTCCCGTGCCTGCCATTTCAATGTCACTCCATTATGAGTGAGCCAAATTAACTGCAAACTATTTATTTTAACTAATAAAGTCATGTCCAGTTTGAACATTGCATGCTGTGTTGAGCGGCGTCATAGACTATCTCCTCATTGATTTTTTAATATCCGTCAGTCCGACATATTCAGAATTTTTTCTCAGCAACAAATTGAACATAATTAATAATGAACAGGAATGTTTGACTTGCACTATGTATACTTTAGATAGAAAGATTCATTAAAACACACATTATATCTATGTAATAGGTATCCGTGACAGCACCTTGGGGGCAGTATCTGTGCTCAGAACAGCTGTATCTAGGTCAGAGAGGAACATACACTGTGTACTTTTCCGTCTTTGTCACATTTTATGATTCTCACGCTTCAAAAGCGTGGCGTTCTCTTTTTCTTGCAGACAGAGATGTGTGAGTTTCATATAAACATCAGGTGTAGAGATAGAGACCCAGATATAAGGCGTCTTGAGCTTCTCTGACTCGTCTTCACCTGCCGTATTCTGAAATGTGCTTTTTCCATTGTTCTGTGGAGACATCTGCCTTTCTGACACCATTGGACATGCCATGGCACAGAAAACAGGAAACAAACAGAACGCTTCCTTCCTGTATGAAAAATGGGGTGTCCCTCATGTGCTGAAAATCACAAGTCACTGCTCCAGGGTTTTACAGATTCTGACCAGGTTACTTTTTTTTTAGAGGTTTATTATTCCCTGCACCCACTATTTTGAGGCTCAACAGGTATTATGAGATGGATAGAGTCGATTGTGGGGTTGTACTGAGCTGCTATCTGACACATTCTGTCAGAGCCCCACCCCCCCCTCCCCTCCCCTGCGCCCTTTTCTGTGACCTCGCCCTTCAGTCTGTCTTCATTGTGTTTGTGTGTGTGTGTGTGTGTGTGTGTGTGTGTGTGTGTCGTGCGTGCGTGCGTGCGTGCGTGTCGACAGTGGTGAGAGTGGAGCAGGAAAGACTGTTGCTGCCAAGTACATCATGGGCTACATCTCCAAAGTGTCGGGAGGAGGACCTAAAGTACAGGTACAGCACAGAAAGTCTTCATTCAGCACAGAAAGTCTTCAATCAGCACAGAAAGTTTTCATTCAGCAGAGATAGTCTTCATTCAGCACAGAAAGTCTTCATTCAGTACAGACAGTTCCCACACAGTACAGACAGGTTTCATATGTATATCGTATATCTATTCCACACAACTAATTGGATCATAGTTTCACACACGTTGCTTATTTGTTCATTTATTACACTTCGTAATTTATCCTTTATTTAACCAGGTCAAAATCTAAATCTCTTTTACGAAGAGGACGTGACATAAAACACAGATTTACAACTACAAAGTCAGCAATCCAAATGGCTTAAATGGCCAATTTAAAAAAAAACATGACTCTTAATGGTTAGTAAACAAGGCACAGGGAAAATCCAGTCAGAACCTGCACTGTGGAAGACAACTTGGAGGATTATAGACCTCCTTGACAAAACTAAAAAGTTGTGATAATCCTGATAGACCTTTTGTCAAATAATTTGCCTATTTTAAATATTTTAACACAATTCGCAACTTTTTGAATCTATTGGCTACGCATCCCTCCCCCCAATGGCTTGACAGAAGTTGTCAGCAAATTCTAAGTGAATGCTAAATTTATTCAGTGAATAATATAAAACAGAATAGAAGAGAAACCTTGTCGTAATGGGTGTGATTTCTTTCTCAGTTTCAGATGGAGATTACTGGTATTACAAAGTACAAGTTCAGCTAAATGTCAGCAAAGTTCATAAACTACGCAGGATCCTGAATTATGTGTCAGAATGATCTGTGCGTCAGGTGTGATGGGGACCTGTACAGCATCTGGCTGTCATGCTGATCTTTCTGACTGTGTGTCTGTCCCCTGCAGCATGTGAAGGACATAATCCTGCAGTCCAACCCCCTGCTGGAAGCTTTTGGCAACGCCAAGACTGTCCGAAACAACAACTCCAGCAGATTCGTGAGTCACACTCCTTCTGGGACTTTGAAATGATTCTGTTATAAAATCTGCATAATCTTTTTCCTTTTCCTGCAGGCAGTTGGAGGTTTTTAGATTCATTGAGTATTACCGTTGCTTAATGTGCACAAGAAACTGCGTTTGCAGGGTGTGAGCGAGGGCCACGGGGGATAGGGCGGCATTGACCAATGAGAACAGAGCAGGGAGAGGAAGTGGTGGAAAAGTGTGACTGTTTCAGTTTCAGGCAATCTCTTTTAAAGGACTACAAGTAGATCAATAATCCCCCTCCTCCATAGTGTTACACACAAACACACATTTCCCAGTTTCTCTTTCACATACTCTCATACACACACATAGATATGCACGCACACACACACTCACACAGACATGCCCAGACAGACAGATGCATGCACAGTTGCACACACACACACAGTGTCACACACACGCACGCACACACACACACACACACACACTGAAGCATGCGTATACACACACATGCACGCACGCACACATACGTTTGAATTCTTTATTTAGGTCCACATTTATAAAATACATTATAAGGGCCCAAATATATTTCAGCTGCTATTTGATGTCATTGGCTTGTGTAGCAGTACAACAGATGTAATAAATAAACCAATATAGACAGCCTAGCACAGAGAGTTATGGATACAAGTAACATCTTCTCCTCCATATACTGCGACGGCCAATAATGGAGGAAACTGAACAATATTTGGCAAGTTGCTTTTCTCTAATTTAGCCAGCCCCATTATACTTAGACCTCTGACCACTAGCCTGTGGACATGGCCAAGACTGCCAAAAATAAAAACTAGGAGCTGACACTTGTAGGCAAGTTGTAAAATATGTAGGTCATTATTGGGTCATTATTGCACCGAAACATGTGGGGTCTCACAGCAGAGTTATTATGTAATACAACAGAAGGATGGAAGATACATCTTTAGTTATAATGGCCACAATTCTGTCATGTCTGGTAATAAATAGCCCTTTGTAGAAGTAACAACCATTTATTATGTGAGACATAGATTCTATGACCTGTTGCTGTCTATGATGTAAACAATAAGAGTTATGCTTTTTGGGATACCAGATGGATAGATTGAGTTTGGTCGGCAACACTTGGAGGCGTGCCTTTACAGTGAAGATGAGGATATTGTCTTTCTTGGGTATTCTGTGCATGAGAGCCCCCTTCCATGAGTCGGGGACTCTCCCATTCTCAACACAGACATTACAAATCGTTGTTAAACGTCCACATGAATTTGTGCCCTTAAGAGTTTCATAAGTCACTCCATCTATGCCAGTAGCTTTGTTATTGGGTAAATTATCCATCATCGTTTTTACCTCAGCTTCGGTGAATTGTGAGATTTCTGGTAGGTACACTGGTTTACATGGTGGTAATGAATTAAACCAGGGAGGTAGCGCCAGTGGATCATTAAGCGACATATGGCCTTGGCATTTCTTCTCATAATAAGACTGTACATGTTCAACATTACTGGAGCAGTGGGGCGGATTTAGGTACTCACTGTTATTCAGAATGATTTCAATTGCCTTCGTTTTTCTGTGTTGCCACAAATATGAACGTTTGTTGCAGCTTAGGGGAGGGAGGGGCACATTGGGCCGCGGGGCACATTGAAGCACAGGCTTTTTAGGAGATACGCTGCAGCAACACGGACGCATTTTTTGTGAAACACATCTCTTCCACCTATCCTATCCGGCGGGATTATTTGAAACAATCAAGACTATTTATTCACTATTTATTATATTAATCTATTTTTATCCCATGTAAGTAATTTTTTTAGCTGAAGTGTTATTTTACTTCTACTTTTTGTATACATGTCACAAAATCCAAACATATATCATTTTAATCACTATTGTAGTGGCTACAAGATAGAATAGTTTTCATGTTTCATGCTACATAGCACTGAGTGTCAGCTAGCCAAATATGTGGTCTCCAGTAGGCGGGGCATGTTTTAACACTGTGTACGAACGTGCCCTGCCTTCAATGAACAAGAGCAAATAGCAATTTTTCTTTACTTTTATTCACAATATGAGAAACAGGCAACGTAAAACTAACAGAGAAGGGGCCAGGGAGGTACTTGAGCTAGCAGCCATGTGGAGAAAGGGATGTCAGTTCATGGAGTCCTTTTCCATCAGTCACGTCTCCCTGCGACGTAACAGCCCCGAGAGAGGGCTGGATTGTGTCCTGAACAAAGCGTAGCTGCGCCTCAATCCAGGTAGCAATTGAGATTGGTGTTAAATCCACGGGAAATAGTTGTCCTAATGGGAGCTTCTTCAGGATACGTGCCACGTACTTCAGGAATGATAACCCAAATGGTCTTCCAGTGCAGTTCTCAATTGTGAATATTCCGTTTCTGAAACATACTCCATTGAGAAGGGAAATGAGCTTAATCCACTTTCCTGAATGCGTGGATGAAACCAAATGTTGCTTTTGATGCAGCTTTTTGGTGTCCATAGTTTTTCTAAACGCTCCTTCCGCAATTTGGAAACAAATTCATTGTTGGTCATTCAGAGGCGCAATCAACTCGGTGAAGTCCGTGTAAGGCATCTCCCTGCCCGCCAGATGTTCTAAAGCCGGGTCGTGAGTAGGCCATGTTTTTCAGTAGATTCTACCACGACTAAATGCTTGTTTGTACGCAGATTTTATCGCTGACACAGCACACATAATTTAAACAAGTTTCCAAAACATAATTTTGCAACTGACTACATTAATGACGGCAGTTACGATGCACTCGCACGCACGCACGCACGCACATACGCACGCATACACACACACACACACACACATCTCTCCTCCATGGCCTTCAGTTGCGGCATCAAAGCTCTTACATGACCGCACAGGAAATAGGATGTGCCTGCTGTAACAAAGGGGACCCTGCTTGCTGTATCGACACCAGAGCGCTATCTGTGCACAAGCGATCAGGGGTTATAATCAGTCCATGCTGAGAATGGGCTACTAAAATCAGCCCATAACTAGCTAAGGTTCCTATGCAGCTAACCTACACTGATGGGGTATCAGTGAAGATCTATGCCAATAAGGTATCGCAAATGTTCTATATCAGTGGGGTATCAGAGCGAACGCTCTACATCTTTGGGTTTCAGAGCAAACGCTCTACATCAGTGGGGTATCAGAGCGAACGCTCTACATCTTTGGGTATCAGAGCAAATTCTCTACATCAGTGGGGTATCAGAGCGAATGCTCTATATCTTTGGGTATCAGAGCAAACGCTCTACATCAGTGGGGTATCAGAGCGAACGCTCTACATCTTTGGGTATCAGAGCAAACGCTCTACATCAGTGGGGTATCAGAGCGAACGCTCTACATCTTTGGGTATCAGAGCGAACGCTCTACATCGGTGGGGTATCAGAGCGAACGCTCTACATCGGTGGGGTATCAGAGTGAACACTCTACATCGGTGGAGTATCAGAGCGAACGCTCTACATCGGTGGGGTATCATAACAAGCCTCCTATGTGTCTGTGGAGTATACAGCACACCACTGAGGACCTATCAACCCTGACCACAGCAAACTGGGAAGCTTAGCTCATGGGCTTTGTATGAAATTCAGTTCAGTTCAGTTCAATTCAGCTCAATTCAGTTCAGTCCAATTCAATGTTATTTTTATACTGCTTTTTACAGGAACACTGTCACAAAAACACAGGAAAACAGAAATAAATGAAATGAAATACCCCCAAAAAACACAACTGAGGTAAAAAAAAAAAAACCCCAGTGGGAAAAAAAAGATGCCAGCAATGGCAAAAGGCAAAATTGCCATTAAAGCTTCCTCTTAATGGCAGTGTCATAAAGGAAGATACAGTGGGGGCTGCTAGTTGGCTCATCCAGTTAAGGCGTCTTCCTTCTAGTGCAGGGGTGTCCAATCACATCCGAAAAATGCCACTGTGGGTGCAAGTTTTTGTTTTAGCCCAACAGTACGACAACTAATTAACTAATCATGGTCTTCTGTAGTGCATGGATGAGCCCCACAAACCAGGATCAAATCCAGACTGTACCAGGCCTGACTGTGGCTGGTAGCCCTGAAGTGTGACGTATAATTGGCGGTAGCATCCTGCAGGGTTAGGGAGGGTTCAGTCCACAGGGATCCACATCTAATTGTTCTCCAGGGCCCCCAGCTGGTGGGGGGGGGGGGAGCAACAACAAAAATAAACTAAAATGGATCTACTATTTGAAATGGCACAGTATGGTTAGTCTCTAAGTTTTGTAGTTACAAATTTTCCATTTATCTAGTTGTATATGTACAAATTTATAATCATATTCAAATTTGCATTTCACTTTAACAGGGAAAGTATTTTGAGATCCAGTTCAGTCGAGGAGGAGAGCCAGACGGAGGCAAGATCTCCAATTTCCTCCTTGAGAAGTCCAGGGTGGTGAGCCAGAATGAGAATGAGAGGAACTTCCACATGTACTACCAGGTCAGAAAGCTGCCACTTTGGCATAACTAGTACTGGTGCTCTGAGCCTCTAGGGCAGGGATGTCAAACTCATTCCACCGAGGGCCGAGTGTATGCAGGTTTTTGTTCCAACTGTGCCCTACACCAGCTGATTTCACTAATTAGCTCAGCTCTTCAACCAAGGAGGTGCACTAATTAGTGGAATCAGCTGGTGTAGAGCATGGTTAAAACAAAAACTTGCATACACTCGGCCCTCGATGGAATGAGTTTGACACCCGTGCTCTAGGGTCTTCACTAGAGCCACTATGGGCCTAACTAGTCCTAGTGCTCCGAATCTCTATGGGCCTGACTAGTCCTAGTGCTCCGAATGTCTATGGGCCCGACTAGTCCTAGTGCTCCGAATCTCTATGGGCCCGACTAGTCCTAGTGCTCCGAATCTCTATGGGCCCGACTAGTCCTAGTGCTCCGAGTCTCTATGGGCCCAACTAGTCCTAGTGCTCTGAATCTCTATGGGCCCAACTAGTCCTAGTGCTCCGAGTCTCTATGAGCTCGACTAGTCTTAGTGCTCCAAGTCTCTATGGGCCCAACTAGTCCTAGTGCTCTGAATCTCTATGGGCCTGACTAGTCCTAGTGCTCCGAGTCTCTATGGGCCCAACTAGTCCTAGTGCTCCGAATCTCTATGGTCCCGACTAGTCCTAGTGCTCTGAGCTACTAGACCTTAATAGCTGTATTTCCACAGTCAGACCAATTCATTCCACGTTATTTCATTATTTCTGTTGGCATTGTGGTTTACATCTGTAAACTTTACTGTTTTATTTAGTTGTTGGAAGGGGCTTCAGCACAGCAGAAAGAGAGCCTGGGAATCATGACCCCGGATTACTACTACTACTTAAACCAGTCTGGCACTTACAAGGTGGATGGCACAAACGACAGCAAGGACTTCCAGGAAACCATGGTAACAGAACCTGTCTTAGACATGATGAATATAACATACAGTGTTGTACTGATGTATCAACAGATAGATGTTCTGGAAGATGGGCGGGCAACCTTGATCCTGGAGAGCTGTAGGGTTTCCTGGTTTTTAAAATGTCACATCATATTCTATGTGACTTTTAGAGGCTCCTCTTCATGCCCGACCTCTGGAAAACAGAAGTGCACATGTGCAATCCTACACTTAAAAAGCTTTTCACAAGACCCTAACTTTCAGAAAAATCACATGGGTTGGGTAATCAATTGCCTCTATCCTTATACATAAATGATCGACTATCTCTATCCTCATAAATGTCGTGACCCACTGTCTCTATCCTAATAGATAAATGTAAAGATCGACTGTCTGTATCCTCATACGTAAGTGTACTGATGCACTTGCGCTCTCTGTAGGAGGCCATGCAGGTGATTGGGATCACAGCAAGCTTTCAGGTTCAGGTTTTGCAGATTGTGGCAGGTATTCTACACCTGGGAAACATCTGCTTCATTGAGGTGGGGAACTACGGACAGGTGGAAAGCATGGACTGTGAGTGTCAGAGACATACACACCCCCCGTCTCCTCATGTCTGCAAACACACGGCCACACACACTCTTAGACATGCGTGTGCATACCCACACTCACATATGCATATACACACATGTGCGCAAATACACATCTACACACACAAACGTGCACATACGTGCGCAAATATGCGGGCATACACACACTTACACAAACACATACACTTTTGCGCACAGTGGGCCTCATTCATGAAACACTCCTAAATATGCGCGTACATTTACGTACGAGACAAGTTAGTACGAAGTCATCGATGAATCGAATATGAAGTATTCGATTCATCGTAAATGACAAACGCGTTCACTTTATTTTGCGATTAGCATAAATCCACACCCATGAATTGCCTTATATGGAAGTTGTCACTTCCGTTTAAAGGCGCATACGAAGTCAAAATAGCCCAGAAAAAGCAAAAGAAAGAATTATTCCGACACTGAAACCTATGATATTATCAGAAGAAAAAAGGATTGTCCGTTCCGGTGTCATAACGTAAATAGTAAAGTAGCCTACATGGTAAAGTAAAAAGACCTGGCAGTATATAACGTGCAGGAAATGCAAAATCTCCCGTCACACAAACTATTAAAGTTCAAGCTTTTCTGCATCGGACGAGCGCATTGCCTCCATCTGCCAAGCAGCACAGCCTTTCTAGCAGCCTGGAAATAATAAAAAAATGTTTTATTAATTTTGTCATTTTGTTGGTGTTCTGTGCATGTGAGAGGTGGTATGAAATCCCTGATCCCCTAGTGATGGTAAGAGGTAGTTAGAAATCTATACTCTTGACCCAGTAAACAGCAACACCGCAGCGTTCTGGAAACGAGTGCCCTGCATGAAGCTGTCGTGGGTCCCACCAGGCAACCGGGCGAGGACGTTGAGCAATACATTTTGCATGGCATATGAGCCAGACAGATGTGATAGCCCTTCCTATTCATATATACAAACGTATGTTCGGATTGCAGCAGTTGGTGCAGTAGCCTACAGTTACGGCACCAATAATTGGGCAGGTTGGCAATTTCATAAAAACCTGAAAACGAAAAAACCAGCCATACATCACTCTCTGCCAACATATAGCATATGCACGATTCTAAAGATGTGTTCTTTCCTAAGAAGCCAACTCCTCCAACAGCACAAGATCAGCCATTACAACACTGGCTATACAGACCTGTAAGTCATTTTATAGTAAATTTAGTTCAATGGTTAAACGTGTGTTTTAATTTGCATATTTAATGTCATATAACATTTTAATTGTAATCAATTCAGAAAAAAAGTAGCATACTGGGAGCATTAAGTTATGCATCTAATAAAATAAAATCATAGCCTACAACTGATTAATAGGCTTAATCTAAAGCTTGCTTTTTACAGTCGTATTTATTACGTTTGCATTGTACACTTCAAAGGCTACATTTAGTCCTGTGGATTTAACTAAAAATAAAAATAAATGAATAGGCCTATTCTAATTAACATTCAGAAGCTACAATTAGCATGGTGCTGAGCAGGTGTACATTTTGTTTGTATGTACGAACAAATCTGAGATACAAAAACTTTGATGAATGCCAAAAAACAAACAAAATTGCTAATACAAACGATTTACATGCAATATCGTTCTGCTCACATTTCATGAATGAGGCCCACACAGACACAATCACATGCATTGTCTCACGTGTGTACTCTCAACACTACAGCAGGCTTAATGAGCAAGACTGGACTTAACATGTCATATACCTCTGCTCTTAAATGTGTAACCCCCACTCTAGTATTGGCTTTCCCTGCCTTCCTGCTGGGAATAGACCAGGAACGCCTCCAGGACAAACTGACCAGCCGTAAGATGGACTCCAAGTGGGGGGGCAAGACGGAGTCCATTAACGTTACCCTCAGCAAGGAGCAGGCCTGCTACACCCGCGACGCCCTGGCCAAAGCCCTCTATGCCCGCCTCTTTGACTTCCTCGTGGAGGTCAGTGGTACACTAACACTCATCATTGTTTAGTAGTATTTACAGTCAGGTCCATAAGTATTTGAACAGTGACACAATTTTTGTTGTTTTGGCTCTGTACTCCAGCACATTGGATTTTACAGTGTAACAGTGACTACAAGGTTAAAGTGAAAACTTTCAGCTTTAATTTGAGGGTGAACTGAGCGTCCATATCGGGTGAACTGTGTAGCCATTGTAGCCATTTTTATACATGGTCCCCCCCCCCCCATTTTAGGGGAGCAAAAGTAGGTACTATTTTCAGGTACTCTTACAAGCGATACTATTATCTCTCTGCATTTGAATGGATCCCTATGGAAATTGGGGAGTGGGACTAGATTAAGCTGTAAATTACACGGGAAGAGTATGGAACATATGGTTGGCTAAATGTCTGTAAGTCATCAAAGGTCTGAGGTATCAAACGAGCCTCAAACCATCACTCTGCTGCCAGATATGCAGTAGATATGGATGGATCACTTTAAGGGTTGTTTCTCCTTACTTATTTTTCTATTGAACTCTATGGAAAAATTAGTCATATATCAGTACATGTGCATATTATGCAGTAATATGCATGAGTTTGTTTTCACAAATAAAAGCTCACTTGTTTCATAGTTGTGTGCACCGACATATGCAGGCACATACTGGTGGGAACATAGATTCACACCAGATTTAGACTTTTTCTTCCCAAACTTAGTTTGCCAAGTTGATTTTAGTGATTGCTGAACCCAACTGTGCTTGTGAAGAAATAAAATTTTATTTTAATTGTTGGTCAAAGTTAAAGACAAATGTTCATTGAATCCCAGCCTAAGCTCTGTGCTTTCCAGCAATTCCTCTATTCAAACGTCTGTTACTGTTGCTAAGTAACTCCCTCACTGTTCTCCCTTCTCCTTCCCTCCAGGCGATAAACAAAGCCATTCAGAAGCCGCACGAGGAGTACAGCATCGGGGTTTTGGACATCTACGGTTTTGAGATCTTCCAGGTGAGTATTTGAAAGATCTGGGGATTTTTTTTTATCTTGCCACAATTTGAGTATTTTTCTTTTTACCTCAACTGCTGGGGTTCGGGCCTGGTTTTAGCCCAATTTTCCTTTCCGTTTTCTCTGTAAAGTGTCAGTGTCTCTGTAAAAAGTGTTATACAATTAATCTGCTTCCCGGATAGCCAAACGGTCTCAGTGCAGCATGCAGGCTCAGGTGTAACAAACGTGGACTATCTGCAGTGCTAATACTCCACTGCGTCTCACAGATGAGTAAGAAAAGAAATGAAATGGACAAAGAGCACATACCAAAACTACAGCTGTTAGACTGCTTAATGTCACGAGACATCTCAAGACAGTCAAGGCAGATGAGGAACTGTTATTGCTTTTGATGTTACTAATTTGTTGTAATTAATGAAAATATAATTACGATCATAATACTAATAATAATTGTCATTTTAATCTGAATCATAATGTATTCCACTCCACTCATACCGTCACTTTAATTGAATGTCTTTATTTGACATTTGTGTTTTGTGGGTCTGCCCCACTGTCTATGTCTTTTTTATTGCTGACTACAACTGAAGTTCCCTCATAGAAAAATAAAAGTTATTCTATTCTATTCTAAAAACAGAGCCCAGTGTGTAAGGACAATACATAATAAACAGTTCAGTTCATTTGTGTAACAGAGCTGGTCCAATGCTCTTTAGGAAAAGGCTTCTTTGAAGCGTTGAGCTGAGTGCCGGTTTGGCTCCCTTTAACCAATAATTAATTAACCTGTATATTATTTTTGCAGAGGTGTAAAATCCAGGTTCAGAAAGTAAAAGTCCTCCCCAGTACTTTGTTCCAATCACCTGGATTTGCCGATTAGCATAATTCTTCAACCGAGAGGTGAAATCAGTTCATGGGTGGCAGAAAAATATGGCAGACTTTTACTTTCTGACCCCTGGATTTTACACCTCTGGATTTGTGTGTGTGTGTGTGCGTTCCCCTGAATATTTGGTATATTTATTTCAATACAATCTGAAAGATCTCACTGTAGAGCAGAGTTACAAGAATAAACTGAAAGATTTGTGCTATGTTCACTTATATTATTAAATGGAGTATCATAATTGTATTAGCCCTTGATAAGTTCTTGTAAGTAGTGTCCTCAGACTGTATATTTTTTTGCATGGGTTTCCTATATGAAGGATCTTTATGTAGAGCAGAGATAGGAACCAACGTGAACAATGAGTAATCTGTTCAAGGAAATTTGTGGGCAGATTGTGTGAAATGACATCACGCTTTATAAACACGCTCCCGCGGTCACGGCACTTGTGAATGACTCTGTTTGCCTGTGTTGTGACAGAAAAATGGGTTCGAGCAGTTCTGCATCAACTTTGTAAATGAGAAGCTGCAGCAGATCTTCATTGAGCTCACGCTGAAAGCTGAACAGGTACAGGAGAAAGCCTCCCTTTTCCCTGGTTTCTATCACTGTTCATTACTGCTTGTATCAGTCTTCTGCTTTATTAAAAAGGGTTTTTTTTCTCCCAAATTTGGAGTGCACAATCATATTTTTTTGTCCCCAACTACCTCAGTAGACCATTGGCCCACCCACACACTGAAACAGTTCATTAACAGGATGAATGACACAGCAGCTCATCGGCCTCCTCTAAAATTTTATACTTTAATGGTGCTGTTATCAGGATTACACTTTAACGCCCTGGCCCCTACTGCACTACATTACCCAGCCACCCTGCCCGTGGACATCACCAGTTTTAAAGATTGCCATGTTCCACCCAGCTGTGTGAATGCTGGAGCGCTTCTTTCAAAGTTCTTGGCCGTGACTGAATATGATCCCTGTTCCCAGCCCCCTGTCCACTTAGACCTCTGTCTACGATGTGCCCTGTCCCCTCGCAAGCAGTGTGCAAATAAAATCCTGCAAAACTCTTTCCAAACTAGTGAGGAAGTAGTTAATAAAAAATAAAAAATAAATGTGTTTTTATTGAGAATATCAATCAGTTTACTTATGACAATGGTTACAAAGTGTAGATTATGAATGAAGATAGAATTAACTCAAATAAAAAGAGAGTAGTTTGCATGTCCCGCTCTTGTACTACAAGTTGTAGTTTTTACTTTCGGTTTACTTTCCGAAATTGTTGGATGAGTGCGCAGTTCTGTGGATGAGTGTGCTCCTGAATACCCTCAAAAACCTGTAAATAAGGGTTTCATCCTGGGATTTTAAGTGGCCCCATTTGTGAGAAAGTCACCCAGTCAAAAGATTTTTGATGAAGTTGACTCAAATATGCGCTCACAAAGGGGTGAAGGGATCATGTTCGGTCACGGGCCTAGTGGTTGCGCCAGTATCTCCCTCTCTCATTCTCTCTCTATTTCCTTTCTTTCAGGAAGAGTATGTTCAGGAGGGTATTAAGTGGACACCAATTGAGTATTTCAACAACAAAGTGGTGTGTGATCTCATTGAGAACAAGCTGGTAAGTTCAATGACTTATACTCTGAAACAGTAGCCTGAAAAGATTAAAGCTGGCGGCAGTGTAGTATAATGGTTGTAACTGGCCTTGTAACCGAAAGGTTGCAGGTTCAATTCCCAGGTAGGACACTGCTGTTGTACCCTTGAGCAAGGTACTTAACCTGAATTGCTTCAGTATATATTCAGCTGTATAAATGGATAATATGTAAATGTGTAAGTCGCTCTGGATAAGAGCGTCTGCTAAATGCCTGTAATGTAATGTAATATACTGTATATGCTCAGAGTAAAGGCAGCAGTCAGTAGCATACATTATGTATAATGTTGAATTAGTCCAAGGATTTGCATTGCATTTTACAAACTTGTTTTGCAACATTTGTCTGTGTGTGTGCAATATTAATTAAATTACATTAAGTAAGTACATTAAGTACATAAGTACATTAATATACATTTTGCTAAACAGTGCAAAGGATTTGCCATTAGTATGTTCACAGTAGAAAATCAGTTCTGAAAATGAACATTTTTGTGCTTTAAATAACTTTGACCTCATTTTTCAACAAAAAAAAGTTAGCAATTGTGTTGAATCCCATTTTTGAATGCTATCCCAGATCATTTTTAGGGTATGTACCACAACGATAGTATGACAGTGACTCACACCATATAATTTTTAGATATGTTGTTATGTACACATTTTTGATTGATTCCAATGCCGTATATATTCTAACAAATGAATTAATTGGTCGGTGAATTAATTGATATATTGGTTGATTGACTGGCTGATTGGTTAATTGATTGATTCACTGGTTGTCTGACTGATTGATTGACTGACCGACCGATTCCACCTCTACTTTCCCAGAATCCCCCTGGCATCATGAGCGTCCTGGACGATGTGTGCGCCACCATGCACGCAAAGGGGGAGGGAGCGGACGGAACCCTGCTACAGAAACTGCAGGCTGCCGTGGGCACGCACGAGCATTTCAACAGCTGGAACTCTGGATTCGTCATCCACCACTACGCCGGCAAGGTGGGTGCAAAGCATGCTGGGAGCAACCACGGGAAAGCGGGGTGCCATTAAACCACCTCACTCTATTGCATAAATCACACTTCAGCATGACATCAGCGGCTCACCAATTTGAGCCAGTTGTGTTTTGCCGTGGGGAGCAAAACCTCTCGATTGCTTCAACAAGTCAGTGATCGAGAGCTCACATCAAAATTGGTGTTTTGGGGTGTCTTGGTGGCGTAGCCTGTAAGAGCACCGTGTACAAGCTCATTGTGAGCTGCGACATAGCCGGTTCAAATCCAGCCATGCGACACTATGCTGTCCAATAAAGCTGAAAAGCCCTAAAAATACTCCAAATAATAATATAATAAAAAATAAAAAAATAACTCTAAAAATAAAAAATTTAAAAACCTCCCTCTTCCATCACTACCAGGGAATGGGAGTTGCAGGCCACCGAGTCATTAGACTCAATAGAACTCGCTGCCATTACTAGTTACTCGCTGCCGTTTTTGTAGGGATATCCGCTCAATGTATTTGTTTTCAGTATACCTGTATGTTATTTTCCATTGGTGCCGTTGGGTGTGGCATTCTCGCCAATATTCAAACGTGATGACGCATGCAGAAGAACTTGCATGTCGAATGCGGAAGAGCAATGAGTTAGCCTTTGATATGTTGCTCAATATTACCATGACAACATTACTAATCGGCTCAAGGCAACGTTCTCCTAGTGCTAAACCCCCAAGCACACCATGCCATTTTGTTTAGGGTTGTAGATTAATTTCAAATGAAACTCTGGGATTTGGAGTGCTAAAATGAACTGCAGTGAGCACCAGTCACCACACATGTCGCCAAATCCAAAAACACTGAAAAATTATGGATTGTCACGAATTACATTGGCCAAATTAGCCAATTAGCTGAGTACACTTATGCCGGTTTAACCGTAGATTAGACCACAATAAGAAGTTTCACGTTGGGACTCAGTAACACTCTTCAGCTGTCATTCAAGAAATTTAGCTAAAATGTCAATTACTAAATGCTAATGAAATAATTAAGAGCAGAAGTTGGCATTGTAATAATTTAATAACAGATATAGCCATCCTTGCCCAACCGTAATCTGTATCGTAGGAGGAGAGTAAAAAAGAGAGAAGTATAGATTTACACTGCATTTACATCTTATACTGTACAGCCGTCTTTCCCCTCTCTCTTCAGGTTTCCTACGATATCAGCGGATTCTGCGAGAGGAACCGTGACGTTCTTTTCACCGACCTTATCGAGCTCATGCAGAACAGTGTTCAGTAGGTTACAAGATGCCTGAGCACATCGGTCTCATCTTTTTTTAAATCACTGGACTCTTGAGAAGGGGTGCCTAATCTTTTCCGAAAAGGGCCAATATGGGTAGTCCAGCTATACCAGACACCTGATTCTACTTTTCAAGGTCTTGATTGAAGACAATGATTAGTTAATTAGCTGAATCAAGCGTCGTATTGCTAGGCTGAAATAAAAACCTGCACACACACCGCCCTTTTAGGATAAGAACTGGACACCCCTGCTATATGTAACTTTTACATGCTGAATCCGTCTGCAGATGTTCTAAAACTCTGTAGTTTACATTGAACAACATTTCCTTTTTATAATATTATTAATATTTATGTTGAACAATTTATTTGGCCTTAAGGATGACAGCAGGGAAGACCACTTAGTTTACAGTGGCTATTATTTAAAAACACACTGTTAACTACATAAATGGCTTTATGGAATGACTGTTGAGATATCTTCCAGTGGTTCATTCTTGTTCCCATAGTGATTTCATCAGAAGCCTCTTCTCTGAAAACCTGAACACGGAAAAGAAGGGTCGGCCCACCACCGCCAGCTCAAAGATCAAGGTGCGAGTTACCGCCTCTGCGCTGTGTCAGTACAGCTTTACCACCTCTGGGCTGTGTGTCAGTACTGCATTCCCACCTTTGGGCTGTGTGTCAGTACTGCATTCCTGTCTTTAGGCTGTGTGTCAGTACTGTATTCCCACCTCTGGGCTGTGTCAGCACTGCTTTACCACCTCTGGGCTGTGTGTCAGTACCACTTTCCTGCCCTGGGCTGTGTGTCAGTACTGCATTCCCACCTTTGGGCTGTGTGTCAGTACTGCATTTCCACCTCTGGGCTGTGTGTCAGTACTGCATTCCCACCTCTGGGCTGTGTGTCAGTACTTAATTCCTGCCTTTGGGCTGTGTGTCAGTACTGTATTCCGACCTTTGGGCTGTGTGTCAGTACTGCATTCCCACCTTTGGGATGTGTGTCAGTACTGATTTACCACCTTTGGGCTGTGTGTCAGTACTGATTTACCACCTCTGGGCTGTGTGTCAGTACTGCATTCCCACCTTTGGGCTGTGTGTCAGTACTGATTTACCACCTTTGGGCTGTGTGTCAGTACTGCATTCCCGCCATTGACCATGTCCTTTTAGTTGCAGCTGCACCCATAGAACAGTAAGTGGTATATGAAAGAAAACAGCTCTGGAATGTCTGCTTTTATCACACCGCACACACTGTGCGCGTTATCATATGACACACACTACATGCATCAACGTAACACATGTACCACATCAGACACTTCATCTGTGGTGCATGTTTTTGTACCGTACGTTCCGTGCTTTACCGTGTGTTGTTCCCATAGAAACAAGCCAATGACCTGGTGAAGACACTGATGAAGTGCACCCCACACTACATCCGCTGCATTAAACCCAACGAGACCAAGAGGCCCAAGGACTGGGAGGAGAGCCGGTGTGTGTCCCTGTGTCCTTCATTCACTGTTTATCACACTGACCTTGAGCTCATACACCTGTGAACAGCTCCGTCATACAATACCTACACAAAAAATGTAAAATCAACTCTCATAGAGTAGGTTTCACGCTGCTGAAGTATATTAGATTAATCGTGGGCTCATGTAAACTCAGTTAAAAGTTGAATTAACACTGAACGTTTGTCCGGCTCTTATGGTGTTGGACTGTTGGCCATCAGTCTTAGCCTCTCCCAGCTAACACTGATGTGAGGTAAGTATGCCCACCTTCTGGGGATGTACTTATATACGGTAAGTGACTTCCTCTGAAGAGTCATAATCTTGACTGGGTGGGGCTACACTTGGAGGTGGAGGATTGACCTATGAAATAGAAGCAGCTGTACTGTGCTAGAACAGATTGCAGGATACCAATCTCATAGACTGTAACTTCCCAGACGTTCAAGGGAGAGAGATAGAGAGATCGTCTAAGGGGTTAGAGGACAATGAACCTAGGGGATGACCTTTAACCTTTAGCCTTTTGCTTAGTGCGGTGTGCGGAGTACAGAGCGGTTTCTTTATTGCGCGGATGGCTGACTGCAGGGTGTGTTGCTGTTGTGTGTGTTTGCAGAGCGAAGCACCAGGTGGAGTACCTGGGCCTCCGAGAGAACATACGGGTGAGAAGGGCCGGCTTCGCCTACCGGCGAGTCTTCAACAAGTTTCTGCAGAGGTGAGGGGGCGTGGTCATGCAGCCAAAAAAGATTATGTCATATAACATTTAAATTCCCACATATAAACCTCACTGAATTTATTTTAATAAGGGAAAAAATGCATTTGCAGATTAAAATGGGTCACAGAGGCAGAAAGCTTGGGAAACACTAGGTCTAAATATTTGACCCAGACCAGGTCTCTATACACTGTCTGGAGAAAGGGTTCCAAATGGCTCCTCTGTGTTTCCATAGGGGAACCTTATCTAGTTCAAGGGTTCTTTGTTGGGCAAAATGGTAAAATCTTGGAGCTTTCACACTTTTTTCAGCTACCATAGAGGGGTTCCGTAAAGAACTAAAAAGGGTTCCACTGTGGAGACAAGCCAAAGAACTATTTTTCTGAGAGTATAGTGCCTCTCACCTGGCATGCCATCAGCCCTTCTTAGGTGTTAACCCCCCCTCGCTGTCTGGGACAGGTACGCCATTCTAACGGCGGAGACGTGGCCGTGCTGGAGAGCGGAAGAGCGGCAGGGCGTACAGCACCTCCTGCGCTCCGTAAACATGGACGCCGACCAGTACCAGATGGGCCGTACCATGGTGTTTGTCAAGAACCCAGAATCGGTGAGAATGGGAGAGGGTCATCACAGGCAAAAAAAAAAACCTGAATCACAGCTGGGGTCTGTTCCATTCAAACACATTCAGAACAGGACCGGGATGCTACACGCATAATCGAATCGAGTCCATATTTTCATAAACTGTTGTTTTGTGTCATTAGGTTGTGACTGCATTTTGCAGTTCTGTCCTTTGAATTTGTATATTTAATGCCAATGCCACACTTCTTCCATTGGGAAAAACAAAGTTATTGTGTTGGAATCTAATCAAGAGGTAAACATCCCTGGTCCTGGAGTGCCAGTGATGTTTCTGGTTTTTGTTTCATCGCGGCTTGATCGCAATAGTTTGATGGATTAATAAGAGCCTGGGCCTGATTATTCAGAGTCTGACTGGTCAGCTGCTGAGTACCTCCAGCACATGGTCACCTGTGTTCATTACGCTTGATTAATAGTTACGTAGATATAGGCTTGCATGGAGCAAAAACCAGGAACAGTCGCCTACCCCTGATCTAATATAATCTAATGATCTAGAAAATGTATTTAAATTATTAATTAATTCATTCATTCATTCATTCATTTTTTCCAAGTTAATTAACTGAATTTCACTTGATTTCCTGAATTGACTCCAACTCGCCACACATCTCAATGAGAATGTGTACAATGCAAATATTATGGTCTCTCCTAGCTTTTTCTGCTGGAAGAGATGAGGGAGAGGAAGTTTGACACGTTCGCCCGGATTATCCAGAAGGCCTGGAGGAAATACATCGCCAGAAGGAAGTATGAACAGATGAGGGAGGAGGGTGAGTGAGAGGGGGGGCTGTGGATGGAAAGGGAGAGGAACGGAGGGGGGAAAGACATGCGGTCAAAGGTTGACACTGTGCTTGTCACTGTGTGGACTCACAGATCTCTCCTCTTATAACTTCAGCTAGAATTTAGAAACCCGAATTTGACCCCTCATGCACAATGGGAGTATTATATATTTGGAATATCTTAAAATAAAATGCATTTATATTCAATTTCAGAAAATGTGTTGCATAATTACATATTAAATATTAAATATTTTATGAAAAGTGTATGTGTGCAACTATTTTTTGTACAATGAAAAGGCACCACATACATTTTTCATATCTTACTTTCAGATTCAGACCATATGCTTCTTATCAGACAGTTTTATCCAAAGAAGTACATGAATTCATACATTTTTCAGTATATGTATTCCGCTGGGATCTTTGCGTTTTGGGCGCAACACTAATACATTTATAGTATATTTATCTATTTTTTGGGAGTATGGAAGAATTGCAAAAATTGTAATTGTTATTTCTCTCTGTCTCTCTATCCCTCCCTCCCCAGCTTCCAACATCCTGTACAACTCCAAGGAGCGTCGCAGGAACAGCATTAATAGGAACTTTGTGGGAGATTACCTGGGCATGGAGGATCGCCCAGAGCTGCGACAATTCCTCGCCAAGAGAGAGCGCATCGACTTCGCCGACTCAGTCAACAAGTTCGACCGCAGGTTCAAGGTGGGGTCAACTGTGTTCAACTGTGTAGGTTGCCCTGAATCGACAGAGATGGTTGCATCCGTGAGCATGGACATAGACACAGTTTGACTTTGGGCACTCCAAGTTAAGAGAAAGCCTGGTAAAATTGAAAAACAGGCTCTTGTGCTTGACGAACCTGGTAGCTGGCCACATGTCAGTTCACGGAACGCATCACAATTCACGTGAATTAACCACAGGACATTTTCAGTTGTGTACACACTTCACAAATTCAGAGTCAGACAAATGCTGTCTGTCTCTCACCAGAGTTTATTTGTGATAATGCCCATTTGGGCCAGTACCGCTCTTCCCTGTTCTCACCCTGCTCTTCCCTCCTATTCTCACCAGACTATCAAGAGGGACCTGATCCTGACGCCGAAGGGGATCTACCTGATTGGCCGAGAGAAGGTGAAGAAGGGGCCGGAGAAGGGGCAGATTAAGGAGGTACTGAAACGAAAAATGGAACTGGGGAGCATCTGCAAAGTTTCACTCAGGTGAGGGGTCTTGGTGGGGGTGGGGGGTAATGGGACGGCTTGTACATTCTCTCTTCCATCTGCTGTTTCTGCACTGTTGTTTATTTATGTATCTCACCAGAAATGTAATGCCTTGTATTTTTTATTGCTTAAGGTACCCCCCCCCCCCCCCCATTTTTTTGCCATGCTTGTGTTGATGCAAGACAAATTTCCAAAGAATAAATATCTATCTATCTATCGTCTCTTGATTTAAGAGCTTCCAGTTAACCGGGGGGTTTCACAGCAGCTGAAAGCCACAGAAAGATGTTACTGCTGTGGGTTTCTTCTGCAGTCCTGCAGTTACAGTGGGTGCAGATATATTAGCGATAAACAGGAAGCAGCAGCATGTCTCAGTGGTGTATGGTCTGCAGTATCCCCCGCACTTCCTGTATTCAGAATTGTCTCCACAGTTCTCATCATACCATGACAACGCAAATGGGGTAAACTGCCGGAAACTGCATTTGTCAATTTAAATGTCCCTCTTTTTCCTCTCTCTCTCTCTCTCTCTCTCTCTCTCTCTCTCTCTCCCTTTGCCTGTTCTTGTTCCATCCTCCTCTCTATCTTTCCCTCCACCTTTCTCCCTATTTCCTCTGTTTTTCTATCACTCCCCTAATTCTAGTACGAGACAGGATGACTTCTTCGTCCTGCACGAGTCTCAGTACGACAGCCTGCTGGAGTCCACCTTTAAAACAGAGTTTCTGAGCCTGCTGTGCAAGCGGTACGAGGAGGTGACCAAGAGCAAGCTGCCCCTGTCCTTCAGTGACCGGTAAGGTCAAACACGCCGCCGACACGGCGCACACGTGAAGTCACAGACACAGACTCATGCCCCTATCCTAGTTCTGGGGTGGGCAACTTCAAACTGTCCGACTGCGCAGTCTCTCACTCACCCACTGTCCAACTGCGCAGTCTCTCAGTCACCCCACTGCCCGACTGCGCAGTCTCTCACACACCCACTGTTCGACTGCAGTCACATTCAATCACTTTCTGACTGCGCAGTCTCTCACACACCCACTGTTCGACTGCACAGTCACATTCACTCACTTTCTGACTGCGCAGTCTCTCACACACCCACTGTTCGACTGCACAGTCACACTCACTCACTTTCTGACTGCGCAGTCTCTCACACACCCACTGTTCGACTGCACAGTCACACTCACTCACTTTCTGACTGCGTAGTCTCTCACACACCCACTGTTCGACTGCACAGTCACACTCACTCACTTTCTGACTGCGCAGTCTCTCACACACCCACTGTTCGACTGCACAGTCACACTCACTCACTTTCTGACTGCGCAGTCTCTCACACACCCACTGTTCGACTGCACAGTCACACTCACTCACTTTCTGACTGCGCAGTCTCTCACACACCCACTGTTCGACTGCACAGTCACACTCACTCACTTTCTGACTGCGCAGTCTCTCACACACCCACTGTTCGACTGCACAGTCACACTCACTCACTTTCTGACTGCGCAGGCTGGAGTTCAAAGTCAAGAAGGAAGGCTGGGGTGGCGGTGGCTCTCGATGTGTGGTGATCCAGCGGGGACAGGGTGACCTCGCCCAGTTAAATCCGGGGGGGAAGACCCTCAACATCGCCGTGGGTGATGGCCTCCCCAAGACATCCAGTGAGTAACTGGGGGGACAGTAGAGAAGAAAGAGAATAATAGATGAACAGAGAGGCAAAAAGAGTGTTACCAGTACAAAACAAACAGGGACTAAGAAAGGTGGTGGAAAGACACTCTAAACTGCGCTCAAATTTTTAACCATTCATTCTATCAACTCTGTCTGTCAAGTTCAGCTAACTGTTGTAATCAATGAATGTATTATTAAGGCTGTGAGCCAATCAAAAATTCATATTTTTTGTCATTTTAAATAAAACATTTTACGTCATTTATATGTTGATCTGGACCACTTCCACAGAGCCGTCCAGGAAGGGAGTCCCCCAGGCCAGAGGAGGGCGCACTCAAACACAGCGCAGAGGTAACAGTTCTTCTGTTCCTCAACGAGACACCTTACTAGTCTAATGGGTTAATGGGTGAACTGGACCCTGACCCTGTAGAGCCGTAGAGTGCGCTGGGCTTCCTTTGTTAAACACTTGTCAGTCCCCCCAACCCAAAAATCAGCCCGTCATATCATCCCACCCCCACATAACCCCCTGAACGGGAGATGATCTGAAAGGATAAGTCACGTGACCCGCTGCGCTGCTGTCTCCCCCTCCGCACAGACCAACAGAACGGCGCCGCCAAGTTCTCGCGCCCCGCGCCGCAGAGAGAGCAGACCTACTCCACGCCCCAGAAACAGATGCTCCCCCCGAACTCTGCGCCCCCAATGAGGGGCATCACACAGACCCGGCGGGCCCCTGCCCAAACCCAGCCTGGGAACTTGGATTTCCTCAATGTGCCAGACCAGGGAGTCTCAGGGTGAGGCCTCAGCTGGTCTGCTATAAAGCCATGTGACCCAATCACATCAACAAAGAAAAACATTCACTAAAGAGGAAAGATTCTGTGCATCTCTTTCTGCCTTTCTCTCTTTTGTTCATCTTTATCCATTCTCTCTGTCCTGTCTTTCTTTCCCACACTCTCACCCACTTTCTCTTCTGTCTTTCTATCATTCTTCCACTTTTTTTCTGCTCTCATATATATTTCATCGCTCACATTTCTATTCTCTTTTAGTCCATCTTTCCTTCTCTCTCTTTCTGTGTATATCTGTATTTTTTATCTTTCTATCTTTTATTTCTCTCTCTCTCTCTTTCTCTGTGAGATGTACAGCATTAATCTATACTTGAGACTCTGGAATTCCCTTCCAATGAATGTCAGGGAAACTGAATATGTAAAAATTAAGCGAATGTTTAAGACTTTTTAAATCTTGCTTTTACAAAACGAACTCTTTATTGCTGGATTGTCCCTATTGTTATTTATTTATATTTGAATATATATTTAATATATTTTTAACGTGCATTTTGTCCTTTACCTTTTATTGTACTGGGTCTATTTGCATTTTACCTGGCATTTCATCCTTTGGTAAAGTAAATTGCACTGCCTTTTATGTTATGAAATGTGCTATATAAGTAGTTTTGATTTAGATTGATTGACTTCTCTCTTTTTTTTTTCTTTTCTCCAGGATGCAGAGGAAGAAAAGCATCAGTCAGAGCCGCCCGCCTCCCGCGCCGTCCAGCCGACCCAAACCCAAATCCCAGGGCCCGCGTTGCAGGGCGCTATATCAGTATGTGGGGCAGGACGTTGACGAGATCAGCTTTGATGTTAATGATGTCATCGACCTTCTCAATGCCGGTGAGGACCAGCAGAGTGTGGAAACACAGCCACGGGAGGTGCACACAGAGGATTGTTCACATATGCATAGGCTCCATTCAATTTCAAGGAAATCAATTGAAATTCAATTAATTGACTGTAAATTCTTCTGTATGATTTGTTACACCCAATTCATAAATTAGGTATCAGCTCAATTTCCTGAGCTGAACCAAACCCTGATGAAGATCCACCATACACACACACACACACAGTATGCTCCTGAATTCTGAATGATGTCCTTCCATTTTGTTTTTGGCAGACGCTTCAGGATGGTGGACAGGAAGGTTTAAGGGCAAGGAGGGCCTGTTTCCGGGCAACTACGTAGAGAAGATCTGAGGATTCAAACAGTAGCACTGGCTCAATGTTACCATAGAGACTGAGGGACAACCTCACTGACCTCATCTATCCAGTTAAGTATTTATCCTCCTGAGACCCAGCAGAAATATTTTTTTTTTACAAAATACAAGTGTCTTGGATGACAAAAACATGTTGCAGTGAAAATATTTGCAAAAATATTTATTAAATTTTTATTGAATGTCCCTTGTAGTGTGGGTTTCAGCATCTTAGAATATATGGTTCTTGAGATTAATACCAGAGACTCATGTCCCCTACAGGAGACAGAAATGAATTGCTGGGTCTTAGGAGGATATTATCCTCTCATGATAAAGAATCATAATGACATATTTGTAGGGATCCGCCAGTGTTTGTAATTGGGGTAACTTACCGTACTATGAATGCAAAATCCAAACAGTCAACATGATGATTTTTTTCTGTACTTTTCCAAAAATTGCTTTGCGACACAGTTTCCTTTTACACTTGATGCCACAAACACCTGAAATAATGTACAGAAGTGTTTTACAGTTTTGTAGGAAAACAACTGGGTTAACGTTACTGCTTCAGTGTTTATTGGTAAAATATCTTTGCAGTTTACATTTTGTTGTAAGTAGGATGCGATATTAACACATGTAGTACAAACAAGTGACCACTGTGAGACACTGTTTCACTCTTTACAGTGTCTTCAAGAACACTGACTATTCCAGACAACTGGGCAGACAGTGTACTTGCCATCCCAGTCAGGACAAAGATAGGGTGCTCTAATATATGTTTCCTATGCTGTTGTGGGCACGCATTGGAATCACCATAAATGTAGCCTTTTTTCAAATGTTTTTTGAAAATTGACGATGATCTAAGCAAAATGCAATGAAATACTGGAGCGTTTGATTATGTCTCAAAAGGCAAAAGTGGTACTATGCAGCAATCCGTGTGGGAGCATACTATACTTCATTGCACTTCTTTATATATTGAACCTGGTATGTTTGTTTTATTAGACTTTATTTGTTCAATTATTGTAAAGAAACTGCAGAATTACAGTTGCAGCATTGTTAACGTGTTACTAACAACGCACAAAATGTACATTCTTAATAAAAACCAGTCATGGTCATGTTCTTTTCTTAAAAGGCTTGTGCACTGTAATATGGATGTATAAAAACAGTGATCAGTGAATGATTATGGCCTATTTAACATAATATGGACACAATAAAGATATTCTGTTACTAGTTAAATAATATTGCACAGAACAGATTTTAAGCATTGCAAAAATTCACTTCCAAAATGTACATTAAAAAAAAAAAAGATTTATTTCTTGCAAATATGCTCTTCCAAGTGATATTTTCCTAAAATATTGTTTCATTTGTATACATATTTTCCCATAAACGGGCTTTAGTGTGTTGTACTAGTGTGCTGTGTTTCTGAGAAATAAATTGCACCTAGTTAATATGCACTATAGTTAGTGATGGATGTCTTTGATTCAGTGTTGTCATTTCTAATGGGACAATGTTACCTACATATATCATTGACAGATATGTGGGGTTTATTGAGGTTATGTGTCTATCTGTCTAAGTACACGATCACTGAATAATTTATGAGTGGCTTTCGATGCAAAAGCGCCGCCTGAGAAAGACAATCTTGAATGAAATGCATTCCTGTAGGTACTGCCACACAGTGCTGGATTCTGTCGGTTACCTTTCAGCACAGCATACTTTCAAACTCTGTGCCTCCTTGTATTGTTAACCCTTTGTAAGATTAGATGTAAGATTAGAATGTTCTTAACTGAACATTCTCATGTCGAAAGCAATGGCGTTCTAGAACACTCCAAAAAACCTACTCTTGAAAGGGTTAAATGTTCATCCTGTGCAATCTAGAGACTGCTCCCTCCTCATCTTTTGATGAAACCTGAAAAAATTATCAAACTATATAAATAATTTTATATATGAAATGATTTCCCATAGGGCAGAGGGTTTTACATTAGATGACTGCTATCTATGTATTCTTCGTTTGATAGAAGACGTATCACTCTGGTTTCGTTCTGCACGGTCCTCTGTGTCTCTGCCTGCTTCACGTTACAATAATTGCATCAAGAACAAACCGTGTGATAAATCATTTAAAGGGATAGTTCTACTTTGGAGTTACATGAAGTGCATTTTCTGCTGTAGACCACAAATGGGCGTATCAATTGGTTGGTCTTCTATGGACCAGAAATACATTTATAAATATTGCAATAAATACATAAATGGATAAACATATGAGAAAGTAAATATAAAAATAAGCAAATAGACACAGAAATTAAGAAATTAATTGATAAAATCAGAATAAAATATTTTCACATTTTCATTATTTCTGTATTTCCTCTGTTCTGTATTTATATATTTCTGTATTTCTACATCCGTGTGATAACGAGGGGGTTTGTTCACCAACTCTTATTGGTTGATCGACACCAGTGTCAGATCAACTGTACTGGCCTTGCTCCCCCATCGGTTGCTGGCTTCAATAATACACAAATGGCTGCATACACGCAAGCGGTAGCAAAGCATCAAGACTCTTGGTGAACTTGCCGAAAATGAGGACCCAGACTTTATAATGTTTTGTGTGGAAGCAGTGACTGAGTTTGTTGGAGAATCAGCAATAACAGAAAGATGCATTTTAATGAGGACAGAGATAATTGTAACAAAGTGTTAAAAGTGCAGATGCAATCCAGCGACTACACACATTTGCTGTGGACACTAATTGGTGCCATCAATAGCCCTGCTACTCATAAGGCAAACATTGAAAAGAAAAACCAGCACTCAAAAAAATATTTTTATTTGTTTTAGATGTGCAGTGTGTCTGTTTGAACATTTCGGCTACAAAGCCTTCATCAGCGGCTGATGAAGCCGAAACTTCAAACTGACATTCTGTCCATCTAAAATAATTAAGTTTTTATTTTCAGCATTTTTGTGAATGCTGGTTTTCCTTTTCCATGATTGAACTGTTTTGAACCACCAGCACCACTCTGAACTGAAGTACTATCGACCGATTCAGCGCAACGTCATAGCTGAGTTGCACAAGCAACCCTGGGGCAGTAGGCTATAGGTTATTCAACATTACAAAAAATCAATATCAACTTGTGATTGCAGAAGCTGAAATTAAGCAATATCACACAGGAGGAAGTGATGCTATACTGTATATCAGCACAGCTGTGATTCGGTCATATAGGCACGAGGCCGCAGGCCGATAACAGCACAACCTTGAGTGTGATATTGGATATTTCAGCTTCTGCAATCACAAGTTGATATTGAGACTAGTAAAACTAGTCTTGCTCCTAATATCTGTTCTCTACATTGCAGATGTGTAGGCTACTAATTGCCAGCTGCTAATTTAGGCTACATAAACTTATCAGCTAGCTACTAACACAGAACATTAGTTTTGTCATTAAACGATATCAACTAACAACTGGAGATAGAGTCTGAGTGATCGGAAACTAACTTGCCGGTTCTGTGAAACTCAGATTCTATCTCAGTTGATAAACTATTGTCACAATGTCATATCATTCACAGTATACATGGGTTAAAGTTTTCCGTCACCGCGACGGATTTCCGTCGTGAACGACTGAAAATGATCATTTCTGAGATTGGTGCAGATCCGATGAGAAAATAAATAGGGGGGAGGGGGGTTGGTTGAAATCTGTTGGCCTACACACACACACCATAGCAGAGTGTTCCATAAGCGCAGGCTGCCGGCTAAATAGCCGACCACATACACATTTTGGCCGGCCACTTTTTTGAAGATCCGAAACAGATTTTTATTTTACCTGCCCTCTCGCAATTCGCCGTAATGGCCCTGTCACACTATTGCGTATGAGAGAAACGTATGAGTTGCGGATGTAAATTCATGAAATAATTTTCATACGCGCAAAAAGCCGTTGAAAATAAAGAATTTTTCGGATACTTACCGTATTGAACCTATGAGTAGCGTATGAGTAGCGTATCGCCAGCGTATGGCTAGCGTAATGTACGTATGGCTAGCGTATGAGTAGAGTATGAACTGCGCGTGTCCAGCGTACCGCTATCACGTGACAAAGTGCCAATATAACCATCGGCCTTTCCACATTCTCGGTTCTCAGGATGGGGAACGCAACACACCACCACAACCAGGGAAGAAGTATTGACTCTTTAATGACTGTAGGCTATTACTCAGAGGGTATGCAACATGGTTGAAAAGGACATGATGACGGTGAGGGATTTCGAGAGCTAATAAAACAGGCTGGGCACACGACTCACTCCAGACCACGTAGATATGCTTAAATGTTCTTGAATAGAAACAAGTAGGTCTATCTAGTATGCATATGAGGAGCCTATTCAAAACATAATAGCCTATGTTTTAAGTTGACTGTTCTATGCTAGGTCTACTAGTTTAACTGTCGCCTTTCAATTTCAAGAGCGATTATGTTCATGCTGCAAGTGCCTAGCGGAGCAACGGTTTCGCTTGCTACAGATGAGACGGAGCGCAATTTCTTTTCTATTTTTGTTATGCTACAATAATGCCTGTTTCTCAAATGTTACAATAAATCTTTGATTGATGAATATAACATGCATTTTGTATTCTGTCTATCATAAGCTATATTTAGCTTTTATGTTATCAATTAATCGACGATTTTTTGTTAAGGTTAACAACTATCGATTAAGGAAATTCCTTAATATTTGCATCCCTACTATGTACCATTATTACCATTATTATCATGTGGCATTATTAATGATCAGTTGATCATATGAATAAACGTTTTTTAAACTTACTTCTGGTGTTTTTCATACTTTTATAATACATCAAATGATGTGTAATTTATAAGTACCCCTGACCCATAGAATAATAAACTGCATTTTACACTTGACTTTAAACTATACAATTGTTCTAAATCATCCTGTCTTGCCATGGAACTGCACCTGCATCTGAGTTGGCCCAGTGCTTCAGGAGGTTCCTCTGCTTAATTCTTTCAATCGTCAGGCATACGCCAAGATGTCTATATACGTTGCAGATACGTCAGACATACGTTAGAAGTACGTTACTCATGCGCTATCAATACGCTAGCTGTACGGTACACCTTCATGTCAGCGTATGTCATCGTATGACCAGCGTACTCGACCTATGAGTAACGTACCTCTAGCTTAATTCTAGCGTATTCAGCGTATGCCTAGCGTATGTTTAGCGTATAAACCATACGTCCGAACACGCACAAAATTTTTGAGCATGCTTAAAAAACTTTTGGTGCCTCGCCGTATGCCAGCGTATGCCACCGAATGCGACCGTGCTTGAAACGTATACAACCTATGCCTACCGTACCGTACAGTCGTTAAAAATACATACAAACGTGTGTTTTTAGATAACGGCAATGTATTACAGCCATAATTGCGATAGGTGGTCACTGTGGAAATATCGACTGTACGAGACATTTATAAAATAAGGTTTCGATTACTAAACCGAAAGTCGGCTCCATCGGGTAGTCTACTGTACAGTACAGTAAGCAAAGGAAACACGCCAAATTTTAGTTTGTAGGCTACAACGTTTTAAAACTATATTAGTGTTCCTATATCAGAGCATTGTTTTGTTATTGTGTATAAACGGTGCATTTTATGCATTTATAGTCTGTGATGGTTGTAAGCATTTTGGGCAAATAATAAATCCCTCAAAAAAAATTTGGAAATTAAAACATTTTTTTGCTTGAGATTGCAGGAAATAATAGTTATATGCAGTTTAAAATGGGAAATCGCCAACGCAGAGGGGCAGAGGCCTGCCCCACTATACTCACCACCCCCCGCCCTTCAAAAAGCCTGGCCGGCTACTGCTTCTCAAATATCTGGCCACTCTCAAATCTCATGGAACACTCTGCATTACCTCCCAAAGGTCATTGCTTTAAATGAGCTCCAAAACCCCAAAATTTAAGGACCACCGCGTTATCTTTTTCAGTCGTGAACATTTTTTTTGCTTTAACCCATGAGTATATCAGCTGCAGTAACTTGACATCGCTGCTCTAACTAACGTTATTTGACTCGGAGAGTGAAGAGCTTTTTATACAGGATGCGACAGTCGCTTGGTCTCCATTCATTTCCATACCAACCAACCAAACTTCTGCAAGGTCAATTAGAATGTAAACAAAGAGGAGTGATCCTGGCTGGTGATGAGGTCCGAGTGATTTTATTCTGTATATCAGCACTCATAGAATGAATCTCGGCCAATAACAACATGCGGTCGGAAATAACTGTTGTATAATGTAATTATTTTTTACATCGAATGTCTTAGTTACATCAGCATTGACCTAGCTAAGCAGTTTGATATAAATATGTGCAATATATTCAATTTAACAAGTGTCCATTAAGTAGGCTAGGCTACACTGTATGTGTTAGGCTAGTGCAGTTATGGCACATAGGCTACGGCCCAGACTCAGCTGTTATGTGGCAGACTGGACTCATCGCCACATCACTCGGCCAAGAATCGTGCTGTAATTCAAGGCCGCACCACAGTTCTGTGGCCGACACTGAGCCAAGTCAGAATACCAGAATGCCAGATCTGGGCCATACCCTACCTGGGTTGCTAGGCTGGCTCCCATCTCATCAGCTTTGCTTTGATCGTATGCTGAAATTTTACATTACATTACATTCATTTGGCAGACGCTTTTATCCAAAGCGACGTACAATAAGTGCATACTGAAGGCCAATGAAGCGACTACAAAACAGATCCGACAAAGCACAACTTTCTCATAACATAAGAGCTATCCCTAGTAATGAACACAAAATGGTACACACAGTCAGCCATACATTCTGAATAAAATTTTTTTTTTTAAAAAACACACACAAGTTAAATAGAAAACAGGAAGCAAGTACTATGAAATTTGCCCTAGACAGGTAGTTTAGTCGAGGTGGAGTCTGAAAAAGTACGTCTTCAGACCACGACAGAAAAAAGAGGGTTTCAGCTGAGCACAGCGGAGTGGGGAGTTCATTCCACCGCTGGGGAGCTAGGGTGGAGAAGCTCCGCAGTCAGGACGAGCGAGAGCCGTTAACACGGAGAGACGGAAGTGCAAGTCATCCTGCAGCAGCAGAGCGAAGGGGTCGAGCAGGAGCGTAGTGCTGGATTAAGCCCTGTAGGTAGGAGGGGCCTGACGGTCCCTGACCTTTTGGCTGCAGTGTAGGCCAGGGTCAGAACTTTAAACCTGATCCTGGCCACGACCGGCAACCAGTGGAGTGACCTCAGCAGGGGGGTAATGCGGGAGAACTTCGGGAGGTTGAAAACAAGCCGAGCAGCCGCGTTCTGGACCAGTTGTAGGGGCAGAATGGCGCAGGCTGGTAGGCTTGCGAGAAGGGAGTTGCAGTAGTCCAGACGTGAGGTGACCATGGTCTGGACAAGGATCTAGGTGGAGTAGGTGGCCAGGTACGGCCGAATCCTCCTGATGTTGTACAGAAGGAACCTGCAGGACCGTGCCATTGCCCTGATGTGTTCTTTGAAGTCAAGCTGGTCGTCCAGGACCACCCCTAGGTTCCTTGCAGAGCGGGAGGCAGTCACCATGGTTCCGTCGACGTGATGGACAGGTCTTGTAGCGGGGAGGTCTTGTGTGGCATGAAGAGCAGCTCAGTCTTCTCGAGGTTGAGCTTCAGGTGAGATGTCCACTCAGAGATGTCAGCCAGGCAAAAAGGCATTTTGAGGCAAAAAAGAGTTGATGGCTAGCTAGCTATCCATGATAGAAAACATACTGTGAGATTATTTTGACCCTGTCATGGATCTGACTTTTCTTCCCTTATCTCTACGTCGTTTTATTCGTCGTTATCGTTTACCGGTAATCTATCGGATTTCCCTGTGTTCCGTCACAGGTTTTGTTTTCACCTTGTCATTAGTGAGTTCACCTGGCCATTAGTGAGTTCACCTGGCAGGTAATTCCGCTCACTATTTATACCCCGCTTCTGGATGCTCTCATTGCTTCCATGTTGTTTCCACTTAACATTCGAGCCGGTAACAAGGTATAGAGAAATAGAAAGTAAGATAGTTTAAAAAACGAAAAGGGTTTAGAAAATAGGGTGTTAGAAAGAAAGGAAGGTTCTTTTGTTTCTTTCGTTATTTACTCTACTTACGAGTGCTCTTCCCCAGGAAAGGTTTGGGTTGTTGAGTTCTCGGTTTTCCTTTTAGTTTTCACTCCAATAACGGGAGTAAGATAAGCGTGTCTGCTTATTTTCTTTTAGTTACCGTTTCTACCGACGAGCGCTCTAACTGCGCTGACTCCAGTTATAGGGGTCTTATAGTTTTGGTTTTCTTTGTTCGCTCCAACAAACGGAGTTAGATAAGCGTTAGTGCTTATTCCTTTGTTTTGCTCGTTTAGCGAGCTCCTCGGTTACATTGCGAGGTTTAGTCTTTCATTTCTAGTTGTTTCTCCACTACGGATTATTGCCCGTATTAGTGGTGTTCTTACGAACACTTTAAGACTGGTCAACTACGTGCATTTGGATCTCCAATATTCCCATCTCTGTTTTCGGACAGAGATCCCTCATAGAACATGGAAGCCACAGGGGAGTTTCCAGCAGTAGTTGCCAATCTCAGAGTGATCATTTCCGATCAGGAGGTAGCCCTGACGGACCAGAGAGAGAGTATTCGTGCCTTGCAAAACTCACAGCAAGCTTTACACGAGCAGATGCAGTTACAAGCTGTAGCGCTACAAGATCTGGCAGAAATGATCCGTACTCTCTCCCTCAGGTCCGATTCTCCCCCAGTTGCAGAAGCACCTATACAGGTTATTCCTCCTACATTTACACCTGACGTAAGGGAGCCAAGACTCCAACTCCCCTTACGGTATAATGGAGAATCCGGCAGATGTCAGGGGTTTTTGACACAATGCCTAATTTTTTTTAAAATACAACCCTCGCGGTTTCAGGCACAAGAGTCCAGAGTAGCCTTTATTCTCTCTCTCTTGACCGGTAATGCTCTCGCATGGGCCGACCCACTTATTAGAGCGAATTCTACCATTGTTAGTAATACGGAGCGGCTTATGGCGGAGATGGTGTCAGTGTTCGATCAGGACGTTGCTGGCAAAGAAGCTGCCATGCGTCTAACCCGTCTTCGTCAGGGCACTGACACCGTAGCCGCATTTTCTATTACTTTTCGTGCCCTTGCGGGAGTGACAGGGTGGTCCGATGAGCCTCTATGTGCTCTGTTCCTTAATGCCTTATCAGAGAACATAAAGGACGCTATTGCGGGGATCGAGCCACCCGCTACATTCGGGGCTCTTGTATCTACGGCCATTCGGTTGGACAACCGGTTTAGAGAGAGAGAGAGAGAAGGAGAGGACTCATAAGGGTTTTAAACAGCACCCACCTCGTTACTCTTCCTCTCACACGCCAGCACCGGTTCACAGTCCCTTTGTTGCTCCCATTGAACAGGAGGAGTCCATGCAGGTCGATAGCTCTTCCATGCGCGAAAGAGGGGATGCTAAGTCCCGTGAATGGCGGTGTAATTATTGTAAGAGGAAGGGCCATTTAAGGGACCACTGTCCCAAACTTGTGGGAAAAGATTAGTCCCGCTAGTGGAACCGAGTCGCGTAGTGGGACAAGAATTAAATTACCCTCGGACCTTCCTGTCGGTTTATTTGCGCTGGAACGACCGCCAGATTCCCTGCAAAGCGTTCATTGACTCAGGGGCAGTTGAATGCCTCGTCGATGCCAACTGGGTTAAAGCCCATAAAATTCCCACCCACCCGTTATCTCTACCTCGCCTAGTCACGGCTCTAGATGGCCGCCCCCTAGGTACTGGCACCATCTCCCGGGTTACCGCCGCTATACGCATGCGCGTTCCGTTTTGCAAACATACGGAGGAGATTCAGTTTTTTTTAGTGGAATCCCCAGTTTATCCACTGGTTTTGGGTCATTCCTGGCTCACTCGCCATAACCCACACATTAATTGGGGGCGGGCGGGACCCGTTATTCAAAAATGGAGTCCCAGATGCAAACGCCACTGTGATGTCACCAGTCAGTTTTTGTTGAGAAAAGGGGGTGAGGATTATGCTCAGTCTGACTCAGATAGTGAGGATAATTACGGTAGTAACCAGCAGTCCTCTCATGTTCCCTCCGAGAAGGGAGAAGAGAGTTTAGACTGGGATTATTCTGCGGAACTACCTCCTGCGTGGCAGGAGATGATGTCCGAGTCAGAGATTGATTGGGAGATTCATTCTGTCTCGGACACTGAGGATGTTGAAGTGGGAGGAACACTCGAATTCCAGTTGCCCGCTAATGTTCCCAAACAGTACGCCGATCTGGCGGAGACATTTAGCAAACAACGTTCCACTTCATTACCACCTCACAGACCTTATGACTGTGCTATTGAGCTATACCCAGGCACTACCCCCTCTAGAGGGTCTCTTTATTCGTTGTCCATCCCTGAGAGCGCAGCCATGCACAAATATATTGAGGAGGCTCTGGTTAATGGTTTTATTAGACCTTCTACCTCGCCTGCAGGGGCGGGTTTTTTTTTTGTTAAAAAAAAAGACGGAGGCCTCAGACCCTGTATTGATTACAGGCCCTTAAATGATATAACAGTCAAGAACAGATACCCCCTTCCTCTTATGAACTCCGCTTTCGAGCGCCTTCAGGGGGCGTCTATTTTTACGAAACTGGACCTACGAAACGCCTATAACCTCATTCGTATTCGCGAGGGCGACGAGTGGAAGACCGCTTTTAACACGCACAGCGGTCACTACGAATATCGCGTCATGCCGTTCGGGCTCACTAGCGCCCCCTCTGTGTTTCAGGCGTTGATTAACGATGTGCTGAGGGAAATGCTGGAAAAATTCGTCTTCGTGTATCTTGACGATATTTTAATATTTTCGCCCGATTTTACCACACATGTCGGTCACGTTCGTCAGGTTCTTGCTGCACTTCTTAAAGCCCAATTATTTGTAAAGGCAGAGAAGTGTGTCTTTCACACAGGCTCTGTTTCATTTTTGGGTTTCATTATTAAGGAGGGTAAGGTACAGATGGATCCAGAGAAGGTTTCCGCTGTAAAGAACTGGCCCACGCCATCTTCCGTAAAACAGATACAACGTTTTTTAGGTTTTGCGAATTTTTATCGGCGATTTATTCGAAATTTTAGTGCGGTAGCAGCGCCCATTACTGCGCTCACTAAGAAGAACCTTGGCAGCCAGTTCCAATGGAATTCGAAGGCAGCTTCAGCATTTGCCGAATTAAAGAGAAGGTTCACTTCCGAACCCATCTTGGTTACTCCCAACCCCTCCCTGCCCTTTGTGGTAGAGGTAGACGCCTCCGAGCTAGGCGCCGGAGCCATTCTTTCCCAATGTTCGCCACTTGACCACAAGATGCACCCCTGCGCTTATTTCTCTCGCGCCCTAACATCGGCAGAGAGGAATTATGACGTAGGGGATCGAGAATTGCTTGCGGTCAAGTTGGCTTTGGAAGAATGGCGCCATTGGCTTGAAGGAGCGGAACATCCATTCACTGTCTGGACGGATCATAAGAATCTTGAATACGTTCAGCTGGCTAAAAGGCGTAATTCACGGCAAGCTAGGTGGGCGCTATTCTTTCTAAGATTTAATTTTATTATCACGTATCGCCCCGGGTCTAAAAACGTCAAACCTGACGCTCTCTCGCGGATTTACGACCGTTCTGAGACAGACTCAGTCCCTGAGCCTATTATCGCCACTGACCTCATTGTTGCCCCGGTTATTTGGGAGGTTGAGGCAGCGGTGCAGAGAGCCTTGCGCTCAGACCCAGGTCCAGGTGGGGCACCGGCAAACTGTCTTTTCGTGCCTCCTCGTCTTAGGTCGCGGGTCCTCCAATGGGGCCACGCCTCCCAACTCACCGGGCACCCAGGGGTTCATCGAACTAGGGACTTTTTATCCCGGCGTTTCTGGTGGCCTAGTCTGGATAGAGACGTACGCTCATTTGTCGCGGCTTGTCCGGTTTGCGCTCGCAGCAAGGCCTCTCACCTTCCCCCCTCGGGTTTTCTTCGCCCCCTACCCATTCCCACCCGTCCCTGGAGTCATATTTCCCTGGACTTCATCACGGGGTTGCCGTTATCTTCAGGCAATACTACCATTTTAGTGGTGGTCGACCGTTTTTCCAAAGCGGCCCATTTTATTGCGCTGTCCAAGCTGCCCTCGGCACCTGAGACAGCGCAACTTATGATTGACCATGTGTTTCGTCCGCATGGCCTTCCGTCGGATGTGGTGTCCGATCGCGGCCCTCAGTTCGCCGCCAAGTTTTGGCGGGCGTTTTGCTCTCTGCTGGGGGCTTCGGTTAGTTTATCTTCCGGGTTCCACCCGGAGACTAACGGCCAGACAGAGCGTACTAATCAGACTCTAGAGAATACTCTTCGCTGCCTTGCCGCATCCAAGCCTACCTCCTGGAGCCGTCATCTCGCCTGGGCTGAGTACGCTCATAACACGCTGCGTAACGCCTCCACCGGCCTCTCCCCCTTCGAGGCTCAGTTGGGTTACCAACCACCTCTTTTTCCTGAGCTCGAGAAGGAGGTGGAGGTACCCTCCGTAGGATCTTTCGTTCGGCGGTGTCGGTCGGTTTGGAGACAAGTGCGGTCATCTCTTATACGGGCTTCGGCTAAACAAAAAGTTGCGGCTGATAGGCATCGTCGAGCTGCACCATCCTATAGAGTGGGACAACGGGTTTGGCTTACTACGCGGGACCTTCCGTTGCGGGTCGAGTCCCGCAAACTCGCTCCTCGTTTTGTGGGCCCTTTCAAGATTATTAAAAGAATCAACCCAGTCACATTTCGATTGCAACTGCCGCGCTCAATGCGCATCCACCCCACTTTTCACGTCTCCCGTCTGAAACCGGTACTCGTAAGCCCCCTCGCCCCAGTTGAGAGACCACCTCCGCCTCCCCGACTCATAGAAGGGGGTCCGGCTTATACCGTTCGCCGCATTGTGGCCGAGAGACGTGTAGGTAGAGGGTGGCAGTTTCTTGTGGACTGGGAGGGTTATGGTCCGGAGGAACGTTGCTGGGTTCCATCGAGACACATCCTGGACCCGCAGTTAATCACCGACTTCCGCAGAGATAAGGTTGTGGAAACGTCCGGTGCCGTTCCTTAGAGGGGGGGTCCTGTCATGGATCTGACTTTTCTTCCCTTATCTCTACGTCGTTTTATTCGTCGTTATCGTTTACCGGTAATCTATCGGATTTCCCTGTGTTCCGTCACAGGTTTTGTTTTCACCTTGTCATTAGTGAGTTCACCTGGCCATTAGTGAGTTCACCTGGCAGGTAATTCCGCTCACTATTTATACCCCGCTTCTGGATGCTCTCATTGCTTCCATGTTGTTTCCACTTAACATTCGAGCCGGTAACAAGGTATAGAGAAATAGAAAGTAAGATAGTTTAAAAAACGAAAAGGGTTTAGAAAATAGGGTGTTAGAAAGAAAGGAAGGTTCTTTTGTTTCTTTCGTTATTTACTCTACTTACGAGTGCTCTTCCCCAGGAAAGGTTTGGGTTGTTGAGTTCTCGGTTTTCCTTTTAGTTTTCACTCCAATAACGGGAGTAAGATAAGCGTGTCTGCTTATTTTCTTTTAGTTACCGTTTCTACCGACGAGCGCTCTAACTGCGCTGACTCCAGTTATAGGGGTCTTATAGTTTTGGTTTTCTTTGTTCGCTCCAACAAACGGAGTTAGATAAGCGTTAGTGCTTATTCCTTTGTTTTGCTCGTTTAGCGAGCTCCTCGGTTACATTGCGAGGTTTAGTCTTTCATTTCTAGTTGTTTCTCCACTACGGATTATTGCCCGTATTAGTGGTGTTCTTACGAACACTTTAAGACTGGTCAACTACGTGCATTTGGATCTCCAATATTCCCATCTCTGTTTTCGGACAGAGATCCCTCATAGACCCATGATCAAACTGAATTTCAATAGTAGCCTGTTACACGAGTGACTGCAGCTCTACTAAGACTGCCTAATATGCCAAAATATTAAAGCTATGCCGTTCTAATTACCATATGGATGACGAAATACAGAAAAGAATACAGAAATAAATAAATACAGAAATGAAGGAATGAACAAACATTTATTCTGATTTTATCTATTAATTTCTTAATTTCTGTGTCTACTCTTCTCCTATTTATTTATAAATTCCTCATTTTGGCATTTCTGGCCCTCCATAGTTTTCAGGGATGGTGAATGATGTGCTAAAATGGTGGTTAAAATTCCCCAATTACAAGAAATTACAGATTATTACAGAACTCACATGGTGATCACAGACAGCTAGGCTAGCTGTTGTAGAATACCTTGACTAGCATGGAATGCAAATTGTGCGTCTGCGACACGATACCTGTTTTAAATGATGTGCCTATTTTGAATAAATTGAATCATTGTAGTCTATTTGTGAGCCCACGCCATTGCTGAAACGTATTCCATCCATGAGGGAGATGGCATCATGGCAACCTAGGTAGGAGGCCCATTGTCTTGCAAAACGGTTTGCTAGGCCACCAGCTGAGCTGCGCAGCCTTTCCGTTGAAGAACTGCTTTGCTGGCAGTTTTTTAAAGAGAGGTGGCGCTCCAAACGGTACAAATAACTACTGCTTTATCTGGAAGCTATTTGTGACTTGTATTTAAATACTTCTGTCTCCTACCCGCGTAGGCACGATAGCCGCCCGTTGCCCTACACACCCCCCAAAACATAACTAGGGCCTAGGTTATGTTCTCTTTACAAAATGTGGTACGTCTAAGATGCGAATTAAAAACAACTCCCTTGTTTGAAGCCAAAACTGGACTCTGACATCGTGGTCACACTGTCCACGAGAATTGTCTTTATTGGTTTTTAAAAATACATTCCAATAAACACATTTACACTGATAAAAACATTTCATTTAATTTTTCTTTACAGTTCAAACACACACTTCATCACATTTATTTTCAATAAAAAAAAGATTAATTTAAGGGGGAATTTCCCCAGTTAAAAACATTCAAGACACAAAAGACACCACAGAAATGACAATATTTACAAGACCAAAACGAAAATACGAGAATAACAGAAAATACATTTTCTATGTTTTAAATGTTGAAACATATTCAGGAGTACCTACCTACCTTTAACGTGTAAGAAGGTATCTCCCGTCCACTGATTGGTTGCTTTTGCACTTATGGTCAGTGGGGGCAGTCGCATGCTTAGTGCTCACTATAACGGGAGTCTGTGCTCTTTGTGCAGCTTGGCGCGTGAAAGAATTTAATTGCAGTTTACGGTCACTTTTAGTCCTATACAACAGCGTTTTATTTGAGAACCAGAAGTAATTTGACACAAAACAGCGCGTTGCATACAGACCGACAGAGTTTAAAGGGTTAGAATTTGTCCGCCATACATAACATGGAAATGGAGAAAAGAATCAACTTGGAGCTGCGGAACAGGAAACCAACTGAGGTAAGTTAGGTTAAATCGTACGCAACTTGTTTGTGATCATGACTAAACTAGTTAATGTTGTGGTATTTGTCGGAATAGCGTTCCTAACTAAAAGCAGGCTAACTTTCTGAAATGAGCGCGGCTCTGCAGACGCTTGGGGGGAGGGCTGATTTGGGGGGCACATGGTTTGAGTTTGCTCATTTAAATAACGTTAGCTAGCCAGTTGGCTCATCACAGCCATTTTCTGCAACAAAGTGAACAATCTTGTTGCAACCCTGAGTTTATCTCTGTGCTTGGTGGAATGTGTGTATTTTCCGTGGAGTAGTTTTAACTTTGTATAAAAAAATTAATAAAAAAACAGGAAAGTTATCAAGGTGCGGCTTAAACATGCTAGCTAAGTTGGATAGCTAGGACCGCAATCGTTTTTATGAGGTTCTGTTATTATTAGTCTAGTTTTTGTAAGGGTAAGTTGGGTTAACTGTAAACTTAGTTGGCTAACTAGCTAAGGTTAGCTATTCAACATGTATGTTGGCTAACTTATCAATCTAACGTGAAATGGTGAATGTTTTAAAGGTAATATTTAATGCTAACGTTATAGGTAGCACTTGTTGGCAACGTGCAATTCATTCGAAAGGTGAGTAACGTTAAGTTAGTGAATTTCCACAAAAGTGCTTAATCTATAGACCAAGTTAACTGCAAACGAGTAACTTAGTTAGGCCTAACTTGAGTATTCGTCGTTGGTTGGTGCTAACCAGCCGATGCTTTGACTTCGGCGTGTAACGTTAGAGATTTGATTCGCCATCTAAGTTAACTTACGTCCTGTTATGAGTTGCTCATAAGGATTAATTAGCCAGCATTAACGTTAATTACATACGTTAGCTTTGATTATGGACATGGAAAGTTTGCTACCGTAAAGTAGTAGTAGTTTTGTGTCTATTGAGTAAACTATATACTATATATAAACTATAATTGACTATCCAGCGTGGCTCCGTTTCTGTATAAACAACAAAGGTCCAGAAAGCGCTGGGTTTGTAAGTTATATTTATAACGAAGTGAACATTTGGATATTAATCTAACGTTAGTCTAATCTTTCTTAGGTAAAGGACTTGGTATTGGACAACTGTCGTTCCGATGATGGCAAGATTCTTGGTCTGACCGCCGAATTCGAAAACCTGGAGTTTCTGAGCATGATCAACGTCAATCTGGTTTCCCTCGACAACTTGCCAAAACTACACAAACTTCGCAAGGTAGGCGAAACTAAAGCGAACTATTTATCAACGTAGCCTCATTTGCCGTGGACTTAAGATGTTTTGTAAAAGTAGCTTATATTTTGGGCACAAGTGCATGAAAAAGCATTACTATTTTAATTGGCTGTTTATGTGAGAGAGTGAATTCCTAGAGATCAGCCACCAGATCCTTTTCTTTGTTAATTTTCTTTCCCTCTGGCCAGTGCCCTATGATTGATGCACCGTTCTTGCTGGTTAACATTCTGCCCATCCAATTACCATGACATATTCTGCCCCACCCCCTGCCCTCCTAAACTTCTCCCAAATGGTCCTCACAGCTAGAGCTGAGTGACAACCGTGTATCTGGGGGTCTGGAAGCCCTGGCGGAGAAGACGCCCAAACTGACGCACCTGAACCTCAGTGGCAACAAGATCAAAGACCTCGGAACCCTGGAGCCCCTGGTAATTTTCTGCAATCCCTGTGGAAACGGTGGAATTTCAAAACGTGGGCTGGCCAATTCACTGAAATGCTGTGTAATGTGCATGCTTTAGGATAAATAAACAAAAAAAACAATTCCAGCTACACTTGGGGTTAAAGGGAAGAAGGGTCGTTAATTATGGTTAAAAACCGACCGTTACATTTAGCAAAGGCTCTCATCTCGAGCGACTTTCACAGCTTATATTCTTTGTATACAATCTGTTTATACGGCTAGATGTTTTGGTGAAGCCTTGTTCAAGGGTACAACTGCAGTTCCCCATCTTGGAATCAAACCCGACACCTCATTGACTAACCCAGTTCCACAATTATTATTATTCTGCAGTGCCACCTTAATAAATTACTAAGTGTTAATGGGGTGCTGGTGCTGCATCAGTTTCACTCTTGAATGCAGTGTTGACTGCTTTGGAGCAAGTGACTAAAATGAAAAGGAATGCTTTCAATTTCTTTCATTTTAATGCATTGAGTGCAAGTGCATTAGCAAAGATGGTTGTGTTTTTTCTCTCGAAATGCTTTGAATGAAGTCGGACATGAACATTTTAGTAGGCATCTCTTAATGCACAATGGAATGTGTATTTATATTTCACGTCTTGTCAACTAAAATATATAGATATATATATATATACAGGTGCAGCTCAAAAAATTTGAATATCGTGAAAAAGTTCAATATTTTGTCATTTCAGAAAGTGAAACTCATATATTATATAGATTCATTACACATAGTGAAATATTTCAAGCCTTTATTTCTTGTAATTTTGATGATTATGGCTTACAGCTAATGAAACCCAAAATTCAGTGTCTCAGAAAATTAGAATATTTTGCTTTAACATATTTTTAAAGTATCATATTTAATATTTGGTCGCATATCCTTTGCATGCTGTTACTTCCTGAAGTCTGACCAATCAACATCAAAAGACTCGATATCTTATTTTCAGGTACTGGTACAAGCGATACTATAACCTCTCTGCATTTGAACTGATCTCTATGGGAATTTGGGGGTGAGACTAGATTCAGCTGTAAATTACACTGGTACAGTATGGAACACATGGCTGGCCAAATGGCTGTAAGTCATCAAGGGTCTGAGCTATCGAACGTGCCCCAAACCATCACTCTGTTGCCAGATATGGAGTAGATGTGGATGGATCACTGCAAGGGTTATTTCTCCTGACTAATTTTCCTATATAACTCTATGGGGGGGAAAAGTCAGGAGAAACAACCCTTAAAGGGATCCATCCACATCTACTCCATATCTGGCTGCAGAGTGATGGTTTGGGGCTCGTTTGATACCTTAGACCAGGGGTAGGCAACCCTGGTCCTAGAGAGCCGCAGGGTCTGCTGGTTTTTGTTTTCACCTTAAACACAGCAACTAATTAGACCAAAGAAACCAGGTGAGGTGAGTTAACTGTGTAATCAACTGCTCTAATTGACCAATTAAGTGGTGAGTAACAACAAAAACCAGCAGACCCTGCGGCTCTCTAGGACCAGGGTTGCCTACCCCTGCCTTAGACCCTTGATGACGTACAGCCATTTCGCCAGTCATGTGTTCCATTCTGTACCAGCGTAATTTACAGCTGAATCTAGTCTTACCCCCCAATTCTCATAGAGATCAGTTCAAATGCAGAGAGGTTATAGTATCGCTTGTAACAGTACCTGAAAATAAGATATCGAGAGTCTTTTGATGTTGATTGGTCACAGACTTCAGGAAGTAACAGCATGCAAAGGATATGTGACCAAATATTAAATATGATACTTTAAAAATATGTTAAAGCAAAATATTCTAATTCTGAGACACTGAATTTGGGTTTTCATTAGCTGTAAGCCATAATCATCAAAATTACAAGAAATAAAGGCTTGAAATATTTCACTATGTGTAATGAATCTATATAATATGAGTTTCACTTTCTGAAATGAGTGACAAAAAATATTGAACTTTTTCACGATATTCAAATTTTTTGAGCTGCACCTGTATATATATATATATATATTTCTTTTTTTGTAAGTGTGTGATGCGTCCTGAGCCTCACCTCCCCGTCTCACCTGCGTTTCCCTCTGCAGAAAAAGCTGGCGATGCTGAGCAGCGTGGACCTGTTTAACTGTGAAGTCACCATGCTGCTGGACTACAGGGAGAGTGTGCTGGACCTCCTCCCACAGATCACGTACCTGGACGGCTTTGACGCAGACGACCAGGAGGCCCTGGATTCCGACCCCTCGGGCCTGGAGGATGAGGGTGAGGAGAGGGGCGTCACCTTCATTTTCGGTGGTCCCTGCAGTCATGGAGATTCTGTAAATCAGAGAAATATAAATAGTCTGAGGTTTTGGTCAGGTTTTATCCTTCTTGGGGGGTGATGGTGTTCGCTTGTCTTGGTGTCATGTTTGAGGTTTCTTTCAGGATTAGTCTGACTGATAACTTTATTTATACTTTTGCAGAAGATGGTGAGAGTGGTGGTGAGGAAGAGGATGATGAAGACAAGGAAGACCTGGATGTGGAGGATGAAGATGACGACGATGAAGAGGTTGAAGTGGAAGATGAGGTAAGTTGGGTTTTCCTCTAAAGCAGCGGTCCCCAACCTTTTTTGGGCCACGGACCGGTTTCATGTAAGACAATATTTTCACGGACCGGCCTTCAAGGTGTGGGGGGATAAATATGACGAAATAAAAGGATATGACTGGCATAAAAACAAATATTAAGTGCATAAAAAATACAACTCACCATCTCAAGAGACACAGACGCACAGATGGATGACTTTCAAAATAAAACATCTTTCAGATTTTGAATAAATTTTTTTTTATTTTTTAAAAGTCTTTCTGTGCGGTCCGGTACCAAATGACCCACGGACCAGTACCGGACCGGTGATTGGGGACCGCTGCTCTAAAGTAGTCTTGAAATTTAAAAAAAAAATATATATATCAAATAAAATTACAAGGCATCACTGGTCCAAGGGTTGTGACGTGTATCTTCACACGTGTAATACAAAGCATTAGTTTTGGAAAATGAGTAGTTTCAAGACCTCACAAGTTCCTTTGGCTAACATAATAATGCGGATGACAAAAAGAAACGAATAAAATAACGATAATAATGCGGATCACCAAAACCACAATGGTTACTTACAGACCCAGGTGTTCTGCTGTTTTGAAGTTTGATGTTGATTCGGTGATGCGATTTACTAATAACGGCAGTGCTCAAAACAAAATCAAAACAAGGACTGCATTTCAATACGCACTTTAAGAAAAATGTACATTGGGTTAGACTGAATGGGGTTCTGACTGTTGTCTATTCGAGGCTCACCACCCAGGGTGTCTAAGCCATTCTGTTACAGGAGCGTGTGGTTTTTGGAACGGGAATACAGGGCTTTAAATATGCATGCCTGCTTTCATTGACCTGAAAGTAGAGCTTGCGAGAGGATTGGTCAGCAGGTGTGTGTGTGTGTCAGGGTTCGTACAGTCATGAAAAACCTGGAAACATCATGTAATTTGAAAATTGTTCTTTCCAGGCCTGGAAAAGTTTTTGAAGAAAAAAAAAATGCATTTCAAAAAAGTCATTGAAATTAGTTTCCCGAATCTTCGTCGTTCATTTAGCCTACACTCAGTTTAAAATAATTTGTATGCCTTTAAAAATTATTTTAAAATGCATAACGTTAAAAATACCCAGAGCCTTCTAGAGTTGCGACAATGAGGGAACACTCTACCCTTTAATTTAAAAAGCTTGGTTTTAATTTCAGAAAATTCCAAAATGCTGCAAATGAAATATTTAGGCTAGTTGAATTAAATTAAAAATACTTTATTGGCAAGATCTGTTTGAATAACAATAATGGTGAAGTAAACAATTGATCTATCAATTAATATTAGTCATTAGCCCAGCATGGGAAATGTACTACTATGTGGCAAAGGGCAATAATGCCCTCAAATAAATACATTTTGCCCCAGAAAGCACAAGGACAAAAAATGCCCCCAAAATATTTCTTGTAAAATTCAAATTTATATGCATTCTTGTCGCCATCTCACTATCAAACGCAGCTAAAACGGTTGTTGGTCAATTCACATATGACTTGGCCTACGTGCACCCGCTCCGACGCCAAATCATGGTATAACCTACTCTTTGGCTACGCCATTGCTTGTTCCTGCTTCTCTTCTGCCCTGACCTGACAGTGAACATTCTCATTATTACACAATGGACTGCTTTGCAGTACAACATAATAAATCTGAGAGGAGTGCTCCGCCTCCAATTCTGAATGAGAAGAATGAAAAAGAGGAAACGTACCAGAAAACTCTGCAAAGCTTGCCGTGCCTTTTCAAGCGGAGGGCGAGTAACGTTACCCTGTCAGGCTGGCGCGGCCACCACCACTCACGATTTTGTGAAGGGTAGTGAGAACCTGAAAAAGTATGTGGCTTTTAGGCTACATGATGTAATGGGAAGCAAGCAGCTGACCAGCTAATACACAGCACTCATTTCAACGATTAACTATCTACCGTGTCCCTCTAGTGATGAGTCATCGAAGTCCCAATTATAGCAAGTTTTTCCTACATAGTACATTTTTTGGTGGCCGCCAGAATGATTTCACGGACCGCCAAAGGGAAATCGCGACTGCCAAAATTACAATAATTGAGAACTGCAAATAAAATATCCAAATTAATTTTATGTATTTTTTTTAGGTGTAATATGGTCTTTTGGCCAGCGGATGGCAATATATATTGTACTAGTCGCCTTCAAGATGTCAGTACTAGGAGACGAGTAGAAAAGGCATAGCTATTCTGTGGCAGAGTGCAACCTAACCTAAATCTTTGGGGCGACTCGGTAGAAAGACATAGCGTGCACAGCGAGTTGGATGGAAAACGCTAATTTTGAATTAGGCTACCTTTGAAGCCCTAACTTCTGAAAAGGTAAAAGCTTTAACCCGATCCACGTTGGCTCCCCATACTATAGTGGTAGACGTATCGGTCCCAATTACAGTATTCATGTTTGTCTTAAATTATAAACTAGGCTACAGCTTTAAGAACACCCGCAGGAATAGAAAATAAGAGGGTGCTATTGATAGCCCAAAGTGCTTACGACCCACAGACTGTAAAATGCACAGTTTACAAAAAAATCTTGTTTTCAAAACGTTGTACAAATAGGCAGACGCATTCTGCGTTTTCCATTGCTTACTGTAGGCTACTAGCTATACAGTAGGCTACCTGATGCACTCTCGGTTTAGAAGACGCCTCATTGTTTTTCTCATCTGTCGTAGCTATAAATATGTTAATGAAACTAAATATCTTACCTGTAGGCTATATACAGCTACTGCTGTGCTATGATTAACCCTGACAAGTTTATCTTGTTACGTTTCGCCAAAGTCCCGTACAGTCGACATTTCCACAGTGACCTATCGCATTTAGGGCTGAAATAGTCTACGTTGCTGTTGTTGGCCTATGTAAAAACATGGTGCTTTTGTACGTTTATTAAAAAAATAAAATTTATTTATTTTTGAAACCTTGTATCTACATTTTTTTATTTCTGTTTTACAGTGTTTGTTTATTTTTCTATTTCTGCGCTATCAAAATAGCCTAAATGGTATAATATTCAAAAAGCTTCAAGGACCTTTGATTTTTAAAACCTAACAAAAAAAAACCTTAAACAAAACCCTACTGGTACTTTACAACCAAAGCCTACATAGGCTCTTTGTAGTCCAAAAACTATTGTTATTGTATGTTTGGTCATGGAAATCCATGTTTATGAACCCTGGTTTGTATTATCAGGATGAAGAGGGAGGGGACAGTGATGAGGTGGATGATGATGATGAAGACGATGATGAAGGTTTGTGCCCCGTGTTTTTGCTACCATTTGTTCAAATGTACAGTGTAAACCCAAGGGCTGTGTCCAAATTGGAGCCCTATCTACTGCATCCTGTGTACTGTCATACTGTGTGGTATGAGAAATGCAGTGGGTGAAAAATATCCTCTACTATATTATCAGTGCAAAAAATGTATATAAACAGCCTATATCATCCAGGGGTTTTAAGTACCCTACATTTAGAGAACATTTCACCTACTTTACTTTCTCATCCTGTGTACTCAACAAGCATACTCGGCAGTATGGTAGGGCGCTGATTCGGACACAGCCAACGTGCAAGCTGAAAAGATGAATGAACAGAATAGGCAGAGATAATCCAGTGTAGAGGAAATAAGTTTGATAAATCCTTCATAACAGTGTTTGATCGGCACTCCTTTGAGACACTACTGAAACGTTTGGCTTTGGTGGTCAAGCTTCGTAATACAACTGATTTATTAAGCTATGTACCGATTTCCCTTGCATATTGGACTTTTAACTCCCTATCTATTTTGCTAATGTCCCATTCAGTGAAGTGGAAACTTACTTAACCCTTTTGCGCGTACCATCACAAATATGTGATCATTCCAGACATGGCCCAAACGCGTACCATCACAAATATGTGATTAGAACGTTTCACTGGAACGCTCCGTTGAGAATGAGGTCACAATGGTTTACTGCCGGCTAAACAGACACGTCACAGAGGTGTGTATATTATGGAAAATAAACCATCAACTTGCGATTTCAGAAGCTGAAATGAACGATAAATGACACATTGCTGTGCATCGAATATCTTCGTTACATCAACACTGAGCAAGCTAAGCAGTTTGGTGGTTTTTAACCTCACAAGCTAACAATTTCATCCTAATGTAAACGTGCAAACATGATTCCAGTGCGGTACCTAGTCGTTTATTGTTGTACTGAAATGCAAATGTTACTATGTCAACGTTAGTTGTTATCCGAATAGTCATCTAGTTTAATTTGCAGTGTACGCATATGGGTTACTACGTAGCTAGCTGTATTATACCGACGATCTCGCTTACATTTACGCTTACATCGTCTATTTACGAATGACGCAACAATAAACCTGTGGGCTAACCCTAGGACTAAACACACTGTTCCACAAAAACATTGTACCAAATAAACATCTTTACAACATTTACATTTATTTGTTTATGCAGACGTTCACACTTTCACAGAAGTAATGTAAGCAGCAAATACCCCCTAGCCTATAACGTTGATTTAGCTACAGTTTGCTAACCAAGCTGTCAAAATGAGCTAACTACGGGCTGACAGAAAATATAATATACACAATCTTATAGCGATTACACTTTACAATGTTTTACATCACGGGTAAACTCATCCGTGATCAAAATAATTGACGAAATACTCGAAAAACGCATTTTCAAAAATAATCCGGCAGTAGGCTAATATTGGTATGCGGTGCTGCCATCTTGTTCTTCCGCATTCAACCGAAGGCTAGTGCTGTGACGTAACAGTCGAATTCTAGAACAGCTGTAGCACACAGAAAAAAAACTCACGCTTTTGGGCCGTTGAAAATATTTTGGAACTTACGTGTGAAAGGGTTAAGTGTCTAAGAATAAGCATGTCTGCTAAATGCCTAAATGTGAATGTAGTGACCTGACCCATATATTTGGTCTCCAGACACCCACGGAGAGAAGAGGAAGAGGGAGGATGAGGACGAGGAAGAGGATGAGGACGATGATGATGACGATGAATGAGATCTGTGCCCACTAGTCTTTTTGGATGGGGGGGTCACACCAAAGACTGGAGACATTTTTCTGGAGGGGGCGGGACATTCAAGGGGGTAAAGGGGGGGTGGGGTGGGGTGGGGTGGTACAGCTGGGTATAAGCAAGGTATATTAAACGGCAAGCTTGAAATGCCCCCCCAAGCCAAAAAACTCCAGCCACTAACATTTGCTCTTTTGAAGGCCAGTTAACTTGAATTTGTCACCTGTTACTCATTCCAGACCATTTTCTTCCACACTGTGTGTGTGTGAACTGACATGGGAAACACTGTTTAAGGGGCTAGTTCACTTTGAAGGATATTTTTGATCGTTCTGCAAGTTTCTGATGCTATTCTGGCTTTAATGATTCAAGGTATTGGGGTCTTTGTATTTTCTTGCTTTAGACCACAAACCGTTGAATGGCTTGATACCTGCCAGGTCATCAGAAACTTATGCAAGTATATTATATCCTCCTTCACACACAAAAACTATTTGGGCCAATCTAAAACATACAATAAAATTGAAATGTCAAAAAAGGAAAACTCCAGGAAGTGAGCTATCCCTTTTAAGTAAATTTTACTCAAAAGGCCAATGTAAATGGGGCCAAGCACACCAATGTACATAATGCACTGTATAGATTTGTAACACTGTCATTTTTTTTAAAATTGCCATTCTACACTGGTTTTAACAGTTTGTAGTCTAATTTGTCTTATTAAATTTTTGAACATGAATATTGTTTGGTCTTGTCCACTAATTTCTGTGTTATCAATATCAAGCCATTTTGTAATGCTGCACCGTTTCTCCCAGGCTGCAGTCCAATTTGTTAAATGTTCTGCCCTCCTGCACTTCCCCTCGCCATTTCCACTTGGGGGAATCCCTGTAGAAACCGGACGTTGTGCGTTACCAAGGGCGAGTGCAGTCCAATCAGTCAGAAATGCAAGCGAAGTTGCATTAGTCCGTCGACCCTCAATTTGGCTCAAGGGAATGAGTCTGCAAATTGCCCAGAATTATTTTTCTGTAACCTCAAGCTTCCTGTTTCGGAAGTTTAAATTTACGTATTTCCCGGGAAAAATCCTAAAAATGGAGAAAGCGGCACCTAAGTATAAGATCCTTTAAAAGTTAATATTGCACGACTGAAATGTTGAATAAATTGGGAAATAATTAGTGGGTTGATAAAATTGCTTTAAAACACATCTCCAGCTAATGGTTTCATGTCATAGCCTACTAGGATGTAGTATTAGAATTATTTCAGGATGGTTAACGATAACTAGCTAGCCTACATAATGCGGTCATTGCAGTTCAGCGAGTGTCCAACAAATGAGTCAGTGCAAGCTTACATGGGAAATATTAAATTGGTACATTTTGCTTGGATTTCATACAGATTTCTTGCCTCATGTTTTATAGGCTACTTCTGTGCCATCTGCAAAGCAATCTATGCATCCACCGTTTTGATTGCTGCACATTAATAGGCTGCATTTTATTGGAAGGTAGTGTAACGTTTGTGTTCCCACGTTTCCCTGTGTTTTCGGTAAATTCGGTGTTCTCTGCAATTTCCTGCCATTTCCTTTCAGTACTAATTTACTAACTTCATAGAATTAAGGTTTACTAATGACTAACTTTCTTGTAATGCTTGGAGATATGAATTTACTAATCTAACCTCATAGAAATTAGGGCTTTTACTAATCTAATTGTCTAACGTCATCATCTCCACTACAGCTGTCTCCTTTCCGCCTTTGCTATCACTATCCTCTTTCCTGATTTCCTCATTAACTCTTCTACTCGCTACAGCTGATTCTTGTTTCCGCTTTCTGCTCTAATTTGTTGCACCTGTCTGTGTGTATTTAAACCCTGTCTTGGCTTGTGTTCACTGCGAGATTGTTGGTTCAGTTTACTGTTTGCACTTTTGAGCGTTTATCCATTGCTTTCATTTCACATTTTGACCTTGTTTGTTTACGACCCCGTCTTTTGCCAGTGCTATTCCTGACCCTCTTGTTTTCTTGACTATGAGTTTGCCTAGCGTTAATCTGTACCTTTGCCTTCGCGGATTGCCTACCTGTTATGAACCCTGTTATCCTGATTACGGGCCTGCCTGCCGTTTTCAGTACCGTGCCTCCGCTGACACATATTCTGGATCTCGACCCTTGTCTGGACTTTAGCCATGAGCCTTGCTTTCTGATTTTTGTACTTTGCATTTACGGATTGCCTACTTGTGTTTTTGACCCTTGCACTGAACCTACTACGAGCTGCCTAACGCTCTGTACTGTGCAACTGTGTGTAATAAAATCGAAGTTTTATTTTATGTCTGGCTTCGAGTCCGCCTTTTTGGGTTCTACATCTGCCTGGTCGTCACAGGTAGCTTATTTTGTAACAAAGTATTATTCCCCAGTCCTGCTTATGATGTATTTTAAAGTGCTGTCTATCAATACATTGATTGTCAATCATCTTCCAGTTTGCTCTTTTGCCAGAATAAAATTAGATGTTGGTTGGAGCTTGCTGTCTTATGCAATTATTGGAAAGTTTTGTACAAACTTATTTTTCTGCTGGCGTCACTGGCTCTGGCAAATTTCGGTCCAAGTGCGGTCCAATTAAAAAATGATTCTGCTCCCTCCCTTGCTCCTCCCCATCGGTTCAAGTGTCGACTTGTGATGTTTTGGCTGCGTCACATAGTAACTATTGAAACAGTTACTAGTCACTAAAGAATAAGTACTAGTATCTAATGAATAGTTACTAGTAAAACTGAAATGTACTGCTCAAAGAAATTAAGGGAACACTTAATCAACACAGTATAACACCAAGTCAATTAAACTTCTGGGATACCGATCTGTCTAGTTAGGAAGCGTGAACGATTGTGAATCAATTTCACCTGCTTTGGTGCAAATGAGAGACAAAAGAGGGACAGGAGAGGCAACAGCAAGACAACCCCCAAAAAGTAAATGGTTTTGCAGTTGGTGGCCACAGACCATTTCTCTCCTTATCCTTCCTGACTGATTTTTCTCTCGTTTCGCATTTTGCTAGTGCCCTTGTCACTACTGGTAGCATGAGGCGGTACCTGCAGCCCATTCAGGTTGCACAGGTAGTCCAGCTCCTCCAGGATGGCACATCCATACGTGCCATCGCAAGAAGGTTTGCTGTGTCTCCCAGCACAGTCTCAAGAGCGTGGAGGAGATACCAGGAGACAGGCCATTACATGAGGAGAGCTGGACAGGGCCGTAGAAGGGCAACAACCCAGCGGCAGGACCGGTATCTGCTCCTTTGTGCAAGGAGGAACAGGAGGAGCACTGCCAGAGCATAAAAATGACCTCCAGCGGGCTACTCGTGTGCATGTTTCTGACCAAACTGTCAGAAACAGACTCCATGAGGGTGGCATGAGGGCCCGACGTCCTGTAGTGGGACCTGTGCTCACAGCCCAGCACCATGCAGCTTGATTGGCATTTTCCAGAGAACACCAGAATTGGCAGGTTCGCCATTGGCGCCCCGTTCTTTTCACAGATGAGAGCAGGTTCACACTGAGCACATGAGAAAGAGTCTGGAGATGCCGTGGCGAATGTTATGCTGTCTGCAACATCATCCAGCATGACCTGTTTGGTTTAATTGACTTGGTGTTATACTGTGATGATTAAGTGTTCCCTTAATTTTTTTGTGCAGTGTAGATACTAGTCACTATTGGAATAGTTACTTGTCAGAAGCAAATACTTGATATCTTAGATCAGAATAACAACTATTATCTATTAAATTGGAGATATCCTCAACTCTAATAACTAGTAAAAATCTATTTGGAGATATCTTCATTCAAATGGATCAATGCATAAACATGAGGCAGACATCCAGCATGTGCTCCGGTTTGCCAACCGCCAATAAAATCGCTATATGGCTTTGTGTATTCCATGAAGCTACTGTGGCTTACTGGTTACAGTTGCTGCCTCTCACACAGATGATTGGGGGTTAGAGCCCAACAGTTTATTTTCAACAAAAACAATGTGCAACTGTTAAATACTTTTGTTACTCGTAAAACTGAAATAGATACTAGTAACTATTGGAATAGTTACTAGTAACTAAAGAATAAGTACTAGTATCTAATGAATAGTTACTAGTAAAACTGAAATAGATACTAGTCACTATTGGATTTGTGACTAGTAACTAAAAAATAAGTACTAGTAACTTTAGAATAGTTACTAGTAAGTCTCGAGGAATAAATGTTAAAACGGCTTGCCATAGCCTACTAGTATCTAAAAACATTGTACGAGTACAAATGGAATAGTTACTAGTAGCCTAACTATTGGAATAGTTACTAGTCACTAAAGAATACGTACTAGTATCTAATGAAAAGTTACTGAACCTGAAATAGATACTAGTAACTATTGGAATAGTTACTAGTAACTAAAGAATAAGTACTAGTATCTAATGAATAGTTACTCGTAAAACAAATAGATAGGTACTAGTCACTATTGGATTAGTGACTAGTAACTAAAAAAAAAGTACAAGTAACTTTAGAATAGTTACTAGTAAGTAAATGTTAAAACGGCTTGCCATACCTGAGAGCACCCCTGCATACATCATCTGGTAATTTCCTGTTGATTTCAGTTTCCTATGCATGTTTAAATATTTTGTAGCTATAGACCACCAAACTTGTTAGAAATTGAACAGCTGTACCCTAATGCTAGATTTGGAACTGCAATTCAGATAACTCGAGGTTTACAGGGCAGACTAAAAAGGGGTAATAAACGGTAACTCCACTGTCAAAACTGCGTTCCGGGATTAAATTTAGTGGTGTGTGGCTTGGAATTTAGAGGTTTTAACACTCATTCACGGGGAGAACAGCTAGGCTTTTTTCCGGGTGCGGTGGAGCCGGACCCACAAGATCCGCTGGATCCAAACCATACCGGTTGGGCAGCTTGGTCTGGTCGTAAATCTGTTCACGCTCCCCTCGGTTCGTCTAGTCAATCTTTCTCGCGAACTTTGTTTTGTCTGCATTGTGTTGACGTTAACGTGAAGAGCAAAAAGTAGTAGCCTAAATTAATTAATAAAAGCATTTCATTTTCAAGGTTGTTTCCTTTAGAGATCTTTCATCATGCGCTCATGCAGACGTCCAGTGCTTGCAGGTAATAAATAACAGGTTTTCACATAAGTATGAACTACCCAAACTCAATGTAGGCTATTTTGTTTAGACTACCTGATAAAAGCGTGGGGCACGAGGAATGAATGAGTGTTGTCATGCGATTGTGTGGACTTGTATTGCGCGCACAGTCAGGACTTCTAGAATGCGTAAAGGACACAATGAGAACATAAGGCTAAATAATGATATTGCTTTGCTGAAACTCATGCGAGATACGTCGGTCGTTATTATAGATTCATATTGCTCATATACGAGATACTCTGTAAAAATAAAACAAGGAAGAGGGCAGCAGGCTTTGCGATTCGCTTGCCCAGTTAAGTTTTCTGGCGACGCTGAACGATGATGATGCAGTAGGCCTATGTCAAAAAAAAAATCCATAGGACTAGCCTACTCCAGTCGCGTAGCCTACATTAGCTATAGGGGAGCCAAAATTAAAGTTTTAAATTAAATATTGATAGCAATTTTCGTAACGATTTTTGTGTGTGAAACTGATGGATAAAAACGAAGAAGGGGGAAGCGCACGGCGCCTGACTGACACACGGGCCGGTTTGCTTAGTGATGACCGAGCAGGAGCTTTTCAGGTAGCCTGTGGAATGGTTGAGAAATACGCGAATAATGTATTCATTTCCAGAGGCGGTATTGAGTTGGGAAGGTAGGCTATTCGTTTTTTATTTATGCTAATGCGGAATTCTCACTTGGCTGGTTACAATACCAATTGAACCATGTTGACCGTTCATTCTCAGTTTCACCTGTCGTTTCTTGACAACTCGGACCGAGCGATGTCATGTGCTTAGACCAGTGTAACTGGACCGGGGACATTTCTCTCTACTTAAACCCATCCACCACTGGCACTTGAAGCGAGCTCCTTGGATTTCGGACAGGAGGGTATGTAGCTAAATGTTAGACACAGCTTCTTGCGACATATTATTACATTTTCCCTGTCGTTTTTATACGTACTATGTGCTATTTTTGTTTGTTAGCCTATGACGGCTGTGGAATCACAGTTAGCCTAATGCTGTTTTGCGTTCTCGTTAGCAAAAAATTACAAGCTTTTTGTTTAATGCATCAAACTCGAGCTAATGCTTACCGGTGTCACGATAGAACATAATAGCCTAGATTAGAATATATTTTTTCCCCCAAAGTGAACTTCATATAGGCATAGAAGTATGATTTATCTAAAATTATTCTGTTAATTTACGTTTGCAACCAATAACGACTTTTTTGTCATGTTGCCGTTTTATTTGAATTTACTATTAACGGTAGCCCAACTTTAAGAGATTGGCTGAAAAGTTTCCCGTTTAATTTAATTTCAGTTAGGCTCAAAATTAAATTTACATGAGTTTTTCATTTAACACAATTACTTTCCCTCACCTTAACGTCTGTTCTTGTCAGGATTCTGCACAGAAGCGTAGCTAATTATGGCAGGAGTTTTTGCCTATGAGAGCTCGGAGGTCGACTGGTGCGAAGACAACTACAAGCACTCAGAAAATGTGGTGGAATATTTTAACACGGTAAGAATACACTATCCGCATAGCGCGTCTGACAACTAAAATGTTGACTGGATCAGAGAATACTTATTGTATAGGCCTTACAACGTGCTTGGATTGTGCATATAACTAGACGAGGCTTTATGTTGTGCCTATCTTGGTCAATATATCAATAATTGAGAAAATGTGCCCCTATATTTGTATCAAACCTATTTCATTGAGATTATGTGTCTATGAACTATAATCTGACCCATGTGCACACACTCCCATTGTTGCACAATACTATATAGGCCTACGTCAAGTTATATCCTGGGAGGGTCTAATTATATTAAACGTAGCGAGAGGTCAAACTTGTCCATGTTTAACGACATTTCGTACCGAAATGTCTCTTTCCTGTCACAATGGAAAGATGGCTTGTTTCCTTGCCTTTGTTTGCGTAAATGGAGCCCCCCTAGTGGCGGGATGAAGCATCACACATAATCTGTTTTCCGGCTCGTTTTTTTGCAAAATCCAAATATCAGCGAGTTTAGCAAGGTGTGAGGCGAACGTAGAAACCATGCCCATTGCCTAGTTATAAGTGTCACGAACTGTTGTAATTATAATTACATAATCCTACAACATAACTGTCAATGTTATAGTAGGTACAAGAGGGATAATCATGATGCAGTCCTTTAAGTAGAAAATGTGTTTGAGTGCAGCCTACAGTGTGAGGTATGGGTAGTCACCCCCAGAATAGTTGGCCAGAATTCAGATTGAAATGAATGTTGGAGCCACACAGTGAGAGACGGCAAAACCGTCAGTGAGAGTGATATATAACCAGGTAAGAAAAGTGGAGACTCCCACTGACTCTGCAGCACATTCATGCACAGCGGACCTTCAGATAATAACAATTATCTGAAATACTTTAACTGGTGAAAACCCCTCCAGTTTACTGAGTTTTACAAAAAAAACCTACGTTCACCAGTTTCATAAAAAAATTGTGGTCAGCAACACGTTTTCACTGAACATTCTTAGGGACCTGCAGGAGTGTTTTAAAATTTTACTGACATCTAAAGGGTTAAAGTATTTCAGATACATTTTTAACCCAAATCTGATGCATATATGCAAACACAAAATGCCACTCCGCTGCTTGCACAATCCTCATGCAACGCAGATAATATTCACACTATTACAAAAATAATAATAGCAATTAGCAGTGAGGTAATGTTTGTTTTAGTGAAGTAATGCTGCGCTTAAGTGAGGTAATGTTTGTTTTAGTGCGGTAATGTTTGTTTTAGTGAGGTAACGTTTGTTTTAGTGAGGTAATGCTGCGCTTTAGTGAGGTAATGTTTGTTTTAGTGAGGTAATGTTTGCTTTAGTGAGGTAATGCTGCGCTCAAGTGAGGTAATGTTTGTTTTAGTGATGTAATGCTGCACTTAAGCGAGGTAATGTTTGTTTTAGTGAGGTAATGTTTGTTTTAGTGAGGTAATGTTTGCTTTAGTGAGGTAATGCTGCGCTCAAGTGAGGTAATGTTTGTTTTAGTGATGTAATGTTTGCTTTAGCGAGGTAATGTTTGCTTTAGTGAGGTAATGTTTGTTTTAGTGCGGTAATGTTTGCTTTAGTGATGTAATGCTGCGCTCAAGTGAGGTAATGTTTGTTTTAGTGATGTAATGCTGCACTTAAGCGAGGTAATGTTTGTTTTAGTGAAGTAATGCTGCGCTTAAGTGATGTTTTAGTGAGGTAATGTTTGCTTTAGTGAGGTAATGCTGCGCTTAAGTGAGGTAATGTTTGTTTTAGTGATGTAATGCTGCACTTAAGCGAGGTAATGTTTGTTTTAGTGAGGTAATGTTTGTTTTAGTGAAGTAATGCTGCGCTTAAGTGAGGTAACGTTTGTTTTAGTGAAGTAATGCTGCGCTTAAGTGAGATGTTTGTTTTAGTGAGGTAATGTTTGTTTTAGTGAGGTAATGCTGCGCTTAAGTGAGGTAATGTTTGTTTTAGTGAAGTAATGCTGCGCTTAAGTGAGATGTTTGTTTTAGTGAGGTAATGTTTGCTTTAGTGAGGTAATGCTGCGCTTTGTTTCTTCCTTGCTTTCCCCAGATGAGCAGTTTCTTCTTCTTTGTGGTTTCTCCCATCATGCTCTACCTGTTCCACCCCTACGCCAGGGAGAGGAACTTGGCCGTGCACCTGGTCTGGTTCATGATGATATTTGTAGGTGAGTCTTTTGCAAGGTCCTGTCTTACTTGGTCACCCAAGGCCATATTCATAAAACATTCACATTGTGCCAAGTTAACCGGCTGTGTGCGTTTCAAGATGAAACCGGCCTCTTATGTGACGGGAACAAAAGGGAGATGTTGCGTGATGACACGTAAGACGGCCACAAAAAGGCATCATGTGACATCCAACAACAGCTTTATGTTGGTTTCCCATCAATGAGACAGCAGGTGTTAACTAAGGGACAAACGTGGTAAAAGATTTATGAATTCCAACACCTTTGTCACCATTTCAATAAAAGGATTTGGGAAAGGGTCAGAATCAGAAAACTGAAATAGCAACATGCTCTCTGTAGATTGTTCTTTTTCCCACTCAAACTCGCTCAGCTCTCCTTCAACTCTTCCTCTGTCTTTCCGGTGTTTCTCTAGGTCTCTTCTCCATGTACTTCCACATGACACTGAGCTATGTGGGGCAGATGCTGGATGAAATCTCCATCCTCTGGGTTCTGGCCATTGGCTACGCCCTCTGGTTTCCACGCAGGCATTTTCCCTTCTTCGTCAAGGACAGGTAACCACCTGTGCGCGTGTGGCATGTGTGTATGTGAGGGATGTGTGTATGCGTGTGTGTGTGTGGCACGTGAGGGATGTGTGTGTGTGTGTGTATGTGAGAGATGTGTGTGTATGTGAGCGGCATGTGTGTATGTGAGCGATGCAAGCATGTGTGTTCATTTGCGAGCATGTGTGTGTGCGTGCGTGTGTAGCATGTGTGTTTGTGAGCATGTGTGTGCATGTGTGTGTGTGCGTGTGTATGTGAGATGTGTGCGTGTGTGTGGCATGTGTGTATGTGAGTGATGCAAGCATGTGTGCATGCGTGTGTAGCATGTGTGTGCATGTTTGTGTGTGTGTGTGTGTGTGCAGGAGCGCTGTGCAGCTATGGACTCTTATTGACTTGTTACAAAGTGAACGGCGATACGTCAGTAACGGCGGGAGGATCTTTTTACAGCCCGGTGTGTGAAACCATAGCCTGAGTCTCCGGTGTGCCCTAGGGAACAGTGTACTGTACACCAGCGGTCCCCAACCCACTTCCTGGAGATCTACTATCTTGTAGGTTTTCATTTCAACCCCAATTTAGCACACCTGATTCTACTAATTATCAGCTCAACAAGATCTCTAGCTGTTTGAATGAGGTGTGCTTTGTCAGGGTTGGAATTAAAACCTACAGGACAGTAGATCTCTAGGAACAGCATTGGGGACCACTGTTGGAGTACATCCTTCACCCTTCAGCGGTCAGCGGAACCCTTCACTAGATACTAGATTGACGTCACATGGCGCTGTAATGGCGACATGTAGCCCAGCTATCTCTAGTGTTCGTGTTTGTTAATTTGAATGTATGTTGCTGTGTCGGGCTTTTGTCTTTTGTTTTTTTCATGCACTGTGTGCCTGTTATGGTACAGGGAAGCGAGCTGGAAATTTTTCAGAGAACTCCTGCTGCTTGTTTTGATAATATTGACGAATTGTCTAGTCGGGATAATTTTGTTTGTGGTCATCACCATGGAGACGTATTTGCAACATATGCTCGGGAATGTCTGTTGGATCTGCAGCAACAAAGTTTACCATCACTTTTCACCGGAGTTGAAGATGTCGGGACTGATCCGGGAGTGCAGGCAATGTCCAAAAGGCAACCAGGGAAGGGAAAGAGAAGATAATGCGGGGGAGGAGCGAGGCGACGAGTGGGAAGGCTTACGCAGTTCGGTGTTCCGTTTCGACAGTGTACAGAAACTGCAACACTGCGTGTATGGAGGAAAGTCGTGGAGGCGGAGTTTGTGCATTGGACTCCTTACTGACACTGGACATCTCGGGACAGCGGGGGCTATTTTTAATCATGGCTGTATTCCACTTTAATTCACTTAATTAGTTTGATTAATGCAATGATTCTATTGAATATCTTTATTTGATATGTTTGTTTGTGTGTTGTAGGCCTGCCCCACTGTCTATGTCTTTTTTGTCGATGCTGGTGGCTACAACTGAAGTTCCCTAAAGGGAAAATATTCTGTTCTATCCTATACTCGTTTTTTAACTTCAATGAAGGTAACCACAGTGTTGTCATACTGTAGTGATGTCATTCATACTGTTTAACTGTCTCTCTGAATGTGACTGCCATCATTGCTGTGCAGTGTCAGTCAGTGCAGCAGGTTTGCTCTCATTGTGGGAACAGTTTGTAATACATTTTATTTATTTCCCTCTTCATCCTTCCCTTTCTTTCACTCTCTCCCTCCCTCCTCTTCCTGGTTGCCCATTATTCATTCTCTCCCTCCCTCTCTTTCTCTCTTCACCTTTTTTCCTTTCTTGCTCTTTCTCACCCCCCCCCACTCTCTCAGGTCATCTTTCTCCAGGATGGTCCTGGTGATCACCGTCGTCACCACCTTGTCATCCTTCATCCAGCCCACTGCCAATGCCTACACACTCAACTGCTTTGCCATTCACATCCTCTACTCCCTGAAACTGGAGATGCGCAGGTACAGGTTTGCTGATCTCGGATCAGTCTGGCCATTTGAGACTCCGATGAACCCCAAACCATCAAATTAACCCCAAACTATCACTCTGTTGCCAGAAGTATGGAGTAGATGTGGATGGAGCACTACAAGGGTTATTTCTCCTGACTAATTTTCCTATAGAACTCAATGCAACCCTTAAAGTGATCCATCCATATCTCTCCATATCTGGCAACAGAGTGATGGTTTGGGGCTCGTTTGATACCTTAGACCCTTGATGACTTAGTAATTTCGCTAGTCATGTGTTCCATACTGTACCAGCATAATTTACAGCTGAATCTAGTCTCACCCCCCAATTCCCATAGAGATCAATTCAAATGCAGAGGTTATAGTATCGCTTGTAACAGTACCTGAAAATAATATATTGAGAGTATTTTGATGTTGATGGGTCACAGACTTCAGGAAGTAACAGCATGCAAAGGATATGCGACCAAATATGAAATATGATACTTTAAAAATATTTTAAAGCAAAGGGTATGAAAACTTATGTAAAAGTTGATTTTTTATAAATTTGCAAAAAACTTCTAAAAACATGTTTTCACTTTGTCATTATGGGTTATTGAGTGTAGATTGATGAAAAAAAAAACTTTCTGTATGCACTGTATACTGAAGCAATTCAAGTTCAGTACCTTCCGCAAGGGTACATCAGCAGTGCCTGGGACTCAAAACTGCAACCTTTAGGTTACAAGCCCAGTTATCTAACCGTTATACTACACTGTGTGAATGTAGACCCTCCATGTCACTCAAATCACAGTCCTCAAAGGCTGAGAATAGCTGGTTTTCCACTCTCCCTTTACCTGGGAGTCAGGTGTGAATACAGTCTGGCCAATCAGTGCCACTAATTGTTTATGAATTACCTGGGAGAAAAGAAAACCGGGGCCTGATTTAGATTTGAGGGCCAGATTTGAGTATCCACGGCAGAGGTGGGCAACGAGGGTCGTATCCGTGTTCTGGCCTTAATTATGTAATTAGCCCAAACATTTATGCCATCTGACAATTTAGCTACATATTTTCTGATAAGTGCATGAAGGGCATACGAAGACTGCTCCTGTGTCCCTATATGAAACGTTTTACTGTGACGTAATCCACGAGTGAACCAGTGTGTGTATACAACCAATTAGTTAATTTAGCTCATTTAAGGTAATTGGTGCAAACAAAAATCTACATACACACACCGGCCCACCAGGACATGAATTGCCCACCCCTGATCCATGGTGTAGACCCTAATCTGTACAAGGTTCCCTTACCAGGCCTTTCACCCGGTGTCCCCACAGCTGCACGGACCAGCGGACTCTGCGTCTCGCTCAAGCCTCCATAGGCCTGTGGGTGCTGGCCATCTCCTGCTGGATCAGCGACCGCTTCGGCTGCAGCGTCTGGAAAAAGCTCAACTTCTGCTACCTGCACGGCATCTGGTGAGGGAGGGAGGGAGAGAGAGGGAGGGAGGTAGAGACAGAGAGGGAAGGAGGGTCAGAGTGAGAGAAGGAGGGACAGAGGGAGGATAGAGGAGAGGCAGAGTGGGGGTTGGGGGGTAGGGGTAGAAGGAAATCTCAGGCCCCGTCCAGACACACTGAAGTGTTTATTAAATGATTGTTATTGGCTGGGTGGGTTGTCAGTCATGCAGGTTTTTCTTGTAGTTCAGGCAGCATCTTTCATGATCTCATAATTGGCGCTACTCTGCAGCACTGGAAATGCATGTGTCCGTGGAATTATTTAACCCGTGTCCCAACTGGCACTCATAAAACGGTGCGTGTGTTTGTGTGTCTCCATGCAGGCATATCCTGATTGTGGTGGCCACAGCTTATGGTAGTACCCTGATTGCCTACCTGGATGCCAACTACGAGATCCCCCACTCTCTACCCAATCTGCAGTACTGGCCTCGGGATAACTGGGCCCTGGGCCTTCCATACATCGCCCTTAAGGGGACCACAAAGACACAGAAAAGGTGCTAAAATGCCTGATGCATTGGTCACTGCTAGGACAATGATTGAAGGTTTTATGAAGACACACTTTTTTTCTCTCCTTGGTATTTTACCGCTTAATTCCATTGTGGTTTTCATTTATACTATGTATAATTTATGTTTTCGTTTAGGTAATTTGAAAATGAGAGTTGTTCTAAGTTAATTCAGTTCACATTCTGTGGCATGTCATCTGTTTTGTGTGTGTGTGCGTGATGTGTGACTGTGAAAACAAGAGAATATTTTTTAAAATTTGTGAATATTTATGAATTTGTATAACATAAGCATAATTATGTTTTCTACAGGTTTTTTAAACTAATATTTTTTAAAGGGGTTACTAGAAATGTAAGGGCATTTTAAACTGTACTGTGCGACAAGGTTTATACTGAACACAAGTTAAGAAGTCTTATTTAAAAAGATTAATTGTACTTGAAGTGTACATGGATGAGCACTGGAGTAATTAACCAATGCCACGAGTTTGGTGTGAAGAGATTTGAATCATTGTTTCCGTTTACAAATGAACCCAGACAGCTGTTTTCACAATCCACACTCATGGTGCAATGGTCAGAATACAGTGCGTTACATTGGGTGATGGCTGCAGTGTTTATTTCCAAACAGCATCATGCAGCCTCAATTTCACACAAGTGCCGTTTATGTGGCTGCAACAGGTACATTTGGGAGGGCTTTCAAACAAACACCAGGGCATGGAACTAACTTTTTCACCTACTGGCCAGTGGCTTGTGGATTCTAAAAATCACTAGCCATTTTCAATATTTTACCAGCAACATTACTTTTTACAATATGGCACAACCTGGTTGGTTACTTGTCAACCTGGCTGCTAGAGTAGAAAATCTTGCCAGCCACAATCAACATTTTACCAGATTTGGCTGGTGGCTGGTGTTCATTTCAGACCCTGATGAACACTGCCACAGTTATCACACAAATCTGGATTTTTCAAATAAACAATAACAACAATCAAATACAAAAATAAAATAGTGTATTTTTTTATATTGCATTATGAGCTTGTACAGCCCAGGGACTTTACAATTGAGCTCTGTTTTGTGTGGCTGGTATCTATATCCAATCAATGTGATTATCGGTTAAAAGATATTAAGTGTAAACTACAGGAATTCAACTTCTGGTACAGAAATCGAAACTGTTTTCTTTCAATATAGGGGACAATACGTACACCTTTGGGGACCAGGGCTGTGGACATTTGATCGCCAGTAAAATAGTGTTGCACATTTATAAAGTAGTCAACTGTTCAGTGTAAGTAGACTGTTACAAGCAACACAAAGTGAAACCTTTAGGGGTCCTGTGTGTCTTTATCCTATAATATTTATCTTAAAAACGTTTTGTGCTTTGGTGCTCCTGGAGCTTGCGTGAAGACAATCAAATTCTCTCTGGTGTTTCAGGGAACAAATGTAGAATAATGAAAGACTGAAGCTATTGTCACAGTGCACTGTTTCCATGGAGTCCCTTGTAGGACAAACTTGAATGTTTGCATTCTTTTCTCAGATTAAATGCACTGCTGATTAATAAAAAGGTTTTTTGGACGAAACAAAAACATATTCCCTGTTTTTATTTGTATTATTATTTTTTTTTTATTTGGAGCATGGTGAATAAAGTGAGAAGAGCAAAAGATAAGATATTGGCATACAAAAAAAAAACCTGTACATTGATAAATACTGTACATCTGGAATTGACAATATGAAGGCCCCTTTATTTAACTACACAAAAATAATCTGGAGCTCAGGAAAATAAAGAAACCCAATTTGGTTGACAAATAGAAAATTACATTCAAGTGAAGCCTGGAAAAAAAGCCTGAAAATCGAGTCCTCATTTGGTTAACCTCTAAATGTTATAGGGGACAGTGACCTCTAGTGGAGATTATTGGTATCACTTCTCTACAAATACAGCAGTGAGCGCAACTACCTCAAAGGACAGCAGTCCTGGCATGCCGATCGGTTATTCACATACTTAGATATACAAATTCTGGGTGCTCGTTTTGCATATGTTATCCTTTATGTGTTATTAAACTGAGTGGATTATGTTGTTGGGAACCGTTTGTGTTATTTATCATATATAGTGTTTGATATTACAGGACAGGTTCAGGTTATATCATCTGATTTAGGATGTAATTAATATATGCAGATGCTGTCTAAATGCACTGACAGATGTGTATTTGCACAATGTGTTGCAAAATAGCTGCATTGGCATTGGGTGTTTTCTGAAATAAATGCAATTCTAATAATGTATTTAAAACCTCAAGTTAAGAGTAATGTAAAAGATCTGAGCTAACGCTCCCTGTGCTAAAAGCTGGCATTCACAAACAAGCAAGTCTGTAAGTTCCATGACTGTAAATGTCCCCATACTGCTCTGATGTCATGCAAGTCAAACTTAGATTTGTTATGCACTGGTCGTTGTTACTATGGCAATCATTTTACGTAAGTAACCGTTACTGAGCTTTGAGACAAAATTATTCCATCGTAATAATAACATATCCACAATGTCACCATCCAGGAGACTAAGTAAAGGGATTCTTAAGCGTGTTTCCCAAACAATCTGCATTGTACTCTCTTGGAAAAAGTATTACTTTAGACTCATCAATAAAATAATCCTGCTTTCTTAAGATGACCATACACATTTATGGGACATACAACAAAACCTTACTTTTTTATGGAACTTCAGTTTTACCAGAGTCTATAGAAATACTTGGAGAATTGTTTATGGTTTTCCTGCAATTGTCTATATGTTTATGGTTTTCCTACAATACAAGAATAATCTTGGTAAACTACCTCAAAATCAAAATTAAAACTTGAAACATTTATTATTATAGTAGCCCATTGTAGGTATAATATTATACATCGTCTGTGAGATACGTTTTATTATTATTTACTTCATCTACAAACTACAATAATCATTACATTGCATTACAGGCATTTAGCAGATGCTCTTATCCAGAGCGACTTACACAACTTCTTAGAATTTTATTACATTTATCCAATTAATACAGCTGGATATATACTGAAGCAGTTCAGGTAAAGTACCTTGCTCAAGGGTACAACAGCAGTGTCCTTCCTGGGAATCGAACCTGCAACCTTTCGGTCCAGTTCAATTCCTTAACCATTATACTACATTATACTACACTGACCATTTGCAACATCAGCATTATGTTTAAGTTTACCCACGTAATTTGGACCATGCCTCCTTAATTTGAGAAATTGTCCACGTCGGCAAATACCATCAAAGAACCGCAAAAGACTGGGCTCTCATTTGATCCTGACACGTTCATCTTTGCGCTTAAATTGGTCTTTCAATTACGAGGCCTAGCGGGATGGCACGTGAGACTACAATCGCTTCAAGATTTGATGCGCTGCCAGAAAGAAAAAAAAACGATTTTCTTTGCGATTTGAGGTTTCCTTAACGGCTTCACTGTCGTTCAAATATGGTGTTATTTCTGCAACTATATGTAGGCTAATTATGGTTGGATTGCTGGGGGAGGCTGTCCCATATCAAGGACCGTCTTGGACGTCATAAAGTAATATGTCAATACTGTCAGATGTTTACTGTGTTACTGTCTTAACTGAATCCATCCCTTCCTGTTCCCAGTGTACAAACGTCAGCCCAAATAAAAAGTAACAAGTAACATAGTGATGAATTGCATACGTTTCCAGTTTTCCTGTACAAGGGGTTTGAATTCCTTGCGATCAACTTCCGCATATTTTAAGTGTATCTCTGGCATTTTGGGGTTGCCCAAACTCCAATCCCCCCAACAAACATGCAAGTTATTTTCAGTGATAATTATTGCCACAAGGCATGGTTTCAGCAAAGATAGTCTATGAGGCTCTCTGTATCAGTCTTGCAAAAAAAACAACTATATAGCAATAACTGGGGACTGGACGATGTGGTTAATAGACGATGGCTCTACAGCTGCGCAAGACATGTAGCCTACCATATGTGACCCTGTTCCATGTGTATACCCTTGAGACATTATATATATTACATTACATTCACTGAGCAGATGTTCTTGTCCAGAGTGACTTACAGTTTATGAGAACATAAGGGCATTTAAGTAATGTTCTCAACATTTGCAGGCCAGCCAGAGAATGTGCAACATCATTTTTGTGCAATTCGGCAATATCATCTTTCCGAAAGTGGTGTAGAGGTTGAACTAAGCCTTCTAATCTTGTTATGTTTTCCTATGTATAATAACTATAGAGATAACAGGACTTATTCTGTTTGAGTCAAGCACCATATTGCTCTGTGAAGGTTGTATGGCCTTGGAGACCAGCAGGCTATGAATAAAACATAAGCACTGAGGAAAACCTTGCAAAGTAGCGATAACTGTCATCTTCCACAGCCTAAAGCAAAACTATACTAGTCTATAGGTGAAAAGTCCAGCAATTGGCCCAGAGGCCAAATGCACCATGGCATAAATACAGCTCCTCTCCACGTTGAGAAGAAAAAATAATTCAGGTGGATAAAACCACTGACTATGTGCAGGTCTGTACAATGTCAGCATACCTCCCATTACTGACAGAATCATAAGTAATATCAATGCATATTTTGTGAAGACACCTTTGTTTACTCTTGTGCAATAGAATGCATTTGTTGTTTGATAAATAGTACTTGGGAATGGTTGCACTGAATTTAAAAAATAATCTAGCCCCATAACTACAAAGAGACAATAGTAGCCTATGTAATATCGTTCTTGACACCTATGAACATAAGTATAAAATATGTCAGGTGGGAAGGCAGATTCATATGGACAAGAATCAATGTCGTAGTAGTCGACCAGGATGGTCAACTGAGCAGGCTGCAGTACAGTGCAGTAAAATGCCAAAGTGCGGGAAGTTCGTGAACAAAACAACAACAAAAAAGATTTTATGGGGAAAACAATAAACCTTCTGCAGACTTCAGACTTCCACGTTTTCTCGTTTTTCATTGTATACCTGGTAATGGCTCAAGTCCCGCCCAATCACAGCAGGGGCCAATAAAGGCGAAGAGATCGCTGTGAGAGAACCAATCAAATATGCTTTATTGCGCAGTTCCAATGCCCACCACCGCGACCAAGCTGTAAAATACATCTTTTATGTTGTGGGGATGATAACGATTTTAAAACGCAAAGATTGGTTCCCATTGCTCTCTGTCAGTCCAGGGAAGTCCCGCCTGTACAATATTACAACTGGGTTAGTCTTTCGCCAGTGGCCAAATATTCGGCCAAAAACTACCCCATTGGATATGAAAGCTTTCTTGTGTTGGATGGATGCCTGGAGTCTAGGAGGGGAGGGGAGGGGTGCTGTCTAGCTTCCGGTTTCTGGGTGAAATTGACACACAATGAGGAGTCGGGAACAACCTCACCGAACGCCGCTGTAAATAAGATAGAATAAGAACCGAAGCTAGGGAATCATGGATAATCAGGTAACGCGACCCTTGCCGTGCTGTGTATTCATAGTCTCTAGTAGACAGCTGGTTAGTGATCCGCAATCTGAAAAGGAATAGCTAGCTAGCTGGCTAACACTGCTGGTGATCATAGGGGGAAAATGAAATCGTAACACATACATAGCCATACACATAGTCCATATTACCTTTGCATATCAGACTAGCCACATAGGGATGCATATATCAGCACAAAAGGAGTGTATTTGTGTCCATGTATATGATGGCCAAGCCTCAGGAATGTGAAACAGGTAGCATAACTAGCTAATAGAGCCCCCGGCCCATTGATTTTAGCTGCGATAAGCGGGTAAAGGCGCCGGTGGCAGGATTGCGTTCTCCTGGTCATGGGAGAGGAGGCGGGCGGAGAGATTTGGGGGTGGGGGTGCTGGGACGGCGACAGATATTTAGAATGGGAAGCGGGAATGTCTTATCAGCGTGCATGGTTTTTGTTTATTATCATGCTCCCAACAGCTAGTTGGTGAACAAGCTAGCCAGTTCGCTCGCTTTCTGTGTGGCAAACTGTGCAGTAGCCTAGCGTTAATCGCTGTAGCCTATAGACATGTGCAGTGTAACATTACTCCAGTGGTTGTTGCGTAGGCTACACGTTTGCAGGGTTGCAGGTATTTGGGCACCTAACATTAACTCTCGGTATGTACATAAACTATATGATGGAATGTGTACAGTCCAGGGCGGGAAATTCCTTGCAGTCATATTAATTTCAAGCGTAGCCTATTGAATAGTCTGCTGATTGTCAATAAGTATGACTATGACTTAGCTTATCTCTAACTCTGTTTCGACTTTCTTGCTCGCCTCCCTGTAGTTTGTTAGCAAAATGCACGTTGCGCAATTACAACGAGCCTCTCCACATCGGTCATTGAATGGTAGACGATCACCTAATTTGGCTGCGTTCCGTAAGGCAGCGTAGCCTCAAAGCGGATCCAACTTTGAATCATATTAGTTAATATCGACGCTACCTACGTATCCGCATTAGGCAGTTTGCTTCCTAACTATTTTACAATTGCTTGCTAACCGGCAACACTCCACAGATCCACTGTAGCCGGCACTTCAAAGCACGCATGCCTTTTCAAGTAGGTAGCGTCTCCCCTCGTCATGCTCTTGATCTTTGGAAATCTTTTGAAGATTGTTTCAGTACGAGTCTGGCGGTGAGAGTAGGCTAGTCTATCTGTCACTGCCTGCTTTTCCTAGTGTTGGGTGGAGGGATTTTGGAAAGGAAGGGGCACGTGTATGCTCTGATGGAAAAAGGCCCTGCACTGTTCAGCCTGGACACTTCTCCGATACGTTTCTGACCTGACTGTTTTATTCAGTGTTAGTCCACGCATATGAGCTTTACAATATATGCGAGTAGCTCCCAGGGTTTTCCAAATAAACACTAGTATGATCAAATGAAGGGCTGAAAACGATAGGAAACTTGCTATGGCAGTTACGATGCGATTGTAATATTGTAGCTGTGCCCGTTTGTCAGACGGGCCGTGGTGCCAGCGGGAGACACGATTTAATGTTGTAGCCTACATTGTTGTTATTGATTAATAAGTGTTTTCGGTTAGCTTTGTTGACCATATTCCCCCTCAGTAGTATATTTATAGTTTTACAGACGACTAACTAACTCTACCCGACACATGCTATTACGCGCTTTTAGGGTCTTGCAAAAATACTCACCCCTCTGCAGTTTTCGCATTTTGTTGCATCGGAGCTCTTAAGGATTCATATTTCCCATCTACACCACCAAAGAAAAAAACTAGCAAACAAAAACTTCGTCGTCAATTAATATTCTTTTAAATTGAGACGCCTTTAGCAGTCAACCCGTTTGCTGCGGCGAACCTAAACTAGTTCAGAAACGGTTACCTTGACTAGTCACGAGGTTGAGTGACTTCGGCTTGTGTGCCGTAATAGTGTATCACGTGATTTCAGAATTAATACATCACTCACCGTATGGTAGTGAATTTCAAGCAAAGGAAAGGATCAGCCATGAAGACCAAGGAGCATTCCTAAAGCTTAAGCTCCTTAAGTTGTAGAAAGGCACAGGTCTGAGTAACATCTTTGAACGTGATTATGTTGATCATTAAGAAATGTAAGGTGTATGATACTACCTGGACACTGCCTAAAGTACAAATCTGAGCAGTCTGGCAAAGAGGAAACCGATTAGGAAAGGGTCCAGTGTTTGATGTGGAGAAAATATTACTGGGGTCAACACCTTTCACAGTCTAAGTTAAAAAGCCAGAGGTGGGCAATGATGGCCATATCTTAGTTAGCCAATCAATTTATACAGGCCTAGTGCATTTTACTAAGAATTTGTTGCTGTATGCTTCCCAGTGTACCCTGGCCATTTTTCACGCTAGCTTCTGCTCTGAATCATTTAATTAGCCTAATCATTCACATGACCTCTTGTTTTTAGCTGCATTTCTTGATGAGCCCATGAATGGGGCTGATGACTTGTCTTGACCCTGTATGAATTTGTGTGAACCACCTCTGGTGTGTGCGGCTAATTTGCGCACTGTCCCATGGGTAATTGGTGGAAACAAAACCTTGTTTACAAACCAGCTCAGTAGCAGAGGAACAGTGTTGCCCACACCTGGCTTAAGTGGTGCTGCAAACATTGCGGTAATTGTTTTTGCAAACAAACAAGGTGGAATTGGAAACTTTTCGGTTTAAACGCAAAATGCTACATTTGGCATGAAAGGCAACACAGTTAACCACCCTGTCAGCTCCATTGATTGGGGGGGGGGGGGGGGTGACAGTGTTGTGTTTCAGGGATACTTCCCGACAACAGAGACTGGGAAGCCTTTTGGAATGGAGGGGAAAGTGGATGGAACAAACTACAGGGAAGTCCTAGAGAGAAGCCCACTACAGTCTGTTAAAGACCTAAAACTGGGATATAAATCCATCCTTTTATCAGCATAGTGACCCAAAGCACGACCGCAATGTGGCTAAAAAAAGACAAAAATGTATATTTTTGAGTGGCTGGGACAAAGTTGTTACTTGTGTTCAAAAACAAATCCGTGGCAAGATTTAAAGAAAAAAAAATAGCACTTAATCGGCTGTCCCCGGCCAGAGCTCGAACCAATTCGCCATTTGGATGGAAACTGCACCTTTCTGGTGTACAGAGGAGATGAGGACCTATTGTATTTGCTTATGCAAATGTCTGCAAATGTTGCTTTTTGCTCATTGTATTGTATTTGTGGTTGTATTTTGTTGTTCATTTATGGTTTTAAATTGCATTCTAAAATCAAGTTATTATATTAAACTGATTTTGATTGATATTTAATGTAGTGGAGGATTTGTGTAAAAGTAGAAATGTCCTGAATTTTATTTGTGCCAGTCTGAGCTGGATGCCTGATTGAAGCTTATGCAATTCTGTTTGCGGGCTCCATGCTATATCTCACTGCGTTCTGTAGTGCTCGGGCCTTTCGGTTTGTCTGGGGCACTGTTGGAACGGCACACTGTCTGTCTGGGGAGGGTGTGACGGTGAGCCTATCCAAGCCTTCCATAAACATTTCCCTGAATTTGTGTGTTTGCTGGGAGTGGAAATTGTGTGTGCACGCGCACGTGTATGTGTGTACGTGTCAGAGAGTTTGTATGTATGTGTGTGTGTGTGTGTGTGTGTGTGTGTGTGTGAGTGAGTGTGTGAGTGTGTGAGTGTGTGAGAGAGAGAGCACGTTCAGTTTCTCAGGCAGTGATCTCTATCAGCATCGCTTCATGAGGCCTCAGTCTGTCTCTGGTGGGGTGACGTTCCACCCGGTGCTGCCCTTCTATGAAGAACAGCTCTGTGCGTGTGCCTGTGTTGTGGTTTTTCAGTTGGAGCTCATCACTGTCTTACTGCATCAGGGCCCCTGCAGGGTTATGTTTGTGGCGCCGCTAGCTTATTCAGAGAGGGAGTTGTTTGCAACACTCAGTTTTGTATCAGTGGGGGTCTTTCTCTATGGAGATAATTATTTGGCGCAGAGAGATGTGCATTGTCTTTAGAACTACCATTCCCACAATGCATGGTGGTGAACTACACACACCCGAAGGGCCTGCTGGGATAGCAGCTTGTCGAGGTGTGCTTCATCCTCTTTGTGCCTGTGTCGCATTTCGGAGGGCCTGCTCTCCTGACAGGGGGTTAGGTTTGAAAACTTCAAAAGATTTGGCCAATGGCACTAACCCATATTGTGGGTTAAGAAGACGAAGAAAGAATTCTTAGTTTGATGCTGAAGTATTTTTATTCACAAAATTAAAAGTAAAAGGAACGTACTGTTGCACAGATACTTATTCCTGGCCTATGGCAGAATCAGGTGTCCATGTGTCTGGACGGGAGATCATAGTTGTGGGTTGAGGACCTGGCCTATGGCAAAACCAGGTGTCCATGTGTGTGGACGGGAGATCATAGTTGTGGGTTGAGGACCTGGCCTATGGCAAAACCAGGTGTCCATGTGTGTGGACGGGAGATCATAGTTGTGGGTTGAGGCCATGGCCTATGGCAAAACCAGGTGTCCAAGTGTGTGGACGGGAGATCATAGTTGTGGGTTGAGGACCTGGCCTATGGCAAAACCAGGTGTCCATGTGTGTGGACGGGAGATCATAGTTGTGGGTTGAGGACCTGGCCTATGGCAAAACCAGGTGTCCATGTGTGTGGACGGGAGATCGTAGTTGTGGATTGAGGACCTGGCCTATGGCAGAACCAGGTGTCCATGTGTGTGGACAGGAGATTTCCGACATCGCTACAGTCAGGTCCTCGCTGCGTTACAGACTCATCTGTCTCACTGGAAAAATATACATCACCTCTGTACCCAACTTTGGTTTTCCTAAGCAGCAAATGGAAACCAAATGTCCTGTTCTGACCTTCATAATGGCCTCGGGCCTTAATATCTGCTGCCATGCTTGTAATGACATCATCGGCTGGTGCTTCACCTGCTTTCTCATTGGTAGATCTCACCTGAAGCTTTTCCAAGGATCATGAAGTAGGGATAAGGTGGTCACGTCGTCACTGTGATGGCCATATTCTGTGGTTGTTACCTCTTGCATAGAACCCAGAAAGAGGTAAAAAGAAAAACCAGAAAATCAGTAGATTGGTCACATCAAATGGAATATCGTTGTTGGTGATTGGTTGATACTTGCTTCCAACATCACTGCAGAGTGAGGTGACATCATGACCCCGTCTCATCCCTACTTTACAATCACTGACCTTTTATATATATATATATATATATATATATTTGTCTTTGTCTGGAAGCTGTCACACTCCAGTTCACTAAGACTGCAAGCTTCAAGTCCCAACTCCCTCAGTATCTGTAATGATAAACCATAAATCATTCAGTGGCATCCGCACATGTAACAGGTAATTGGTGTACACACATGTCTTTAACACGCATGCTTCCTGCAGGTGTAGATGGTGTGCATCAGTGATTAGTCTGACCCATTTTATCGTTCTAAAATGTTCTCAGATCTGAAACGATGTCCAACGTTCTTTTTGATGACCATTTTTGTATGTATAGGTGTAGTGTTCACACTGTCTTTCAGTTGAATTGAAAAAGTTTAGCCCTTTGAAGGGCTGTTTCCAAATCAGAGCCCTATCTACAGCACCCTGTCTCCTGCGTATAGTGCACTGGCAGAAGTAATAATCATAATAATAACTTTATTTGTATAGCACCTTTCATACAAAGAATGCAGCTCAAAGCGCTTCACACAAAATGACACATAAAAATAAAAATAAAAGAGAATAAAAAAATAGAAGTGTGCTGTTTAATGAGCACTGTTTAGCAGTCCGTGAAAAATATCCGTCATACTATTTTCCAACCGTACTGTGGAAGTGTCGTAAGCTGGTCATAAGACGTCTCACCAGTGTTGCCATGTCCGCGGCTTTACAGCTAAATTGGGATACTTTCAACGTGCAGTCACGGGTAAAAATAGAGTTCAATAGGAACATTTGTCAGGAGAAACGACCCTTAAAGTGGTCCATCCATATCTACTGCATATCTGGCAGCAGAGTGATGTTTTGAGGCTTGTTTCATATCTCAGACCCTTGATGACTTACAGCCATTTTGCCAACCATGTATTCCATACTGTTCTAGCATAATGTACAGCTAAATCTAGTCCCACCCCCCAATTCCCATAGGGATCCATTCAAATGCAGTTATACTATACTATCGCTTGTAAGAGTACCAGAAAATAAGATATCAATAGTCTATTGATGTTGTTAGGTCACAGACATCAGGAAGTCGTGGCATGCAAAGGTTATGCGACCAAATATTTAAAAAAGATTACTTTATTCTACATTATGTTACTGTTCAATATTTTTTGATGCCCAAAAATGGAGGGGCCTATGTACAAAAGGTTCTATAATTTCTAAACTGTTCATCCGATATGGATGAAAATACCCTCAAATTAAAGCTGAGTCTGCACTTCAACATTTTCATTGTATTCTTTCAAACTCAGTGCTAGAGTACAGAACCAAAGTAACAAAAAATGTGTCACTGTCCAATTAATTATGGTGCTCACTGTATGTGATAGAAGCAATAGTTATCGTTCTAGCTATCGTTACCGTGGATACAAGTCCTTTGTGATTCTTCCCGTGTGACTGACGGCACGGGGGCAGGCAGAGGGGCGTGGCGACTCGCAGTAAGCACAGCGGCACGGTCTGGCCAGGCGCCAGTGGGATTGCGACTGCGAGCGCCACATCAGCTCATCCCAATTCCAGCTCTTAATCCTTCCTCTCCCTCGCTCCTCACGAGCCCGGCGGAGACAGGCCAAATCCTTGCATTTTCATGCTCAGTTCTGGATGGAGATAAAGTGCCCCCCCCCCCAGATCCCAGTATAGATGATATCCCTGTTGCAAGCCGCGTTATACAAAGCAAACGGCCTGCCGTCTTTGTGTTTTTTAATGAAGTGTGGCTGTCGGGAGTCGGTGGTGGATTGTGACCGAGGGGTTGGTTTGAGTGACAGGTCGGGGGGTGGGGTAATCCGAGAGGGTGAGAGCATGTGACATGCTGACACAGGCTCTCAGAGAGGAGCTTAGAGGAAGTGATGAGCTACAAATCCTTCCTTTATTTTTTCTTATTCTTTTATTTTTATTTTTTTGCCAGGGACAAGGAGAATGAGACTGTTCTGATCCGCGTGGATGCCCTAATGTCAGTCCAGTCGGGATTTTGCTCTGCTTGGGGCGCTAAGTCATTAAAATACTCTCCCGCTCTCCTTCTTACGCGATTTATTTTAATGGCGGGTCTAACGCGTCTGATGTCGTCCCAGTGGTTTATCAGTGCAGCAGGTGTTCTCTTTTGCTGTGGGAACAGCTTGTGATATGTTTTGTTTGTCTTTCTCCTCCCTCTCTTTTCTTCTCCCTCCCTCTCTCCTCCCCTGCGTCTCTCTTGTTTTTTCTGTCACCTTTTCTCACTGTCTTCTTCCCTCTCTCCTCCTTTGCTTGTCTTTCTTCCCTCCCCCTCTCTCTCTCCCTCCCTCCATCTCTCCACCCCCCCTCTTTCTTTCCCTCTCCCACAGTGCACGGTGCAGGTGAAGCTGGAGCTGGGGCATCGTGCCCAGCTGAGGAAGAAGGTGACGTCGGAGGGCTTCACGCATGACTGGATGGTGTTTGTGCGTGGGCCTGAGATGGGCGACATCCAGCATTTTGTGGAGAAGGTCGTCTTCCGGCTGCACGAAAGCTTCCCAAAGCCCAAGAGAGGTGCGTTTCGGGACGGACGGCTGCAAGGGCCCACGCCAAAAAAAGCTTTTTTAGTGTGTGAATTCACTTCTTTACCAATACCACCATAAACAAGCTATTTTCTGGTGTCATTTTAACCGTTCAATTACTAAACAGAGTTTAACTAAATTGCATCTATTGTCACCATGCTACGGTATGGAGCATAATGCTTGGATAATGCCTACTGCATAAAAATATTATAAATGCAGTCATAACTACATATGGGTTCTAGGGTTGTCACGATATCCCATTTTCATATCGCCGATATGCCTTTAACAAATATCGCGATATCCGATATTATCAGATATTGTGACAACCCTAGTCTAAATAGGCTGTATACAAATAATAATAACCAAATATTTAAAAAACAAAGCATACGGAATTTGTTGCGAGGCAGCAGAACTAAAATAGAAAATGGAGCGGGAAAGGACGCTCCACTCAGATTTGTCGGGCAGGCCACAGCACAGCAGTAATGCAAAGATTTATAGTTATACAGATTTTTAAATATTAACTCACCTATTTATTTCAAACTAATATTATTATTTCAAATCATGTATGTATGTTTTGTCCTTAGAATATCAATAACAATGATGATAATATATCTATATATATTTTTTTAAATATTGTGGCTATCGACAGTCATCTCGGCGATATTTTCAAATATCGTGATATCCGATATTATCGGATATCGTGACAACCCTACTTGGTTCTTATCATTATCTTTGATTCAAGGTATGCACAGAAAATCTATATCAGCACTGCACAATGTTATAATAACGACGATGGTCATGATTGTTCTAGGGCTGTACTTTTTGTTTTGCAATAAAAGGATAGTGTATATTAATGTGATAAATGTGTGTCCGCAGTGCGGAAGGAGCCACCGTACAAAGTGGAGGAGTCTGGGTACGCAGGCTTCCTCATGCCCATCGAGGTCTACTTCAAAAATAAGGTGAGGGGACCCAATCCGCGCTCTGGTATTTCTATGTTTATTTGCCCCTCTGCGCAGGGGGGCTTTAAATAGTGTTTAAACGGACACAAATGGGCTGTTATTGGGGTGAAGACACTTAGAGGTTCTGTCTGCATCTAAGGACAAAAAGGGGTACAGTAGCTGTGTTCCAAAATATACACATTTCCAGCTCTCCGTTTATATTATCTTATGTTCTTTTTTAAATTTAAGGCGGAATATCACAAAAAAACTAAAAAACAGTAGGGACTGAGACATAATCATGAAATTATCATCATCACAGCAACTTCAAAATATTCAGTTAAACATGATGACATTATTTTGTATAATCAAAAACAACTCAAATCTGAGCGCCAGGGTGTGAAATGAACACCCGCCACCGGCCAAATGGTGGTAAAATTTAGATTGTGACTGGTAAGATTTTCTCCTCTAGCAGCCACTTTGGCAGGTAACCAACCAGCTTGTGTTATATTGTAAAAGGTAACGTGGCTGGTAACATTTTTTAAATGGCTGGTGATTTTTTGAATCCACAAGCCACTCTGGCCAGTGGATGTGAAAAGGTTAATTTCATGCCCTACTGGACGTTTATTTGGGACATGTGACAGGGGTGTCCCAAAGTTCAGGCCAGCGTCCACTGTGACAAGCCCCTGTTTGAGCCAATGGGGAGGTGTCTCCAGCTGACCCAGGTGGGCGTGGCCTTGCGAGTGGCATTTGTGTTGGACCTTTGGACCGGTGGGGTGACCGAGCACGAGGTCGCGCTGGACTGTGCCGCTGGCAGAGGCGGTCTCCTGCCCCCCTAAGAGGCTGGGCAGGTGCAGTAAATTCAGTGGGGTTGATTTTTAAGGCGAGTGCTGCACCCGTCCCCAGAGGTGAGTGTGATGTCTGCCCCGTACCGTCAGGGGCCCGAGGAAGAGCAGGGGGCCCCCTGACCGCCCTTTTGATCTCTTCACAGATTTGATACGGCCAGGCGTGAGCTTCTGCCTCTTTGTCTTTTAATGTTTCAATCTGGAGGGGTGGGGGCAGGGGGTAGGGGTGGGGGGTCAGGGTGTCTTGCAACAGGGAGAGAACAGAATAGAGCAGCACTGCGTTCGTTTTAAAACTAGCTGTGGATTTTTTTCAAAACTGAGGAAAAAATCTATGTAGACGGCCCACATGTGATTGAGAACTTGCAAACCCTCTAAATCACCTTCAACACGGAAACCAGTCTTTTATACAGAAACCCATTGGAACCTTCTCATGTGAAAGTTGCTTTCTCCCTTATGCAGCCTCTCTCTTTCTCTCTGTCTTTCTCTCTCCATCTCTCTTTCTCAATCAATCTTCATCTAAAGTTTTGCTCTCTTGCCTCAAAAAGTAGGGCTTTGAAATGGCAGACTGCCTCTTGTGTGAGTTAGTTGAGAAGAGTCTCTTCTTTGTTGGTTTTGTCAAGCGTGTGTGCCTGCGCAAGTACTTCTGTCGCCACAACTTCCTCCATGGTTTTGTTCATATTTTTAATTCTTTACTTTGTTGTCAAAAGTAAATATTGGTGTAACTTTGGGTCAGGGCGCTAGATGACACATGTCAGTGATCTAATTCAAACAGACTGGTGCTGTTTGTGACACAGGTTCAGTACACTTTTTGATACTTTCAGTGCAGTGGAATTGTGTATGTAGCATAGCTTCAGTGCTGCTAGTGTCACAGGTTTAGTGCTGTATTTGAGCCTGGTTTAGTGCTGTATTTACCCCTGGTTTAGTGCTGTATTTACCCCAGGTTTAGTGCTGTATTTTCCCCAGGTTTAGTGCTGTATTTTCCCCAGGTTTAGTGCTGTATTTTCCCCAGGTGTAGTGCTGTATTTGAGCCTGGTCTAGTGCTCTATTTGAGCCTGGTTTAGTGCTGTATTTGCACCTGGTTTAGTGCCGTATTTGCCCCAGGTTTAGTGCTGTATTTGGCCCAGGTTTAGTGCTGTATTTGGCCCATGTTTTGTGCTGTATTTGCACCTGGTGTAGTGCTGTATTTGAGCCTGGTGTAGTGCTGTATTTGAGCCTGGTGTAGTGCTGCATTTGAGCCTGGTCTAGTGCTCTATTTGAGCCTGGTTTAGTGCTGTATTTGCCCCAGGTTTAGTGCTGCATTTGCCCCAGGTTTAGTGCTGCATTTGCCCCAGGTTTAGTGCTGCATTTGCCCCATAGTGGGTGTAAATGGCACTTATTAGCGCAGTGCTACTAAAGTTTGTTTTCCCTCATTTTTTTGTTTAGCCAAGCCAAGTTTTGTGTTGACGTGTATTGGGTGTTATTGAAAATTATTAATAAACTCTTTGTTGAACCTCGACCATGTTTAATTTATTAATAGATGACTGCTAATGTCATTTTGTTTAAAAGGCAGATGAAATTGGTTAACGCACATACATTTCCATGGCCTGTCTTTTGAAAATGTAGATTTTTGAAAGATAAATGGATGGCTGGACAGAGCAGGTTTGGGTTTTGTGTAGCGAGGACAGAGCAGGGTTGCAGGGTTGGGTTTTGTGTAGCAAGGACAGAGCAGGGTTGGGTTTTGTGTAGCAAGGACAGAGCAGGGTTGGGTCTTGTGTAGCAAGGACAGAGCAGGGTTGGGTTTTGTGTAGCAAGGACAGAGCAGGGTTGGGTCTTGTGTAGCGAGGACAGAGCAGGGTTGGGTCTTGTGTAGCAAGGACAGAGCAGGGTTGGGTCTTGTGTAGCAAGGACAGAGCAGGGTTGGGTTTTGTGTAGCAAGGACAGAGCAGGGTTGGGTTTTGTGTAGCAAGGACAGAGCAGGGTTGGGTCTTGTGTAGCGAGGACAGAGCAGGGTTGGGTCTTGTGTAGCAAGGACAGAGCAGGGTTGGGTCTTGTGTAGCAAGGACAGAGCAGGGTTGGGTTTTGTGTAGCAAGGACAGAGCAGGGTTGGGTATTGTGTAGCAAGGACAGAGCAGGGTTGGGTCTTGTGTAGCTAGGACAGAGCTTGGGTTTTGTGTAGCAAGGACAGAGCAGGGTTGGGTTTTGTGTAGCAAGGACAGAGCAGGGTTGGGTCTTGTGTAGCGAGGACAGAGCAGGGTTGGTTCTTGTGTAGCGAGGACAGAGCAGGGTTGGGTTTTGTGTAGGTTGAATGGCTCCTGGGCGGTCATAATACCTGAGGCTCCTCAAGGGCTTTTTGCTTTCTTTGGACTGAGCTAAAAGGTGGAGCTATTGGGTTAATCTCCCCCCCCCCCCATGTCACCTCCCATCCCGTACCAGTCCAGGAACTCTGGGAGGGGGGTCCACCAGTGTACTTGGGTACTTAGTTTGCTTCTGAATTTTCTGGTGGAGAACTCTACGCTTGGACAAATATGGTTTAGTAGTCGGGAGGGACTATTCCAAAAGCAAGGGAACTTCAGCAGCTGATTATCAGTACTTGCGTTCCACGTGCGATTAGGAGTTGCGAAACTAGCTGGTGTCAGCGTGTCGCTGCAGCTGTGCCAAGTTCTTACTCCCCCGAATGAGAAAGCCAGGCTGAGGGACAGGTGGCATGACGGACAAACGTAGGGAACCGCGGGAAAGTGAGAGTATGTGTCACTATTGAGAGAGAGAGGGAGAAGAAACGGAGGCATGGTGAGTACTGCAGACTGAGCAGTGGGTCTGGGGTTCTCCACCTTTATACAGATCTAGTGCTTGTGCAGCGGTCTGAATCTGCCTTCTTTCATTTGTTTGTCCTACAGTTGGTCTTTTTAAAAAGCGGTGTTGTAGCCTAAAACACATTTTCTTTGGAATTTTTAGTTTTTTTTGCCCACCCAGAAATATGGATGGTGGTCTGTGTATGAAGACTGTCTGTAATTGGCTTAGCTTTTTTGTCGAAATGTTGCGTGCACAGCAACTTCTGATGTTCAATGTATAAATTTAGACCTGTATACATGTAACCTATGTGTTTAGTGTGATGTTCTACCTGACCCCAACCCCCTATCCCATCTGTAAATGCAGGAGGAGCCAAAGAAGGTGTGCTTCAACTACGACCTGTTCCTCAACCTGGAGGGAAACCCGCCTGTCAATCATCTGCGCTGTGAGAAACTCACCTTCAACAATCCCACCAGTGAATTCAGACACAAACTTCTCAAAGCTGGAGGGGTGAGCTTGGGAAACTGATGGCAGGGTGCCGTGTGTGTGTGTGTGTGTGTGTGCGTGTGCGTGCGTGCGCCTTGCATTGGTATGCTGATTGTATTGTTTGTTTGAGGCACTGCCTGTGTTTTTTAGGGCCTTTCTTGCCCAAGTACAGTTGAAAAGACACACTTAGAATATGTTTCCTGATGGAGTGCAGTGTGGGATGAAGAGAAACTGCACACACACACGTTATATCCCGGAGTCAATAGTGGGGAAAAGCACACTCAGTCGTACACAACAAACACACCGTGTGAATCTGTGCTTGCGTTTGTACGATGCGAGATTCAGAGCTCTCGTGAGACCTGTGCTGTCCCTACCCAGGTAATGGTCGTCCCAGAGGGAACAGAGTCGGTGTCGCGGCCCAGCCCTGACTACCCCATGCTTCCCACAATCCCCCTGTCTGCCTTCTCCGACCCGAAGAAGACCAAGCACTCCCATGGTTCAAAGGTCAGTGGAACACAGTTGTACAGCTGCTCAGCCAATGGGAAGGAGGGGGGGTTTGGGAGTAGTTTATATGCATTGTATTGCAAAACTCTGTTAGGTGTGTGGTGTCCAATCAGCTGACAGATTTTGAATGTATACATACATAAATTCCTGATATCAGGGAAATATTTTATTGTATTATACGTATATATATTTTTTACACAGAGTTGTCAATGCATGAATCAGCTTAGGTCATGTAGCAGAGGTAGGAGCCACTGGGGAGCACTGCTCCAGGCTAAAGGTATCCTAGAGAGGCTGAATAGCTGGTTTTTGTCATTGTATAGACCCTTTTCACATTTCCGGGTTGCCACTTCTGCCGGTTTCAGTAACCAGGAAATTACGTTTCCGGTGTTATCAAAACAAATGGCACGTCAGTCTACAAAGCATTTTTCTGTGTTCCTCAGTGGCTAGCACATCAAATAAAAAACGTAATATTATTGGTAAATTGGTCATATTTAGCGTACGGTAAATCTGGGCAATTTCCCGATAATTTCAGTTATTTGATCTGCTAGTTCTTCCAATTATGGGCGCCTAACACTCGACAATAAAAAGTTTTCACCGGTGAATGGTTAGTGTTAACATTCTGCCCTGCACTACAAAAAAAAATGGAGTTTTGAAGCTTTTAAATGTAAGATGACAAGCTAGCACCGGAGTTTCACAATGTTTGGACGCTAGCCAGCTTGTCACCAGTCACACAAACATCTGCTGCTTTGCGGCTACAAGCTAATATATTGTGTTTCACATGATTTTACTCTAGAACAAGTCTTGGCATTCATGTCTTAATGACAAACTCAGAGTAAAATATAGTTTTGAAGCTTTTAAACCACAACATTGCTTTTTGAGAGCGCTGGAACCTGGAAGATCATATAGCTATGATCTTGTCACTTTCTGTTAACATATCGGAGTGTGAAAAGGGCCTATTCTTTTGTTTTTATGTGTTGTCCTGTCATTAGAGTCATGTGGTCTTACAGGATTTGGAGATAATATTAAACCAGGAGAGCAACACCTGGATTAACAGGTTATGGTTAGGTTTTCCGACAGCAGTTGAATGAACCGGACCTGAGAGACTGAGAACCAGAAACTCTTGTTGTTTTATTGGATTAAGAGTGGTCACGCCTACATACCAGGATTGCCAGATTTGGCTTTTGTCAGTGAAACTGACCAAATTCTAACTCGCATTAAAGTCAGCTGGAATTTTGCCTTATTTTGGCTTTTCCCAAAGTGTTGTTAAGAGTGTTTTCCAAAATTTTCTTGGCCTTTGTCTTTTTTGGTAGATGAATGACATCACTTTGTTTTGGGATTTTGAATTTGTCTTGCTAGCACAGTTGTATCACAGTAGCCTATGTGCCAGTTGTTCCTTTAACCCTTTAAGGTGTAAGATCACAAATATCTGATTAGAATGTTCTTCACTGAACACTCTAATGCTGACGTAACAATCACTATTGGTGAGTGATGGAGTTCTAGAACACTGACTTAGAATTTTGAAAAACATTCCGAAAAAATTCCAAAGCGTGAATATGATTAGTGGACTGTCACAAGGGCACCATAACATAGAAAAATTAACCATAATCAGCACTGTAGTATTTCCCATGTAGTATCTCAGTAATCACATTATAGTGTCTGGGAGAGTTGATGTGAACAATTTAGAAGTAGAAATATTTTGCCATTTTGAATAGGGGATTGATTAAGAGATTTGTAAAGGAGAAGAACTTAAGTGAAAATGGAGGTCTTTTCAGAAGAAAATTATATCACTTTCTCACATTTCTGTTTTTTTTTCCTGGTAGAAAGTCAAATTTGTCGATTTCATAGCTCCAGTGATTCCAGTCCTATTTTAATTTATCTGAGCTTTCATCACGCAGAAGTATCCTGGTTAAGAAGGAAAAAAATAGCCAGGCCGTTCAAGAGTCATCTTTGAAACTTTATCTTTCTGAAGTGCTATTTTGAAAAGTTTTAGTCTTGGAAGTTTTTGTGGCTTTTCAAATGCTTCAGTGAACAGCTCGTAAGTACTGTCCTTTACCTCAGTGTGTTATATAGCACTGTACAGGTCCTAACAGCAGGTCATAAACAAACACATTCACAGTTTGTTAGGCTTTCTAATGACTCTGCAGAACCTATGAAAGATGATTCCTGTGCTTTCACGGATATCTGCCTTTTTCTACACCAGTACTTCTTTGTATTAATATGGATCCAACTGTTGTTGGAAATTCTGTGTGAAAGAAAAACATTGTTAGATGTACATTTCCACTTATGAACGCAGACGGTTTTAATATTTTGCATATTAGGAGACACTATTGTCCAGCGTGGCTCGTCTCGTCCGTTTATAGAGCTGCCGTTCTCTTTCTTCCTCCTTTATGTTTGAATTTGGTGTGTAGGTATACAGATTTAGCCCAGGTAAAGGAGAAGTCCATGGTGGTGGGAAAGTGAGGACAGTCACAAACCCTCAACGTAGGTGGTGATTTGTCTGTTGTTGTCAGTGACTTATTTCTCGGGTCAATAATAGCATGGCATTCTGTGTATGGAGAGAAAGGATTGTTTTTATATTGGTTCACACAAAGGCAGTGATTGACGGCACATTGTAACCAATCGGGTCGCCGACAGAAAATACCTCTTCCTGTTACGGGGCTTTGTGCAGGCTCACTCTTGAATCGCCATGGAAACCCTGCTCTGGGATGCCTCAGCCGGCTCCTGGGTTTTGTTTCCTTAGGAACTCTTAATGATATAATTGGATCTGCTCTTTAGGTCCCAGTACTCCAGGTTTAAATGTGTTCTGTGCTCTAAGATTCTTGGGGGGGGGTTGATTTAGAGACCTTGGATTACAGACTCCAGAGACAGCATTATTTGACGTTGACCTGGAACTGTCTGAAATTTTGTAAGCGCTGCTATTCTTTATCTTGACTCCAAAGTAGATTTTTTTTATGTACACAGTAGCAATCGTTTGGGTTCAGTTTTATGCTGATGCGCTTGCAGTAGTGAAACTAATCAGACACAATATTTAGGCCTTCAGACCCATGTTAAAAAAAAAAACCTATTGTTTATATATTTAAGTATGATTTTATTATTACATTCAATAAACTCAGAAAACTACAGTTTTTAGCATGACAGTTTTACAGAAAAAGACATTTGTTGATTATGTTTACATCCACATCATATTCCTGAATAAATATCCTTATTTTGGTTAGAGTTATTTTCAGATAATGCCGCTTACTTGCGTCATGAAAGTAACAACTCAATCTAATTCTCTAATACGAATATTCTAATATTCTAATATTTTTTAACGATTAACTAAATTTTTAACACACGTGTCTCCAGTGTGTTCACATGACGTAGGTGTATACGTGGGCCGGTAATGATTTGCTTCCCTCCCTCCACGCTTGTGTTAGGAGCCCAGTAAAGACAACAGTGGCGGGAACAGTAAGGGTCCGAGGCCCCACAAAGTGACCAAGGAGCACCGGGAACGGCCTCGAAAATATTCTGAGAGCAAGACCGCGTCCAAGGGCGAGAGCGACCGGGACCGGGACCGTGACGGCGGGAGCAACAGCAGCAAGCCTGCTCGAGACCCTGCCTCTTCATCCTCCTCATCCTCCACCTCCAAGAAGCCCGGAGAGGTCAAAGTGAAAGAGGAGAGCAAGGCTCCGCCCAAGGCTGCCTTCAAGGAGCCCAAGTTGACGCTGAAAGAGGCCAAGATGGAGGGTATGTCTCCTAAAGGAGGCGGGGCGGGTGGAGGGGGCGGGGGCGGGGGTGGAGGGGTCCCGTCCGAGTCCAAAGCCCCCAGCAAGCGCCCCTCCGCGGTGGAGTCCCCAAAACCCAGTGTGAAGAAACAGAAGAAGGGGGCTGGGTCAGAGGGGTCTAAGGGTGCAGGCGGAGGCAGTGGGGGGTTTACCGGCACCTCCCCTCGCATCTCCTCCTCCTCTTCCTCTGCACCCACTGCCTGTGCTGACAAGAAACTCTCCAAGGAGAAGGGCCGTTGGGTTAAAGTCAAATCCGAGATGGCCGAGGTGAAGGAGCAAAAGAAACCTCCGGAATCGGAGGAGTCCAATTCCGAGGACGAGGCATCATCCAAATCTGAGGTGAGCGGGAGGTCGGCCTTGGCCCTGGGGCTACCTTCACTCCAATCTTTAAACTTCAAATATATATATATTTTTTTCATACGCTATACTTTTTCTATGACAGTGTATTGCAACCAAATCACAAACAGAGTTCAGTATAAAAACAATATTTTTTATTTCATTGAACAAATCGTTTTTGGTGGCCTGTCCGGTCTCTGGGTCAACCTGCCACCGCCCTTGTTCCAGTCCAGACCTGGGTCAGATACAAATTTCATTAGTTATAGATTAGTGATTGTGACCTGGCCGGGAAGCACAGTGATTAGTGATAGAGGAGGGGCTCCATTGTGACCTCATCACTGTGCTGTCTGGAAACCTGCAGCTGAACTCTGCCCTTCTCTCTCGCTCTCTCTCTCTCTGAAGCAGTCAGCCCCTTCCAGCCCCTCCAATTCCAGCAGCAGTTCGGATTCCAGCTCTGACTCGGACTTTGAGCCCTCGCAGAAGCAAGGCCAAGGTATGGCCTCTGAATGGCAGGCAGGTGTGTTTGCATGTGCTTTGTGTGTATGTGTGCGTGCATGTGTGCGTGTGAGAGAGAAAGTGGGGGAATACATAATGTGTGTTTGTATGCGAGTGAGCATGTTTAGCATACTTCATGCGGGCTAAATGTCCCCATGAGGATAGAAAAGCTTGTAAAATGCTCCCTCGTGGGGACTCGGTAATGGTCCCCATGAGGGAAATGTTAATTTTAGGGTTAGGGGTTGGGTTTAGGGCTAGGGTTCCAATTATAGTTAGGGTTAGGATTAGGGGGTCACAGGTTAGGTTTAGGATTTAGGGCTAGGGTTTGGTTTAGGAAGTCTCCATAATGATAGGAATACAAGGACTAGGTTTAGGAAGTCCCCACAAAGATATGAATACAAACTTGTGTGAGTGAGTGTGTGTGTGTGTGTGTGTGTGTATATGTATATGAAAGGGAGAGAGAGAAAGTGGAGTGAATGCATTGTGTGTGTGTGTGTGTGTGTGTGTGTGAGAGAGAGACCGGAGAGAATCCATAAGGCATGTGTGCGTGACTGTGTGTGTGAGTGAGTGTGTGTGTGTGTATATGAAAGGGAGAGAGAGAAAGTGGAGTGAATGCATTGTGTGTGTGTGTGTGTGTGTGTGTGTGTGTGTGTGAGAGAGAGAGACCGGAGAGAATCCATAAGGTGTGTGTGTGTGTGTGTGTGTGTGTGTGAGGTGCATGTAAGAGCAGGCTGTCTGTAAGGGGTGTACATATGTGTGTAATGTCAGTGACTGTATATCTGTGCGAGTGGAGTATTGGTGTCAGAGACGTGTCAGTGCTCTTGAGTGTGTTAGTCTGAGTTAACGATCTCTGGCGGCAGTGGGTCTTGCGTAATAACAGAGTTCTGGGAAAACCGCTGCCTGACTGCTCAAAGCAAACCTATTTGTGCTCATAGTGCAGCACTGATGCAATGCGTGAGAGCTTTGACTGGAACCTTCTAACTATGCGTCGGTTTGATTACGCGTTTAATGTGATCCCCCCTCCCCCAGGCCCCCTACGCACCATGGTCGAGGACCTGCAGTCAGAGGAGTCTGATGACGACGACAGCAGCTCGGAGGAGGAGACGCACGTAAAGACCAACCCGCCGAACCGCGACTCCCGGTCAGTGCCTGGTGTCTCTGGCTTAGCCTCTCGTGCATTTAAACACCCACACAGCGCACACTGTCTCCTTGGGAGACCTGTGGTTAAGAGAGGAAGCGCTTTCACACACAGGAAGGGTTCTGTCCTGTTTCGTCCTTCTGTTGGGTGTTAACATTTTACTGACCGAGGGCAAACAGTTTATTCGATTATGTAGATTATGGCAACCCGCCGCCGTGGTTTTGGCTTCTGAAAATAATAAATGGTAAACTTAGACACCTTTTACACCCCTCGTACAAAGAAGGAAGGACGTTTTTACAACAGAAAGAGAGCGTTTTAGGTGGTTTAGGATGCCTGTGTAGTCCGCTGCATAGCAGCAGTTATGTTACGGACAGTGGCACTTCAGATTATAGATTTGCCTTTGAGGTAGACTGACTGACCTTTGACCTCTGACCCCTCAGTTTGAGCCTGGACAGTGAGAGTGACAGCAGTGATGGTTCCCATCGGCCCGTTCGAGACCCTCCTCCCCCACCACAGAAACACAGCTCCTCCAATAACAAGGTCATTTTCTGTGCGTGCGTGTGTCTGTATGTCTGTGTTCATACCGTATATGTACATTTAGTATCTTATCCAGAGCAACGTGCAAATAGGTTAATATAACTCTGTCTCTGTGTCTCTCTGTGTCTCTGTGTCTCTCTCTCTCTCTCTGTCTCTGTCTCTGTGTCTCTCTGTGTGTCTGTCTTTGAAGATGTCTGGGAGGAAAAGTCCTGACCCCTGTAGCCGCTCAGAGAAGATGCTGAAGAAAGGGTACGACAAGGTAGGAAGGGTAAATCACACTTTTATTTTTTCATTTTGCTTCAGTGTTTTACCCTCTGCATCTGAGTGTGTTTTGTGTGAGAGGCCCCCATAACCTTAACCCTACTACTACTACTACTACTACTACTACTACTACTACTCACTACCTACTACTGCTAATACTGCTAATAACCTCTACTACAACACGCTGCTGCTGTTGCAGCCATTACTGTTACTGCTACTCACAGTAATAATAATGATGTGACTATTCCGTTCTTTGTTGCAGGTGCACAAAACACAGTAGACCTTTAAAAATAAAGGAAACGATAAGAACAATAATATGTATACACAGGATAATGCCCAAATGACGAAAACACTAATAAAAATTTAAAGAAGTATTAATGTAATGTTAAAATAGATAAAGTACATAATAATGAACTGAGCAGCAATTAAAGAACATTCGGGGCTAAAAGCAAAGTCACTGAGCTACAAGCAAGTTGGGTAAATTACAGGTATTATAACTCCCATAATGCCCCGCTGTCTCCCCAGGCCTACACAGAGGAACTGGTGGAACTCCACCGCAGACTGATGGCCCTGAGAGAGCGCAACGTTCTACAGCAGGTGTGTGTCTGCGCGTGTCTGTTCGTGTGCGCGTACATATGTGCGTGCAAGTGATCTTTTCTGTGGCCAGGTTGGTGTGTTAGTAATGTTTCTGTACGTGTTCCGTCTGTTGGATAACTGTTCTGCTGTCCTGTCCTATCCTCTCGCCCCTGCAGATTGTAAATCTTATTGAAGAAACGGGCCATTTCAATGTCACCAACACCACTTTTGACTTTGACCTCTTCTCGTTGGATGAGTCGACTGTCCGTAAACTACAGAGCTACCTGGAAGCCACAGCCACGTGACAGGAAGTTCCTGGGGGAAAAAAGGAGGGTGGGGTTTTATGCTCCTTTTCCCGCCTTTATCTGGAGCAGGGTTAGTAGGGAGGACACTGAGCGGCGATAAAACACGGAAACTGTCTGGATAAGTCGGAAAAGAGGAGGTTTGGGGGAGAGGGGAGGGGAAAGGCAACGCCCTTTTGGGCCTTCTCACCTGGACAGGACGAGGAGGCAGGTCCGTGAGTGGACTCGTGTTCGAAACTGAGGGCCTGTATGCTGTACTGTGGAATTCAGTCACTTCCCTCTCCGCCCCCCCACTCGCCCTCCACAGCGCCTCCCCTCTGCTCCCAGCTGGAATCTATTTTTTCTGTAAGGAATATCCCTTAAACCCGTTTGCGTGTCTGTGTGTTTGTGTGGACAAAGGGGTCAACGGTGGGGCGATGCAGGGGAGGGGGAGGGGGAGTGGGGGTGGTGGGGGGGGGTCAGTGTTGGCAAGACCTGTTGAATTTTTGATACTTTGCACCAAAGCTTGAGCCTGCACACCCCCCATCCCACCCCCCTGCCGCCCTACCCCTCCCCCTCCCCCAAACTGACTGAAGAAGCTTCGGTGTGCCTCCCTGCCTGGGCCGTCTGCTTTTGGGAGTAGCTGTGAAGGTCCGCTGGCCGCGTAAATTCCATTCCATCACCGTTGAGGAGCCCCTCCCATTTCTATTTTATTTATTTATTTTTTTTACACAAAATGCTGAACCTTATCTATATTTTTCTTGGCCCCTCTACACCCCCCCGTCCTAACCCCCGTTCCCAAGTCTTTGTGTGGGTGAAAGGGCTATCGGGTGGCGGGGGGTGGGGGGTGAGTCGCTCCTAAATTGACTGATTGGGAGAAACACCGCGAGATGCAGCCATAGTCACCTGGATCACAGAATGGGCATTTAATTATTTGTTTTGGCTTTTTTTTTTTTTGTATTTTATTTTTATACTGATATTTTCCAATTATTTTTTGATAGCTGAGCGATCGATGTCAGTTAAGAAATTCTTGAAACATGAATGTACTGTTACACGTTTTCTACGCTTTGTTTTACAGGGCTAGCAAGATAACCCACTGTCCTTAGTGCCTTTGCAAATACTCGATTTACTGTGGGGGGGGGGGGGGGATCTCTCAGATGGCTAATTCTGTCACCCTCACTGGTAGAGCGTAATCTCTGTGGAAATGTTTTTTTTTGTTTTTTGTTTTGTTTATTCTAAGAAGTTGCATATATGTGTGTCATATGTTTAGCTACGGAGGTACTCGAGAATGGAAGAACAAGATTTGGGGATGGGGGGTGGGGGGTGGGGTGTAATTTGGGGAGAATGGGCTGCCTCTACCTAAGTGTCTCCTTAGCGATCTAACCCAGCGCTGCACGTAGCCATCGATTTGGGCATTTTTCTGTTTGCTCGGTTCAGTTTGTACAGTTGTGTGACATTGCCGCCCTGTTCGACTCACTGTTGAAGTGGATGCTCTTCTTTCAGCCTCTGATGCAGATAGTTTGTGGTTCCAACTGTCCTGTTGTAACACTTGAAGTGACCCCCAAACCTGCCCGTGCCCCCCTCTTCCTGCCCTTCTCTCTGTGTCTGTTCCATGTGATATGCTTATTTATTATGATGTTAATATCTCACAACTGCACCTATTCTGTTTGCCTGTTTGGGATACCCCCCCTCCATGTATGCGTGTGTGTGTGTGTGTGCAAAAGATTCACAATGCGTGTGTGTGTGCGTACGTGCAGAAGATTCACAATGCGTGTATGTGTGCGTACGTGCAGAAGATTCAGTGTTTCGAATGAAAGTAAAAGCACAGAGCCTTATGATCCTCATAGTGTCTTATTGGCTGTCCATTCCAGGAATGTGTTCTCACATCAAAAGCAAGCAAGCAAACAAAACTCAGTTTGGAAGTCAGTCCCCCCCCCACCCCTTGATGAAAACCTTAAAACTTGGTATGTGTGTGTGTGAGAGAGACATATGATGTGGGGGGAAGTGTGTGTGTGTGTTTTCTGGTCCCTTCCTGTGTGTGAACTTTTGAACTCCCAAGTCCTAGTTCATGAACTTCCACCTTTGACCTCGAGGTAATGAAGTGGGGGTCTCTGGGAGGGTTTGGGTTCAGGGAAGGGGTGAGTAGCAGCTCTGTGTGGCTCGACTACAAGAGAATTAAAAAAAAACTCCTCTGTCTTCTAACAGTCAGTTTTATTTATATACCTCTGCACTTTTGGCTGTGGTGACTTCAGTACTTATGTAATTATCTGAACTGTATTTTTAAGAATTTTATACAATATTTACAAGCAGAATAGCATTGATTTTTTTTGCCAACATTTTTTTTTATTTTTACAAAATTTTTATTTAATTGTCTTATTTTATTGGCATGTTTTTGTCACAATTACAAACAGAAGATCATGACTGAGTTGTTTTGTTTAGGTCCAGTTATAGACACAGGCCCATTGTATTGTGCAAAATCATGGTTGCAGTAGGACACGGTGGAACTGGTATTGGGGGTTGCGGGTAGAGGGGCTATGTACATTTTTAAGGAAGTGATGTTGTTAGCTTGAAAGCGTATATTGAGAAGACGACGGCGCTTTTGGATTTTTCACTGAAAAGTTTTTTTGTTTTTGTGTGTGTGTGTCCTAATGATCTTGAGTGTTTTTACTCAAACTATGTGGCAGCATTGTAATTGTCCGTACTCTGTGAGGTATGGCTACAAAGCCCAGGGACAAACTATTAATTCTCCTTTGTATGGTGTTTCTGGGGACTATCGTTAAAGGTGATTGCTTACTTTCTGAAGTTTTACTGTATTTTTTGATTGGCCCAGACAGATTTTCTGTGCAATGAAGGATATTTAGGTACTTACAGATGTTTCTGATGGGGTTCCTGCAGGGTTTACAGTGGTGGTGGATATTAGGGCATTCGGGGTTTGTGGTCTAAAGCAAGGAAATACACTGCCACTAATACCTGCCATTGTACAGCCAGCAGGTCGTCAGAAACTTCTGCAAGTATCTAAAATGTCCTTCGTCACACGCAAAAACCGTATGGACCAATTGAAAACATGCCCTAAAACTGAAACAATATCCAGAACCTCCGGAAAGTGAACTGTCTTTTTAATTAATGTCCAATCTGATCACGGAAGAGAAATCCGAAATGCACGGGAAATGAGAGCGGTATGGGAGGCGTTTGTTTAAAAGATATATTATATATAAGTGTAAAATAATCAAAAGGTAGACTATCTACTACGTGTAATTAAAATGGGGAAAAAAGACAACAAAAAAAAAAACATTCATATGGTCAGTTTTTTTTTTTTTTGTCCTTCTCCAGATACTGTAAGGAATGTGGAATCATGTGGAGGGAAATGTCTTCCTCTGTGGTTGTGGTACGTGTCTGTGATGGGGGAGGGTTGGCTGTATTTACCGGGTTGTGGGGGGGCTAAAACGTGTTAACATTAATGTGGATAAATCCACCTGTAGGTCGAAGAGCAGGAGTAAGAATTCACTTGGGTATATATTAACTTGGCATACAGCGCCACCATGTGGCCATGTAATGCAAGTTGTAACAAGGGCAACATTTTTTTTAATTTTATGTTATTTTAAAAATGTTTATTTTAAAATCGTATTATTATTAATAAAGTCATTGATTACTGTAATGTTGCTTGTGTGCACGTTTTATTTTTTGTTGTAAGAGAAATGTAGAGGGGAGGTCAGTTTGAGGTCATTCAGACTCGGGCCTTGGGAGAAAAGGGGCAAGAAGTCCTGCAGTCATTGGCAACATCGTCATACTCTCATCATTGTGCAGGGTTATCGCTCACATTAGAGTCATATCTTACATGACTTTTTAAAGGACAGATGTATAGTTTTTGAGGATTCATTTTGGTCTAATAGTCTTATTGAACTACAGTATATGGTGACACTGATTGCAAGACATGATGGTAAGTGACATCAAGTTTATTTTTTAAATTTATTTTTTAAAATAAAATTTTAGCTATTTTCCCTGACTTTTCAAGAACAGTGGCATATTTCAGAACTTCCCATGACTTAGCAGTATGAACATATTTTGACCCTGGAACCCTGACTGGTAAATGACATGCAGGGATAGACAGTTTTGTCATTTAACTAGTGTAATTTGTTCCTATTCAATTCCTTGCACACTCTGTTCCGTTTCACTTAATTGCTTTAAATCGTAATAATAACTAATAATAAGAAATGCCAGTTGGGTAATATATTTATTTTCTCATTCAGCACACGCACACACCATAGATACAGACACGTTTATCTGTGTTCTCTTTACCATTTTAAAACAGGCCTGCACATTAATTCTAGACAATGAGGGTGATGCATGAAATGTCCTCTCCCACTAAAAGTAAATTACAAATTCAAAAGCAAAGGTTTAGAGTCCGGTAAAACCAGTACTGCTCTCAAGTTAAGCTGTGCGTTCTCTTCATCAGATAACATATCGCTAAGAAAAAACGACTAACAACACGTGACAGTGCTTACATTGTCAAGCGCAAGTACATTACTGTATAAAGTCGGCGCGAGCACGAGTCACCTCAAATTAACGGATTTTTTCTATTACACACGCGATACGACGGCGATTTTATTGTTTAAAACAGTCTTTCGTAATGGCTGAGAGAAATATGTATCTTTCAGCACCCTCTGCCACATGCTTCCTTTAAGAGATGGGGGGAGGGGGACGTAACATGGTTTTCTCAACAACAAAAAAGCAGTTTGTTCATTCATACATTTCAAGGCTTGTCAAGTCAGTTGCGAGCTATTTTTCTAGTCTATGGTTGCGAATCACTCTGTTCACGGGATCGACTCTGGAGGGGGAAAGCATGCTAGTTTGTGCACCTGCCTGTCTTGACTCACGCCACATAATCTGCCATGTACAGTGAGCACCATAATTCATTTGACAGTGACACAATTTTTGTTATTTTGGTTCTGTACTCTAGCACTTTGAGTTTGAAAGGATACAATATCATTTTTAAGATTTGGTAATTTACAGCTAAATCTAGCCCAACCCCCAATTCCCATAGAGATCCATTCAAATGCAGAGAGGTTATAGTATCGCTTGTAGGAGTACCAGAAAACAAGATATCAAGAGTCTTTTGATATTGTTGGGTCACAGACATCAGGAAGTCATGGCATGCAAAGGATATGTGACCAAATATGAATGACTTTATTCTACATTATGTTAAACTGCCCAATGTTTTTTGATGCCCGAAAATGGGGGGGACTATGTACAAAAGGTTCTATAATTTCTTAACGGTTCATCCGATATGGATGAAAATACACTCAAATTAAAGCTGACAGTCTGCACTCATTGTATCCTTTCAAACTCAAAGTGCTAGAGTACAGAACCAAAATAACAAAAAATGTGTCACTGTTCAAAAAATGATGGTGCTCACTGCATGTAGACATTCTTGCTGAAAGCGGATTTGCTTGTAGGTATTTCGCAGCACTGGGAGAATGAGAGGTTTCATTAACCCAACCGTGGTTTGAGCAACAAGCTATCAATCACTGACTTCTTTGAACCCATCAAAACTCTCCACAGCAGGACAATATCATTGGTTGATATCAGTGATTCGCTCATAGCATTTGGTAATGCCTTGTTCTCCCATAACTACAATATTTGGTCATTTAACGTGATGGATTTATATAGGTTCATAGGAAAGAAAGATTTAACAGTCTCCATGCAGTGTCAGTGACGTGTCAATTGATTTTGAAATGTCAAAATCAATTGACATTGATTTTTTTAATTCAAGTATTTTGTCATATATACCCATAGTCTAAATGCTACTTTCCCCCTGCAGAATAATTTTAAACCCTTAAAATAAGTTTGAAAAAACGTCCAAATGAATTCGACCATAAAACCAAGGCTGAAATATTGGAAGGTTGAAACCCTGAAGCTTCCCGTTTACAAACCGGTGCTACGAATCAAACCGTGCAGAAACTTGGGGGGGTGGGGGGATCTTCAATATCCTCATGCAGAATGCCCCCAAGAATGTATCAACTGCAGGTACATTTAAAAGCAAGAAGACAAGGATTTAAACATTCAGCTCTTCTCCCCTCATTTATTTTGTGAGAAAAATCAGTGCAAGTTAGATTAAGGTTTATGTTCCCAGGTGCACTACCTTTCAAGTTCTTAATAAACTTACATTAAAACAGCTTCAGTCACACACTTCACTATACAAAAAAAACCAAAACTGATGATAATTTAAACCCCATAAATTACATTTCACATATCATCAATTCATTCACGGATAAGAGCATAAGTGTAAAATGGAACTGGGAGAAGTACGGAGCTGTATCTTTACGAGTATATGCCCATCGCTTCAATTCATTCACCGATAAGAGCACAAGTGTAAAATGGAACTGGGAGAAGTACGGAGCTGTGTCTTTACAAGTATATGCTGGTCATTTCATGCGGGGGACTGGCATTTAAGGTCAAGGCGGCGTTAGCGCTGGGTCTCCGCCATCCACAAACGCTCATGAACTTTACACTTCATAAACACCTGATGCTACACAATAAGGTCAAAATAAGACCACAGAGAGGAACTGTAGATAAAATATATTTACAACATTACACAAAAAAATGGTTTTCCCAGCAATTTTACACCCAAAATTAACTTTTTAAAAACACATTCTGATGAGGAAAGGCAAATCAAATAAGACACACACACACAAAAAAATTAGATACAAAGAACTTATTGTTCACAAATGATGAATTTGAAGTATTATGGCTTGAATATTTGGGGTGTGGTTTCAGTGGTAATGGACTAGAGAGCGATCTGCTCACGTTCCTTCCAAAAGAGTGCAAGTGACAGACAGGGGGCCTTTAGCCTTCAGATAAAACAGGACCTTCATTTCCTTTGGAGCGTGAGGGCTTCACAGTGCAAAAGGAGAGCAACATTTGCATTACCTGAGGGCTACACAAGGCCTTCATTTATCTTTCTCCAGCGTTCATCCAGATTACACACCACACTGAAACCAGACCAACACACAACAGAGCATATGTCCAACAACAATAAATAAGACGATGATATGTTTTACATTTTTCCCTGTAGAATGACTTCTGACATGTTCTTCCGCTGTTGCACACGAGCAACATGGAAAATAAAAATCATTCCGTCAAAGCCACTTTTTTTTCACCCATTTACCATTTGCTGGTTTAAAATGGATTCGCTTTGTGAGGAAACCCTTCACTCAGCACTCCAAGTGCACACGACAGCCTTTGGGGACACGCAAACTTTGGCAAATAAAAAAATAAATAAATGTCACAAAAATAATAATAAACAAACAAAACAATTATTCTACCAGGCCCTCCTAGACCATTATTCAAGATGAACCCTTTAGATTCTTTTTGGATTTTAAAGCAATCTTGCGTGAAATAAGACTTAGATGTAATTGTACTTGATCACAATAATAGATACAATAATAGTAATTAGCTTATAAAGCAGTATCTTTAAAAACAGACGCTTTACTTCTTCCATGGATGCGCTTGCTCATTGTTTTTATCACATCCACAAATGTAAACAAAAATAAAAAATTATCGATTTACAATATAGCAGAAAGATTCCAGGGAAATGGTTAAACTTGAAACGGGAACCGCACAGAGACTGTGATTGAGTTGTTTGAACAAAGTGGTTTGCCTGTGTGTGTGTATATGTGCGTGTGTGTGCGTGTTTGTGCGTGTGTGTGCGTGTTTGTGCGTGTGTGTGCGTGTGTGTGCGTGTGTATCTTTACCGCAATGCTTGCCCTTTGTCCCTATCCTATGAAAGGCAGTGCAGGGGCTATTGTCATAATCTTATTTAGGGGGCAGTGGGTTCTCAGGGGTGGTGGGGGTCACCACTTCTTTGTAGAAATTCTCTATCTGCTCTTTGTACATCTTCATCACCACTGGCCTCTTGAGCTTCATCGTGGGGCCTGAAAGACGGGAGGGGGGAAGAGTCAGAGAGTGCACGGCAAGAGTCCCGTCATTTTAACTCAACACTCATCGTTAGTCAGTGCTGCAAGAGTCCCGTCATTTTAACTCAACACTCATCGTCAGTCAGTACTGCAAGAGTCCCGTCATTTTAACTCAACACTCATCGTTAGTCAGTACTGCAAGAGTCCCGTCATTTTAACTCAACACTCATCGTCAGTCAGTACTGCAAGAGTCCCGTCATTTTAACTCAACACTCATCGTCAGTCAGTACTGCAAGAGTCCCGTCATTTTAACCCTGGTCCTCAGAATATCCCTTATTTTAAGCAGACATCATTTTGACCCCAAAAAGTATATCAAGATGAGGTGGTTTCCACTTCATAACATGTCCTTCCTGCGGAGGACAAACCTGTTGTACATCTGACTGCTTTAGGGACCAACGACCCTTCATTTTCTTGCATTCATTTTGGCTGGGTTATTGCTCCACTTTAGCCCAGTCCCGCTCCTCTCTAACCCAGATCCACTCCCCTCTCTGCGGTCCCGCCCATCCCAGAGACTCCGCCCCCTTCTCACCCAGCTCCCCCCCTGGAATGGAGAAGTCCCTCTCCAGCACGATCCACTTCTGTATGCGCTGCGCATTGGAGGTGGCGTTCTCGTTGACACGGTTGATGCCCTCCTGGATGGCGGCGTGTACGACGCGGTCCCGGCCGCAGGCGATCTCCGACACACGCGTGGAGCTGCTGCCCTGCCGCTGGCACAGCTTGACCGCCTCCTCCGTCAGCTCGTCCTCCGGAGCACCCGAGTCTGAATTCACCTGGCACTGTGGGGACAGACACTCCCGTCAGTCTTACACAGACTGTGTCTCAATGATGTTTGGTTGAGGTTAATGGTGCTGTGTGATACTGAAGCCAGGATATAGCCATAGTAGGGCTGTAATGATTTAGTCATTTTATCTCATTGGAAAATATTTGTCATAAATTTGTCTATTTGAGTAAACAGACAGTATACTGACTTCCACATTTAAATGACCCCCAATTACTCATCGCGACAATACCAAAACTGTCCACAAGATGGCAGTAAGTACTTGTCTCATTTTGTAAGTTTTCCATTACTCCAAATATACATGCATAGTACAATCTTTGCCTACAGATGGCGCTGTGCTCACGTTCGTCTATATTTAAATCATGGCCAACCCCTTGGGATATAAAAGAAACGCACTGATGACGACTCACTGAACTGTAAATGAAACCAAGAAACAGATACCATTTTATCACCAGCCTCTATAAAGAATAGCTTAAAATGCACAGTGCATAAGCATAAAGTTAATAATTAATTATGGGTGCTATTTGCTCAAACTTGCATAGCTCTACTGGTTATCAAGTCAAAAGTGACGTCACGTGGCGCTGTAATGGCGACATGTAGTCCAGTTGTCTCTCGTGTTCGTGTTTGTTAATTTGAATGTTTTGTTGTGTCTGGCTTTTGTCTTTGTTTTTTTCATGCGCTGTGTGTCTGTAGTGGGACAGGGAAGCGGGCTGGATATTTTTCAGGGCACTGAAATGCTGCTCATTTTGATAATATTGACGAATTGTGTAGTCGATATAATTTTGTTTGTGGTCGTCACCATGGAGACGCATTCGCAACATATGCTCGGGAATGTTCGTTTGATCTGCAGACTCCAGCAACAAAGTTACAATCGCACCGTGTGTACAGAGACCGCGGCGCTGCGTGTATGGAGGAGAGTAGTGGAAGCGGAGTTTGTGTGTTGGACTGCTTGGTGACACTGGACATCTCGTGACAGCGGGGGCTATTTTTAATCATGGCTGTATTGCACTTTAATTCACTTAATTGATGTAATGATTCTGTTGGATGTCTTTCTTTGATATGTTTGTTTGTGTGTTGTGGGTCTGCCCCACTGTCTATGTCTGAAGTTCCCTAGGGGGAAATAAGTTATTCTATTCTATTCTAAAAAGAGGCTAAGACTGCATGTCTACATATCCAGTTAGCTATCTCTCATACCATGTTCTATCAATTTTCCCTAATAGTGAAAAATGACAGGCAAAGATTATTTGATTTCAGGGGAAAACATCCACTTAACGTCTGACGTGTGAAACAATCTAGCGTCCAATAAAAAGCAGAAAGAAACATGTAGATAACACATTACACACGTGTACCCTTACCTAACTGTAGGCCACCATGTTATACAGTTCCAACGCCAATTAAAAACCTGGATAACAATTAAAACCCATAAATAGCGAAATTAAGTGACCTGTGGTGAACACAATTATGAGCCAAACTTCAGTAGGGATCTGTACGTTATGTAGGTCACGGTAGTGTGTTGATGGTGTGTATCTCTATGGTCATATTGCCCCCCGGATATTGCCTCACGGTCTTGAACAATAAATAAAATGTTGTACACAGGTTTATGGCACACCAAAGATGGGATCACTGATCACTCTGACCCTAACCCCTACCCTGTGCTTATCTCACTCGGACGGCGATAACAGGTTTACACAGACTAAATCTGTTTGCTGGTTTTATCTGATGTCGGCTATCCGATCGCAGATTGCGTCTACGAAGCGAAGCTTAGAACAAAGTCTGAACAAGTTCAAAAGGTTAGAATAAGCAGTCCTGGCTTCTGGGGTATAGCACTTTTTAGAGATTACGGACCGGCAGACTGGTACATAGACTTATGCAGCTGCAGACAGGGGCCCGGACTGGGACGTAGACTTGGGTAGATGAAGACAGGTACGCAGACCAGTACATAGACTTGAGCAGATGCGGACATGGATGCAGACTGCTCACCTTGATAGTCAGCAGCATGGCGAGGAACTTCCTCTTGTCTCCGATGAGCATGGCGTTACTGACCAGCGGCACGGCCTCCTTCACCGCGTCCTCGATGGGCACCGGCGGAATGTTCTCTCCTCCGGCAGTGATGATCAACTCTGCGACATACACACACACACACAAGCATTAGGCTGAGGGAATCACAGGTAGTCTGCTCTTCTCATTAAGAGCTGTTCTCTTCAGCTCTGGAGGCATTAGCCAATATTTCATTACATAACATTACAATACATTACGTTACATAACGTAACATTACTAGTATCTGGAGATCCCCTTATCCAGAAGAAATGACAACACCAACAAAAGTTCTTAGGTCAGAGATCGAGGTGCAGAAGATGTGTGTGTGTGTGTGTGCCTCTGGCGTACACACTCACCTTTGATACGGCCGGTGATGAACAGGAAGTCCTGGTCATCGTGCTTGCCCAGGTCCCCGGAGTGCAGCCAGCCCTCGGAGTCCATTGCCTCCTCTGTCTTGTCGGCCATGTTGAGGTAGCCCATGAAGATGTGGCGGCCCCAGAAGCAGATCTCACCGTTCCCCTCCTCGTCCGGCCGGAAGATCTTCGTCTCGCACCCGGGAATCACCTTCCCACAGCTGCCAGGGGTCACAGGGACTGCTGTTAGTGATCCTCAGATTGTGTGTGTGTAACTGGTCAGGCAGAAGGCGTCGGGCAGTGAGATGGTGTGTGTGTGTGTGTGTGTGTGTACCTAGTCAGCCGGAAGGCGTCGGGCAGTGAGATGGTGTGTGTGTGTGTGTGTGTGTGTGTGTACCTAGTCAGCTGGAAGGCATCGGGCAGTGAGATGGTGTGTGTGTGTGTGTGTGTACCAAGTCAGCCGGAAGGCGTCGGGCAGTGAGATGGTGTATGTGTGTGTGTGTGTGTGTGTGTGTGTGTGTACCTAGTCAGCCGGAAGGCGTCGGGCAGTGAGATGGCGTGTGTGTGTGTGTGTGTGTGTGTACCTAGTCAGCTGGAAGGCATCGGGCAGTGAGATGGTGTGTGTGTGTGTGTGTGTGTGTGTGTACCAAGTCAGCCGGAAGGTGTCAGGCAGTGAGATGGTGTGTGTGTGTGTGTATGTACCTAGTCAGCCGGAAGGCGTCGGACAGTGAGATGGTGTGTGTGTGTGTGTGTGTGTGTGTGTCAGTGTTGTAGTCGAGACCACCATGCCCGAGACCAAGACCAAGACCAAGACCGAGACTCATGGTCCGAGACCAAGACCGAGACCAAGACCCATGGTCCGAGACCAAGACCGAGACCTGAATGGTCCAAGACCAAGACGAGACCTCGAGACCGTGTGCACTTACATTTAATATACGTCTAATATGGCACAAATAAACAAAAGTGACCAATATCGAAATGCAATGGTAATAAACATTTATTGGCTTATTGCACACTGCTTCATAATATATTATCCAACCTTAAGTTTCACTCCATAAAGTAAATCCAATTTCAAATGAGGAAAAATAAGTTCATGATGAATATTCAACACTATTTCGTATTAACTGATAGCAACATTACTCAAACGGCACACTGCACCAAAGTAAATGTAATGTGTATGCATATGCAACATATCTTTCTTTTGTAGCAACGTGTACTATGCAACTGTAAAACAACCATGCATTCAATTACTTGTGAAGACAGATGAAATATGCTCAACAGAAATTAAGAATTATTCTGGGGGAAAAAAATATTTTAAAAGGTATTATGCCCGCTTTCATAAATATCTTATTACAAATCAAGATGCCTGATGTACTAACTTGTAAATCACAAGTACAACAAAGGGTATCCAGTGTCTTATCCACAAAATTACCACTCCTATGTATGTAATGTAAGAACATTTATAAGTACATTATTTAAGTGAAAATGCAAAGGATCTTATTTTAAGCCTAAAGATAAAGGCACATTGTTCAGTTATTTGAAGAAAAAAAAAAAACAATGTTAACTTGTCATACTCCTAAGACTTTTGCAGATTTCATTTTGTATAGCCCATATGGACAATGTTTTATTTTAATGAAACAGCCAGTTAAACAGAACAATAAAAAAGTTTCCTTTGGTGTGTTATTAATATTCAGTTTAGGACATGTTCATTACATTTCAAAAACATAAGCAAATCTCTGTAACCAAATTTGATAACAGCAGATCTGCTGGACATGTTAATTTCAGCAGGAATTTCTTAGAATAGATGTGAAAATTCCAAGATACCCGTCGTACCCAGCACAGAATTCTTCAAAGTTCGAACGCTGACGTGACAGAAACGTAGTGGTAAGTTGTGCGGGATCTGCAAAACGTACTTATAAGTTACATGCACGCTATCTCGGCCAGGTACTGTATTGTATTCACGTGTTTGGGATTGGACGCTTTTCTTGCGAGTGACGTGTGCACCATAGAGTTACGTGGTGTGCACACACACGCACGCGTGTACACAAATCGTAGGGGTGTACGAACTTGTACTATTGTACTGAAATATAATAGACTCACAATAATCCCTACGCGATCAACGGAATTTGAACGCCGAAATAATGCTGTGAGCTGCGTGCGACGTGTTTTATGGGAGGCAGTTGCGGGTATATAAGTTCATTGCTTGCTGCATTGCGCATTTACTTGATAACGCGATATGTCAGCACCCATGAAAAACAGTTTCAACTGCGTATTTTAAATGACAAACGTCAGCACATTTTGTCTCAATTTACACCAAGATATCATATATATTTTTTACCGGTCTCGATGGTCGAGACCGGCATATTCGAGACCGCAAACCTCCGAGACCGAGACAAGACCGAGACCGTAGAGAGCCAAGACCGAGACCAAGACCGAGACCTGGAAAAAGTGGTCTCGAGACCGAGACCGGCCTCGAGACCTACAACACTGGTGTGTGTGTGTGTATCTAGTCAGCCGGAAGGCGTCGGGCAGTGAGATGGCGTGTGTGTGTGTGTGTGTGTGTGTGTGTGTGTGTGTGTGTGTGTACCTAGTCAGCTGGAAGGCGTCGGGCAGTGAGATGGTGTGTGTGTGTGTACCTAGTCAGCCGGAAGGCGTCGGGCAGTGAGATGGTGTGTGTGTGTGTGTGTGTGTGTGTGTATCTAGTCAGCCGGAAGGCGTTGGGCAGTGAGATGGTGTGTGTGTGTGTGTGTGTGTGTGTGTGTACCTAGTCAGCCGGAAGGCGTCGGGCAGTGAGATGGTGTGGGGTCCGCTGCTCTCGCTCATTCCATACAGCTCATACACAGGGATGTCCAGGCTGAGGAAGAACTCCAGCGTATCCTTGGTGATGGGGGCGGCACCTGTGTAGCACTTGGTGCAGCGGTCCAGCCCCAGGGCCTTGCGAACCTTCCGGAACACCAGCTTCTTGGCCAGTATGTAGTTCAGGGGCGCTCTGGACGCAGTTGCTCCATTTCTGGAGTGGGAAAAGAGGGAGAGAGAGAGCGAGAGAGGAAGAGAAAGACATATAGATGGAGAGGAAGAGAAGAGGAAGAGAATGAGCGAGGAGCAGAGAGAGGGAGGGAGAGAGTGTGTCAGCATGGGTGACCCACTCCCATCATGCCCCATGGCCTCCCCCTCCCATCATGCCCGGCGGTTAGCTTGCGTACCGCTGCATCTTGCTGAGGTTGGTGCTCAGGCCCACGTCCTTGGCCCAGGCCGCTACCTTCCTGCGCACGGTGGAGGATTTGGCTCCGACGGACTTCATCTTCTCCTGCATCTTCTCCCACACCCGTGGCACACCCATGAAGGCCGTGGGCCGAATCTCCCTTAGCGTGTTCGCCAGTGTGCCCTGAAAACACAGACGCGCAGATTAGACATAGTGGGCACACACGCACGCATGCACACACACACACACACACACACACACACACACACACAATCATGGAAAAAATCTGACTGTCTAAGACATATGCCCCTGGCACACGCCCATGCACACCCACCTACACACGTTTCCTGTTTTTGTGTGTGTGTGTTCCCGTTTGTATGATTGCACGTGTGTGCAGTATAGCTGACTTCCGATTGTGTGTACATGTGTTTGTGCACATGCATGTGTGTACGTGTGTATGTGCACGTGTTGTGTGACTACATACTATGTCTGAACTCCATGATGTGTGTGTTCGTGGATGTGTGTCTGTGTGTGCGTTTATGTTTCTGTCTGCGTGTCCTGTGATAGATATCCTGGGGAGACTCGGACAGCTGACGAGACAACACACACGCTAACCAATTTGCTAACTCCCCATTAATCCAGATTAACTCCAAATCTGCATCACTGGTATGATTTTAATGTGATAATACTGACGATGAACAAGATTAAACTGCTACACCATACCCATTGAGACATCCATGCTCTATCAGTAGGGAACTATTGAGCGCCATAACTAACCGCGGTTTATTGCGCAGGAGGAGGTGCCACCGCAGCAGTAGAGCAGGTCAAAAACAAGCCAGATCCATTAGAGCTATTATCGGCCACAGACCTCATGCCCCCCACAATCACCTAGGCCAGGGGTGGGGAACCTCATCCGCAAAGGGCCGGTGTGGGTGCAGGTTTTTGTTCTAGCCCAGCACTAAGACACCTGAATCAACTTATCGAGGTCTTGATTGAAGACCATGATTAGTTCATTAGTTGAATCAGGTGTCTTAGTGCTGGGCTAAAACAAAAACGTGCACCCACACCGGCCCTTTGCGGATGAGGTTCCCCACCCCTGACCTAGATGCTCCAACTTAGCCCAATTGGCCAAAGTAAAAATCACCATAAACAAGACTGTACTCAGCTTACCTATATTTTTTCTGACTAACCCAAGATCACTAGTCAATAGATTGATGAATTCCAAAACAGTCCTTGTAGACAACAAAGTGGATATAGCTGCTGTCACAGAATCCTGGTTCAGCCACAAAATACCAATTGATATGTTGAACAAGGATGAATTTAAGCTATATTCCAAGAATGGCACTGAGACCACTGGAGGAGTGGCAGTCTATATCCGAGATCATATCTCATCCAGACCATTACCCAGCATAGACATGAGTAAGACCCCAGTGCCTTCAGCGCCCACTATGCTCCTACCTGAAAGACCCCCCCCTCACCCCCACCAATCAGTCTGTCTCTAACCAGAACACCAGACAGGCAAGAAAGCTCCAGTCCGAAATAGCAAAAACTGAACATTTTATAAACTCCAAAATCCCCTATCTGAGCACTTTTAAATGAAAACATGAACCCTCCTTCTGCATTGCTGTAACCCCCTCTTTTTAAATTGTGTCTTAAATGTTTTTAGTGCATTGATGTACTTTAATGTAAATTACCTGTATTTCATTTGAGTGAGAACTCTCTGCAATGTGTCATAAATAAACTTGAATTGAACCAGAAGAGGGAGGATGCAGTAGTGAAGGTGAGTGTGATGCATGATGGGGTATGGCTGCAAGTGCATGGCTCCTTCAGGTCACGCGGGTGAATTGATGGAGTGCCAAGGTCACCAAAATGCCATGTTCATTTGAAAATGAAAAATAATTTACTAAGAGTCAGCGTTTCACCTTTTGTTCTATCTACACGCAGCATTGTTATTTGGAGGTAGCACCTCAGATTGGTTGCCCACATCTTGGTCATATGCAGAGATGTGATTGTTCCTGATTTATCAGGAAATACTGATTTTCAGATCCTCAAAAGTTTCTGGGGGTTGCTAGCATTCAGCCTTTCCGCTGAACGTCCTCTCGTGCCATCAGCGTTCAAAGATCAAAATCAGGAAATCAAAAGAAAAACCTGGGAAAAATCACAATTCCAGCACGTGAGATCATGGGAAATGGAGTCCTTTTCCTTCCCCTCACCTTCAGGGCATCTGGATCCGCGAAGTAGGTCGCTCCCCCAACCTTCATAGTCAGCCAGATGTCGATCATCTGTGCTGCGACATGGCTGAGCGGCAGGTAGCTCACGACCACCTCCTGAGCCTCAGTCAGGCACACGTTACGGCCGGTGGCAAAAGCCGTCCAAGTCAACTACCAGAAGAGACATGAGGTTGTAATTTCACCACAAATACAAGAGGAGACATGGGCTGTAATTTCACCACAAATACAACAACAAACATGCTTGAACAGAGGGACAAACCACGCTGAGAACTATTCAAATACTGTACCTGCACATACAATCCAGGGCATCCTAGAAAACCAGTGACCCACATTTTTTAACCTACTTTCAATTTCACAGACCATTCATCTTGAAAATGTATTTCCACTAGTGACCTGTAAAAGAACAGAACTGAACACGATTCCTTTTTCACATTTAGAACCTCAATTTCCTAAATACAAATAAGTCAAATCAGAGGCTTTAAGGTCTCTACCAATCACACGTTCTTACGGAGGCTTTATTAAATTTGATTGGCCGACAGGCTGTACTCACATTGTCATGGCTGAGCATCACACCCTTGGGCTGGCCCGTGGTGCCAGAGGTGTAGATCAGGGTGCAGCACTGGTTGGGCTTTTGGCTGGCGATGATGTCATCCAGCTGGGAATCAGGAACCTCACGGCCCATCTCCATAATTTCCGCCCACTAGTGGCAAACAATAGATTAGCCATGGTAGGGAAGAACACTGAGAATAATGGCTCTTCAGGAAGTGGCTCTGTAGTCTATAAACATTATCTGTGATAAGCACACACACACACACACCCCTCAAAAACCAAGAATAATGTACGAGGAGAAAACGGGGTGAGCTGATGCTGGTTGGTTAATAAAATTAAACACATTGAGTCAAATAACCTGAAAGCACCCTTGGATATCTTGACACATCGGGGTTACTATTTACCAACAAAACAACCATTTACTAAAAACTGAATGGTAAGATTTGACTTGAATTTGATAGTGTTTCACATAATAGCACACGTTGTTCACTTTGATTCCACACCCTCTGCACAAACCTACCGTGAACAGATTAGGCCTCTTTTCTTTCAGAACCTCTTTGTACTGGATTATGGCTTTCAAGTGAGGGAGCTTGTCTTGCACCTAGAACACAGACCCACAATCACAGAGGATATATTAGACACAGTGGGACTTGTGATGAAACCATTTACGCAGAGCTATGTAGAGCCTGGCTCAGAGCTCTAGCTGCATTCACTTACACACTAATTAAGGTCCATTTGCGTGGACAGCCCCTTTCTGTTATGCATATGTGTCAACCTCTGGAGAGAGCTGCCCTTATTTTCACACCTGCAAACTGTATACATTCACCAAAAACCATATAAACATTATCTATATATGATCTATTAAAATCACTAGCCACCACAGTTATTTGTCTGATTCAAGTTTATTTAATATATTCCTGTATTTAGCTTTTCACATAATAATGACTGTGTAGGCTACATACAAATTGAGAAGGTGCTCATTTTAAAACAGTTTAACAGAGACACCCCACATCACTGACCCCACGCACTTAAACCCCAGTGCAGGAGAGATACACAATTTCTTAAATTATGCATGAGTCGTGTTGCATGAGCTTGTGGCACTTTCTTTGCAGTTTTGCTATCTTACTAGCCTACATAACAGCTTTGATAGCCTAATTAGATTAGTTTAACTAGATTTGAGGACTCATCTAAATGAGATGAGTCCACAAATAGGCTACATTAGCAGTAATGTACATTATGGTTATAAACTTAGCTCTCATCTTAATTTGGATAATTTTCTTTGAATTCATTTACAATGCAACTTCGCAAAATTGTAAAAAAATAGCCACCACATTAAAACGTCACGGAACATTATCTAATTTTGGTCAAAATTGCATAAACATGAACATTGTCCAGTCATAACCAATTTGTTAGCTAGGTTACCTAACATTAGATAGCTGTTAGGTATCTTGTGGGCTACTGCGTCTTCGTGCTTCGTTGTCATAAAGTGCATTTTTAGATCATACAGTCCTGATGCAGCTACTTGCTTTTCCCACAACCTCAGAAATCGAGAGAATAGCAAGAGAGAGGGATAAAAAAAAATGTGATTGCTGCGAATGAATTCATTCATTTTTTTGAAATAAAAAACGTTTTAGACTAGATTTCCCGTATCATAACCTTATATGCCCATATACCTTCAAAAAGTTGGAAAAACCGTATTTCATACGGGCAAACCGTATGGGTTCACACCTATGGTTATGTATCTACTACCTTCAAAAAGTCTAGAAATAACATGAGTGCTTTGACATTTTCACGTGTTCAAATATAACAGGAGCACATAATCTCAATAATCTAACACTCAATATGTGCAAAAACAAATTCACACAGGTTAACCTGGAAAAAATATATCAAATAATCCATTTTAAGCCACTGGCAGCAATGCATATATTATTGTGTATAGACAAAAAGACTGGAGCTTCCTTAATGTGTGTCAATAACAGTGCAATTATTTAAGCCAGTGGTCTCTAACCCTGTTCCTGGAGATATCGTTCTTTAGAATTCAATTTTAACCCTAATTTGACACACCTGATTCTACTAATTAGCAGCTCAATGAGACCTCTAGCTGTTGAATGAGGTGCGATTTGTTAGGGTTGGACTGAAAACCTACAGGACGGTAAATCTCTAGGAACAGGGTTGGGGACCACTGATTTACGGGTAGGTTCTGTACTGATATCAGGAAGCATTTATTTATTTATTTTACACAGAAAATTGCCAAGGTGTGGAACAGCTTGTAAAATCATGGAGTAGAGGCAGGGACTTCTCAGGGCGCTCAAGTTCAGGCCTGAGGCAATGCTGCATGCTCCTTATACTGTAGATCAGGGGCGTCAAACTCTAGTCCTGGAGGGCCGCAGTGTCTGCAGGTATTTCTGGTGTCCTTTCAATCAGCTGCCAATTGCGGTCTTGAGAACAAAGTGTGTTGACTCTTCAGCCCATCAGTGACTTAATTAATAACGTGTGCTGAAACACACAGAAAATCCAGCAGACACTGTGGCCCTTCGGGAACTGGAGTTGACACCCCTGCCGGACAGAAATGATGAGCCTCGATGCCGCCCTCCTGCTTGTCGTTTGTGGTAGTGCGCCCTCTCGCTCCGCCTCCTCACCTGCAGAATCTTCTGGAGCTGTTTGTGGTTCTCCACCACCAGGATGTTGGCCTGGCAGTTTTCCGCCACGTACTGGCAAGCCTCCGCGGAGTTGGTGGTGTAGATCCCCACTCCAAACCCGCTGGGAACGGGCGGAGGAAAAGGAAGAGTGGTGAGCACGCGGTTACCACAGTTACGCGTCTCTCCTACGCCGGCCCTTTGACCATTTTGTTTTTCTTAGCCCTCAGAAAAAGTAGGAAGCACGCCATTGTTTTTAAATCACCATAGCTACCTGCCTGCATGTTCATTATGTCAACAATGGCCTGAATGCCTACATGAGGGCTCACCGTATAGGGTTACCATATCTGGGTCAAATACAACCTTGGGGGACATGTTGGTAAAATTCTAAAAACACTCCTTGTTCATTCCATTCAATGTTTCAGTTACCTTGACCTTCATCAGGTATGACCGAAATGTTGTAAGCATAATTAAACAATAATTCAAGTAATTAAAGTTAGTTTCTAAGTGAGACGATGTGCGGGACTCAAATTATTTTTTCTTTCCGATGCACCTGTCGCAGTAGGTGTACAGAAGTCTTTTTTTAATATGTTCTGAATACTGATGAAAATAATGAAAATAAATTTCCAGTAATATACAGGAGTTTCAATGGTGCCTAAAGGGTTAAAGTGATCACCTCAGGTGTGCTATGTGTCACAGGTACGAGAGTCAGGGGTTGTGATAGGGAGGGGTTAGGGTACACTCACCCGGCGAGAACGGCGGCGATGTCGGCGATGAACCACTCGGTAGAGTTGAAGCCCAGGATTCCCACGCCGTGATATCGCTCCAGACCCAGCTGTGGAAACAATGCCGACGTCAGGACGCTAACGCTAACATACAGAAACACCCCATCACCATCACTACGAGAAACAGGGCCGACGCTAACATACAGAAACATTCCCAACACTATCAACATTAAAACAGGGCCTAAGTCAGGATGCTAACGCTAAATGAACAAAAACACCCCCGTCACTATCACTACCACTTCCACTACAGGAAACAGGGCCAATGTCAGGATGCTAATGCTAACGTCAACGTACAGAAACATTTTTATTATCAGCTCCAAAAATGAGGACAGCACATGCGTCGTACAGCACCAGACAGGCATCAGGACGTACACAGAAATGGAACAGCACTGTCACCACTATCTCCACCGCTCTGCACACAAGACCCTCCCGTAAAGTGGCTGTGTGTGAAATCAACGGGCTTCAATAACCCACGGACACAACACAGCCGCTGACCGTGGTTAACTGACCGTCTTTAATACTGAAGCGGTCTTTGTCTGGAGGGGGTCACAGGGATGTTTAGGCCGGGGCACACGTGCACAGACAGACGCATGCGCCCACATGCGAGGCCTCCAGGTCATGTTGTTGGGGGGGGGGGGGGGGGGGGTGCTGTTTCGCTTCACAATAAACAACTCTCTGTTCCTCCCTCTCCAGCACCAAAGTCTCACAATAAACAATCAGCGGCCCCTGCATTCCCTTCACCCTGCGGGGGAGAGTGACTCCGGCCACAAGGTTAAACACACGAGGAAGCCGGCTGAGAAAGCGGGGCATGGCCAAAAAAGGGACGTTTGAGAGCGAGAGAGAAAAAAGTTGCCTGTTCATCCCTCAGGGGGAAACGCTCCATCGACAGTCTCTCTCAGGAAGTGGTGGGAAGGGAAGCGTTTTTTTTTTTTTTTTGTAAAAGCGGAATCATCATTTAACAGATGTTTACTGTTTATGCCATTGCTTATGTTTATGCCACCTGTGGGAAGGTGGTGTGAATAGTCACATATCATTGTCGGTGAAAACTTTAAGCTATCGAAAAACGAACACCCAGCCCTAACCCCGAGGCTGATCTCCTGAACATAACGTAAATTCTACCTCAACTCTAACACTAACCATACTGCTAACCCTTGCCCTAATCTCAGTATTTATACACAAGACTATGAGACGTATCTCCAAAAATGGAAAAAAATTGTGTTTTCCAAAAACTAACACAGGCACAAGCCTACATAGCTCCCAAAAGCTTTATAAAGACAACACTCATTATCAGCATTCTTCACACCACAGACCTCAAACTTCAGGCCTGGAGGGCCACAGTGTCTGCTGGGTTTTCTGGCTTCAACAGCCAGTTTAGAGCTCCAGGTGTGTGGACTCTTAAGCTAAGGACTTAAAGTGAGCCCTGAGGTGCTGCAACACCACAAACCGCAAACACACTGGGGGTGGCTCTCCAGGATTTGAGTCTGAGATCCCTGCATTGCAGTACTGTGCAATTATGAACTCGTAGTGCCTTGGCTGGCACCAGGTGAATGACAGGTGTTAGAAAGTGTAGGCTATGTGGGATCCGTGTTGAGGCTGCAGTGTGTTGAGGTTCCAGTGTGTGAAAGCTCCAGTGTGTGGGGGTTCTAGTGTGTGGAAGCTCCAGTGTGTGGGGGTTCCAATGTGTGGGGGTTCCAGTGTGTGGCAGCTCCAGTGTGTGGAAGTTCCAGTGTGTGGGGGGTCTAGTGTGTGGAAGCTCCGCTGTGTGTGGGTTCCAGTGTGTGGGGGTTCACCTTGAGGAAGCTCTTGGCTGCTGTCCTGCACTGCTGGTAATAGTCCTGGTAGTTGAGTGTCTTCCACTGGTCCCCCTCCTTCCAGCCCAGTGCAGTGTGCGTCCCGAAGCGCTCCACCGTGGAGGTGAACATCTGGTGCACGGTGATGGGGGGCTCAGAGGCGGGGCCCGATTCGGACACCCTCAGTTTCACCTCCCTGTCGCCCCTGGAGGTCCACAGCTTCAGCTCGTCTGCGGAGGCCAGGGACAGAGACGCTGGGCGTGGAACAGTGCCTGTGTGAGAGGGGCGGGGCCAGGGTCACATCAGTACTGTGACATCCCCATTATACACTTTTCCCCACATTCATGCATTTAGCAAAGACCCCTATCTAGAGCAACTTACACTTTTTTAAACATACAATCCATTTATACAGGATACTTACTGAAACAATTTGGGTTAAGTACTTAAGGGTACAATGCTCAAGGGTACAATGCTCAAGGGTACAATGGCTGTGCTCCACCTGGGAATCAAACCTGTAACCTCTTGAGCAGTAACCATCATACTACACTGCCCCCATTTATCCATCCATCTATTTAGATGGCGGTTTTTGCTTCACTGGGAAAAAGGCCCTTTGCACTCTGTAGAGGTTCACTTCCCATCATTCAGGGCAGTGGAGAATGTCACGAGTCGGCAGAATTGAGGATAAGAGGAGGAGAAGAATGTGACGGAGAGAAGAATGTGATGGGGAAAAAAGTCCGGTCTCCTCAGGAGCGGAGCAGGGGCTGCTGGCTGTATTAAATCACAGATCCTATAGCCTCACCAGATACTCAGCTCCTGCGTTCCTTGTGTCCTCTCTGCTTCTTAACCACAAGTTGGTAACAATAGTTTTCTGGTGCCTTATTACAATACCAAATTTCAATCACCACAGAATGGCCTTTGGCCACACCCCCACAATGAATATTCATAAAATGCTTGATCTTGGGAAGTTTCCACCTCAGTGCCACGGAGACAGAACTTTCAATGTTAAGAATGCGCAGTTGAGTATCTGGTGGGTCTAAATAATCTGTGGCTCCGTCTCCCAGCTCAGTGGAGTTTGTGCTGACAGAGCAGGGGCATGGCAGTACTGGCGAATAACCGACCACCCAACGTCGGGCACAAGCACCGGCAATACAGGGGCCTGGCCAGAGGGGGCGCCACTCACTGCTTTCGGCTGGGCCCCAGAACTGAGACCAGACTTCATTAGGCGCAGTCTTGGCCCGCGGCACATGCTCAAAGCCATAGAAGCAAACACACTGAAAGCTGGATGCCAAGACAAGCGCTACCAAGCCACTTAGTCAGGGCCCAGCCCAAGGCATTTTATTATGCAATTAGCTTTTACAGCCATCCCCTAACCTCTTAACACTTACCCGTACATTTTACATTGAGACTTTTAGCAGACGCTCTTATCAAGAGCGACTTACACAGCTTACATTCTTTACATGTAATCCACTTATACAGCTGGATATTTACTGAAGCAGGTTAAGTACCTTGCTCAATGGTACACCAGGGAATTGAACATAGAACCTTGAAGTTACAAGCCCAGTTCCTTAACCATTACGCTAAACCTGTAAAGAACAGTCTTAAAGCATGCGTAAAAATATCATTCGGAACTATATAAAAAAGCCTGTATTATGAACAGTTCAATTGAGCCATTCAGCAGACGTCTTACAGAGAATGAATGTAGAACTGAGGTTTTATGGTTCTGCACCACAGCTGGACTGGAAAAAAACATTACTGCAGTTTCTCAATCCCTGCAAGACTCTAAATGCCACGTCTACAATGCACGTTTGGTACTCTAAATATATGTGCACACTGACGTGCGATCTGTGATATTACTCTGTTTGACTGGGTAAAGATAGAGCAACAGGACATTGTGGCAAATCCTGGGCTGACATCTGTTTTCCACTGACATTAAAAATCATGTGGCTGAAATGACAGCGTGACCCAGTAAAACACTGCAATTAACAGTAAGCAGAGCCGAGTTCAGCTGCGGGGCGGAGCGTTCCAGAAGCACTGGCCGGGCGCGCCTGACCCATGGCCGAGCTTTCGAAAACATGGCGCGCTATGCCGCAGTATCAGCGGGCTGCGCAATGGACGACACTGGGTCAGAGATAACAAGAGCAATCCAGAGTGCGTCTGCTGATACCCAGGGGGTTTACTGGCCTCTGTGTGCGCAAACACAGACGGTCAAGTTCACCCGGGCGTCACGGTCTTCTGTATCGACTTGCATAGATGCAACAGTTTACAGTCAGGAAAGACACTCTGATAAGAACAAGATACACACTTCCCTCTCCCCCTCGCCAGCACCGCCTCGGCCAGAGTTCCATGTCATTGCGAGAGCGCTCGCAGAGACCACGTTTTCTGCATTTCTGAGTGTTTGCGAGGAGCTGGTTATCTGTGAGAATTACCATCGGCTTCAAACAGGAAACTGTTACTCAAATTAAACTTTCTCAGAGTTGAGAAGAGCAGATGTATTGAGGCGCCTGTATTTCAGTAGAGAGGTGGTTTGTGGCATCAGTAACAGACATGCTGTATATCTACTCTTTAGATGCCATTAAAATTAGAACACCCTTGCAGATCACAGGAAATTTTAAACGCATTACTAACCGAAAATGTGCAACTAACTGAAAGAAAGATTTTGTTGTGAATATTGGTGAAAATTATTTTGTTGGTTTGGATTTTGGAGTTTTTTTTTATTATCAGAAATACGTAGGAATTTTGCTGGTATCTAAAGGGTTAAAGTATTTCACATGTGAGAGAGAGTGAGCGCGGTCAGCTCTACCGCGCACAGAAGTGTCTTTCCCACCCTCCGCACACCCACACTTCCTGTAAAATGAGGTCAGGCAGGATGTGAGCGTGTGATCACATGCACAACGGACAGGGGTGAAGTAGCTCCAAGGATACGGGGATTTCCCTGCTTCAGAGCACACCGGCACCAATCGATGAGATTATCAGTAAACAACTACATACAATAAAACAATGACTTGTTTTTTATTTACTCATGATGACAGGGACTGGGGATGAAATTAGCTGTTTAGCTATGTATAATGCATCAGATTGTAAGCTTTTAGTCAATGTTTTATGATGCGTGGTCCCTGTCAAATAAATTTTAATAAATACATTTAAATAATAAAATTACGTGATTGACAACCATAACAATCCAATTAGTTATTTAATGATAAATGAGTGTAATACACCTTGTGAGATTTGCAAAATCGGTTTTGTTGAGCTTTGAACTCATGGTCGCCAAACTCTTCCACCCCAGTATGGAGCGCTCGCGTTGTAGTGCTGCAGTCACTTTCACGCTCACCTGGCTGCGTCCGTGTATTTTCTGCGCTGACGGGGCTCTTGCTGGGGTGGGGGACGGGGTCAGCGGTAACCGTCCTAACTTCCTCCTCCGTCTCACAGGCCAGCTCTTCTTCTGATGACTCGCTACTGAAATCACACAAACACTCAGATTACACTACGGAAATCACACAAACGCTCCGGTTACACTACGGAAATCACACAAACGTTCTGATTACACTACTGAAATCACACAAACGCTCCGGCTACACTACTGTAATCACACAAATTCTCCGATTACACTACAGAAATCACACAAACGCTTTGATTACACTACTGAAATCACACAAACGCTCCGGTTACACTACGGAAATCACACAAACGTTCTGATTACACTACTGAAATCACACAAACGCTCCGGTTACACTACGGAAATCACACAAACGCTTTGATTACACTACTGAAATCACACAAACGCTCCGATTACACTACTGAAATCACACAAACGCTTTGATTACACTACAGAAATCACACAAACGCTCCGATTACACTACTGAAATCACACAAACGCTCCGGTTACACTACAGAAATCACACAAACGCCCTGATGAAAATGCCTGTGTGCTGGAAACATCTCAAAGCCCAGTCAGTCAGATCTTTAGAGGCCACAAGTCACTCTAGCCTTGCAGCAGAGAGGTATGAACCTGGCAAAGCCAGAGACTAGCTGAAGCCTACAGTGGGACTAAGACTGCTGACCTGCTGCACTGTGTGCAATATGAGACATACCGTATTTAGCCATCTCTATTACACAAGGTACATCAGCCTACTGCCTCATAGACAGCTCTTTCTCAATCTGTGTGTGGAAACCACAGGGAAAACCCTGGCACATGATCTCAAGCACCTCTGATATCACCACCAGGACTGGAAACAGATGGGCTGCACAACAGGAGACCTATGCTGAAAATCTGGGCTTCCTGTATGATACAGGAAGTATGTGTCCAGGATGTACCTGTATGTGATTCACTGCTGTCAGAATCTCCCCTCTCACATCTACCTAATCTCTGCAGTGATTCCAATGGGTTAGATCAGCTGGTTCACATGTGGGTGAGGGGTGTGAGGATGAGAAAGTGAAATAGAGAGAGAGAGTGTGTGTGTGTTTGAGAGAAAGTAAGTGAGTGAGAATGTATGTGAGCGAATGAGATTGTATGTGTTTGAGAAAGTGAGTGTGTCTATGTGTGTGAGAAAGTGAGTGAGAGTGTGTGTGAGAAAGTGAGTGAGTGTGTGTGAGAAAGTGAGTGAGAGAGTGTGTGTGAGAAAGTGAGTGAGTGTGTGTGAGAAAGTGAGTGAGAGAGTGTGTGTGTGAGAAAGTGAGTGAGAAAGTGAGTGAGTGTGTGTCTGAGAAAGTGAGTGAGAGAGTGTGTGTGAGAAAGTGAGTGAGAGAGTGTGTGTGAGAGTGTGTGTCTGAGAAAGTGAGAGAGAGTGTGTGTGAGAAAGTGAGTGAGAGTGTGTGTGTGAGAGAGTCATCATCATCATCATCATCCATCAACCCGCTTATTCCTATTCAGGGTCACGGGGGGTGCTGGAGCCTATCCCAGCATGCATTGGGCGAGAGGCAGGAATACACCCTGGACAGGCCGCCAATCCATCACAGAGCACTCACACCATTCACTCACTCATTCATACCTATGGGCAATTTAGAGTCTCCAATTAGCCTAACCTGCATGTTTTTGGACTGTGGGAGGAAACCGGAGTACCCGGAGGAAACCCACGCTGACACGGGGAGAACATGCAAACTCCACACAGAAAGGCCCTCGGCCGGGATTCGAACTCGGTACCTTCTTGCTGTAAGGCGACAGTGCTAACCACTGCACCACCGTGCCGCCGAGTGAGAGAGTGTGTGTGAGAAAGTGAGTGAGAGAGTGTGTGTGAGAAAGTGAGTGAGAGAGTGTGTGTGTGAGAAAGTGAGTGAGAGTGTGTGTGAGAAAGTGAGTGAGAGAGTGTGTGTCTGAGAAAGTGAGTGAGAGAGTGTGTGAGAAAGTGAGTGAGAGTGTGTCTGAGAAAGTGAGTGAGAGAGTGTGTCTGAGAAAGTGAGTGAGTGTGTGTGTGAGAAAGTGAGTGAGAGAGGGTGTGTGAGAAAGTGAGTGAGAGAGTGTGTGTGTGAGAAAGTGAGTGAGAGTGTGTGTGAGAAAGTGAGTGAGAGAGTGTGTGTGTGCGGGCGTTAGGCACATACTTGGCCGCAGACTCTGAGACGGCGACGTCCTCCAGGGAGGCGTCACAGGACTGAAGGAACACGACGCCTCCTGGGGGGTCCATCGCGACGGCGGCAGCCATGGCAGCAGGTTCACACACGGTCACTGTGGGGGGGGGGGGGAGGTCAGATTTCAGATTCAGAAACACTCTGCCAGACCTGCCAGGTGCCTGACCGAACGTGTTCAACAAGTTCAATTGGCGTTAGCCAGTGTTAGCGAACGTTCCCAAGCATATTGAAACCTTTCTGTTTGCCAAGGACAGTTAGCCAACAGCTGGAAAGGGTAGTGCACCTGCATAGTGTGAACAAATAAAGCTGGTGAAGAGGGAGAGAGGCTGAGAGAACAAGTAAATCATAATTTGGTGCTATAATTCATTTTAGTAAACGCAATGCGTATTTTGTTCTGAGAAAGTATTGGCGGATTCATCCAATGTGAAAATCCGTCTCCTTTTCACTGTTTTTCGCTGTCTTATGTCTCTCAAAATGCTAGTCTACATCAACGTCAGAACGGATCCTTCGATCCCTCAACAGTGAATGTTACGCGGGCGGCTGCTAACGTTATTGCTGTACGCACGTCGGGATGCACGGACGAGCAAAGGCTGAGGGCGGCCGTGGCCGAAACAGGTAGGCTGAGCAACTGTAGGGTATGTGAGGGAACGGCAGCATGGGAACCCTCACATTGGACACCCCGAACCCTGGAGACCGGGAAGGGTGTGACATCGCCGCTGGTCGCCGCTGTATCAGTGTCGGCAGGTTGGCAGCCTCCCGCTGGGAGGGCCCGGTTTAAATCAAGTCACCTACCGACCGGAAGCCCCTAATAGACCGCGCCAATTGGCTCCTGCTCACCAACATCTTCAGGAACACGTGCCGAAAAAACAGCCAACCGTATCCTCGCTGGCAGCAGATCTGGCTCAAATTGTTTATTTCAAATACTTCAACTTATTAGATACCAGTCAAATCCTTGCAGATTACTTAGTTTTAAAATAAAACGTCAATTTTCACCTGTACAGAATTCTACTTTCATATTACCATTGTACGTTTTTGTTTGGCAGCATATTTTGTTGACAACTTTCCAGGATCTGGAGAAGCATTTCTTAAATGCTTACCACTAAAAAAAGTGAACATACTTCAAATATGTATTTATTTAAGATCACAAATATGTGATTAGAATGTTCTTAACTGAACATTCTAATGCTGATGTAACAATCCCTACTGGTAACTGAAAGCAAGAAGTTCTAGAACACGGACTTAGAATTTCAAAAGAAACATTCCAAAAAAAAACCCCGCTCTTCAAAGGGTTCAAAAAGCACTTCGTGTCATTGGGCTGATGGAAAGAAAGAATACAAACACATTAAGACACACAAATCTTATTCATCACAGCCAACCTGAAAGACTGGATTTGAAAACCAAACATTTGTATTCATATGATCAGCCTTGTGAGCACGGTGGTTATTAAATGTAACAAAATCCTGCAGGCAATGCGCCACCATTCTGAACGACGATCATGATGTCAAACCAAACAACATTAAAAGTTAATTATAGCTTATATGATTACAAACACGATGGAACAACCAAGGATTCCGTTTTCCAAAAAAACCCGTTTACTTTGATGTACCTTTTAAAAATGGAGGAATGGTTCACCAAAATTAATAAAACGACAATAAAACACCTCCAGTGATATAAAACCGTGCATATCCTCTGAAAAATAAAGGGCTAAAAGATAAATTAATAAGAAGAAATCATGTAATTTGGTTAATCCGTTCTCCGTAAGGTTATGAAAGGGGAGTGGCTCTGTTGGTGTGGGAGGCGGGACCACTGACTTTACTGACCGATCCAATTTGAGACGGAGAACGAGGTCAGAGGAAGAGCTTCCTGCAGAGTTAACAATACCAGAACAGAAAAGGCCTCACCTCACATCCTGTTACGGTTAACCCCCTTCCCCACCCCACGTTAACATGGCTGTGGGCAGCGAACAGCAGGTCGCAGCGGTACCCCCGTTTACCCACACCAACACCGCGGCATTACGCCCGTTCAACCCCGCCCGCACCAACACCGCGGCGCTACCCCCGTTCAACCCCGCCCGCACCAACACCATGGCGCTACCCCCGTTCAACCCCGCCCGCATCAACACCGCGGCGCTACCCCCGTTCAACCCTGCCCGCACCAACACCGCGGCACTACCCCCGTTAAACCCTGCCCGCACCAACACCGCGGCACTACCCCCGTTAAACCCCGCCCGCACCAACACCGCGGCGCTACCTGCGTTCAACCCCGGGAAATAATGGTAGCTAGAGAAATGCAACACCTTGTTCTGCTGTGTATTGGCTCACCCAGCAAAGTATCACTTCTCCTCGCACTGCAAAAACCACAGGCTTGAAGCAAGCTTGAAAAGCATCTCAGAGACAGCATAGTATGGCGGTGGTATACGCTTTATGGGGTTGGCTTCATGAGGTTTAGGCGTACCAGATTCACACTGAAGCAAAGGCCACTTCAATAGTGGGGTGAGGACGCTAATGAGGTAGCTTTGGCCGCGGTGCCAAAAGGCTCATAGTGGCGCCAGCGGATTCCAGCTTTTGGAATTCGCCATGGTTTGTGATGTTGGTGTGAAGTGGTGTGGTGACCTTTGGCCGGCTGGGCCACGATGCCACACTTCACTAAACACCAACAATTGAGCTGAAGCAGGAGAACAGAACAAGACGGACCCTCTGCAGCCATCGCCGCTGACCTTAGCAACCGGCGCATCCCACCTATTATCAGAATGACCGACCAAAAAGGCGCGTTAAAAGTGAAACCCCCACACACACACAAAGACTTCTGTGTGGGCCCAGGAGCCCCCTCTGAAATGGCCGCCATTTCTCTTGTCAGGTAGTGAGTCTGTGATCCTCAGAACAACTCGCTTTAAACTTGGCTTCCTGGCCCGTGTGGGCATTCAAGTGGACGAGCCGCCGTCCAGTTCATTACAATCGCCTGCCCCTCCAGGCACATTACACACCTGGCCCCCCTCCTTCATAACCCCCCCCCCCCACAGATGCTGCATACAGCCTCTTCTCAATCAGAGGGGCGGAGCATGATTACTTAACCAATTCATACTTAACCGTGCACACAACTGCTGGTTCATTTATACCGCAGTAGAATATTTTTAGCAGTCCGCTAGCATGTAACTCACAGCTAGAAGCTTTGCAAATATCTCAATGATCAAAAAATATTCAGGCAAAGTAAATAAGCTTGAGCAGAGGTTGACCTAAAATAACTGATTGGCCCCTTGTGCACCCCTACCCTAAATCCAGGCGCCCGTGAGGGAGGCTTGTTTTCGCCGTTTCTACGGCGCCAGTCAAACATTGGCAGGGCCAGCCCCCCTGTGTTTTTCATTCCCAAACAGACGGAATTCCGTGACGTGGGCGGCCCGCGATGGGAGCGGGGGAACAGGCAGGGGGGAGAATTTGGGTGCGCTGGGGCTTGCCACCCCCTCGTTGCTATGCGTGTCTGCAGAGGCAGGGAGTAGAAACTATAGATTACAGCTGCTGCAGCTGTCTCACGGCAACAGAGGGACACGCCTAATGAACCCAGGGCCAAAATACTCGAGGGAGGAGGGGGGGTGGGTGCATGTCTCCAGACATTTCTAAAACACCTCAGTCCCAGCTTCTGTTGGTAAACTCCTTTTCCCTCCACCCCCTCTGCCTCCATGCTGTTATTTAAAGCGCCGCATCGCCTGATCAAAGCTGAGGGTGAAATTTCAGCCCCGACTCAGCCACCCCACAGAAGGGACTTCCTCGCGTGATCACATCAGTGACATCACACACACATTTTTTTTTTTTTTTTTGGGAAGGGGGTGAGGGTGGGTTATTTCAGTACTATGCCAATTGTCACAGGTCTGCCTCTGTTTATTTGCACAGCAGTTACTGGGAATCCCTGAACAAGACAGGGAATCCCTGAACAACAGATTTTTTTTAAAATCTCATCATACGATTTACAGTCTTCTCACATCTCACATTTAATTTGCCATCCCCTCCCCCCCTCGCCTCATCTTAGCCCGTTCCACTTGAATCATCACAGCTTCACTGGCCTTGGATTCTTGATTACCCTACACCCCCCATTTTGGAGTATAAATGGTATCACCCTCAGCTTAACTTGTCCCTGTGGACCAGTTCATTATGTGGAGGGATATAATTTCAGGTTTGCTGCTGGTGGCCTTCTAAGGGAGATGCCCAAAGCATGCACAGCGGACTCAGCTCCAGGAAGTTTACCATTCCACACCAACCACATCATCTTGAGCAGCTGTGAGCCTCTTCTTCTTACTCACAATTAACAAGATTACATCACAGTATCAGCTTTACTTCTTACACATGAGGCTGCTGCATGTCAATCAAACGGAGGGTTTGTGAAATGCTTTCGTTTGAGAGGTTTATCCAGTGCAAGGCGGTGAATGCATTGCTTCTCTCACTGTGTGTCAGAGGAATTTAACATCAGTTTAAAACTGGAGGTTTGAATGAGGAACAACTGCTCCCCCATTCTGAGCCACACCCCAATATTCTCTCTCTCTCTCTCACTCACACACACACACACACACACACTTGCTCTTTCTTTACCAGATGGTCAGCTCTTCCCCCGTCTGCCTTGAGGTTCTCCCACAGCCAAATTGCTGAATTTTTTTAAAAAGTCATTGATTCCACCAGCTGGTCAGGGCTAACAGGAATGGTCACTCATTATTACACCTGTAATAGCCTTGTGAGAGACACTGTAACACCCTGTGCCTTCCCTTTTCCTCCTCCTCATCCTCTTCTCCCTTCCTCCGACTCACCATCAGGACAGGCGCGGCTATCTGACACGTATCTCACCAAGAGGCTCACCCAATAAAACATTGGACACTACACCACCACCACCACCACCAGGGCGAGGCGTTAGCCCTGATGCTAACTACGGCACAAGCCTGAAAGGCTGAACCAGTGCATGAAGAGGACTGGCACCCCATAGGAGACAGCAGTGCCGTACCTTTGAATGCCCGAGCGCTAACGGCGCGCCGCGTCCATCAGACGGCAGGCTTTGCCACACCATTTAAACACAAAGCGCGTGTACCCACCACATCTGTCCAGCAAACTCACAGGCTCTCGACTTGCCTTGATTGAACCAAAAACGAACAGCGATGTAAGGCGGCAGCATCATTGTAGTTCTAACCCCCCGATTATATGCTAAGAAGAGTGAAAACACAGACTTACATTGCATCCTTCAAACGGGGCTTACTGGTGTCTCCTGAATCCTCTCGCTTCTCTTGTTTTTGCGGTGGTTTGCCTGTTTTCAAAACCCAGCTTTGCTCTGTGTATGCTGTGTTCAGACACTGATCAGCCCAGCTTTCCTGCTCTCTTTACAATTGTGTATGCAACATCATTCATTTTCAAAGCCCAGACTCTCTCCCCTCCTGCTCTGTAGCCCCGCCTCCATAGCCCCCCCAAAAAAAACTTCCCTATTCCTTCAACACCCCCCTCCCCCTCCAGGATTCCAATGATGTTGCATGCCCAGGAGCCGCCCTCATTGGTCGACATTGCTCACACCACAAAGCCCTTCCCCATATATGGTCACGCCCATGAGCCAATTGAAAAGAAGCGGAAAGGCGGGACCTCCATTTGGTGGAATAGCGCTTCACTCCATTCCCCAAGAGGATGCTCAAGCCTTTGCTTAATCGCACACACACACACACACACACACATGCGCCCACGTCAGCACAACAGCCGATGCAGATATCCAGGGGGTTACTACAGGACAAAGCAAGACTGGTGATCTCTAAGTCAGGCCAGTGAACAGTACAAAAAGCAGATGTGTTTGCTTGTTTTATGATCATTTCCTAAAGCCAATAAAGGCTGGGCCAAAGACAAATAACTGTCCAGTTTCTGTTATCCCACAGGTAGACAGGCGCTCTCCATAGGGCATTTTAGGCATGTGTTATTATGTTTTTTAAATAATGTGTATCATTATTTATTAGCCTATTATTAATTATTAAGAACTGTTCTCATGTTCAATGTGCTGTACAGCACAATACTTGAAATCCATGTAAACGTCATAGGCCAACAGAAGAGATATGAGGAATGTTCATCTAAAGTCCTTTTGCTCATATTCAGGTATTCAGGTTCAGATTGAATAGAAGCAGAATTTTAAGTCTACACATTCTGCACTGGGGGAAGAAATACTAGTTTATCCATAGAACACAAGGTCTGCAGCAGTATTTTCCCCCAGTATAGAATGTTCAATTATAATTCAATTTAAACACTTCAAATGCTTTAGTAATGTGTGGATGGTACAGTGCCTTACAGCCTATGACACAATTATTTTCTGTCTCTCCATCGCAGCTATTCTTGGTTCTCCGGAACCAAAAATTTGAGGATGACTTGCTTGCACAAGGAGGCAAGTATTTTCCTTTGACCGGTATCTCACAATATGGGACAATATGGGGATAGTAAAATAGTAACATCCGAAAAGAAAATGCGCGGTTTCAAAAAGATCACGAGCTGGAAAACAAGAACGAGTTTTCTTATACCATCGGTAAAGAAATAGGTAAAATATTCTGTTTGTGCAGTCTGTTCTAGCAATTTAAATCACAAATGATATCAGTGACAAGTTCGTACAAACATTACAGCCCCACCTGCACGACAAACAGGAAACTACAAATCAAGATTGGGATTGATATGAAACGGGGACTGTCCCCCTGCCCTCTATACAAATATGTATTTCAGCAGCTGGAAAGTCTGACGAAAACCCCGACAAACAGTACCCGGAAATTCCCATCATTTCCTCTCAGATTTCCCATGAAGTCAAAAAAACGTGGCTCCACTAACAGGAAGGTAACCTGAGTGTCACGCACAGAACTATATAATAGCTATTCTCATTTTCAAGTATGCCCCGAGCTGAAGGGGTTTTAACGTCATAATGCTCAGAATTAGACTGGACAACGACCCATAAACAAAATGACCACAGGTTGTCATGACGGCGATCAGATCTGTTCAAAAGGTAAATCTTACATGGAGACATGAACGCCCTATAATGCTATGTCGTCAGGCTATAGTATCTTAACGGTAAATTATTACATTCCAGCAAACCTAAACTAGGCAGCTGCAAATCTTCACTATACTTTTCAACCACACAACCAGTACAGAAAATAAGACAAACGGCAAACCTTTCCCAAAGTTCACAGATAGTGACCAACCATCTCAAGCCTTTTGATTTATTACATTAGTTAGGTATATCAGATAGCATACATAGCCCTCTACTTTTAAATCAATTAAAAAGTTCAAGTTTAGTTTTCAGTTATTGTTTAGAGTTGAGAAATATGCTTAAAATATGTATTCGAAGGACTTATGTCAGCATATGGGCACCATTTTTGTTTTTGTGTGGAATTCGTGTAGCTCGCCAGCATGATATATGGATGTCCTTGTCGGGCTATTGATGACATTCATAGCCTACTTGGCCGCATTATAGGCTACATTAATGTGCTAGTGTGCAATCTTACAAATGAGGAAATTGACAGTTTGCACAATAACGTATTCCATCCATTTATACCATGCCTTCAGCATCCTCGTATGAAACGGCTTTCCATTCAGAATACAAGAGCACCCAGTGCAGATGAGATCATATTTTAGGAGGCAGAACAGTTTAATTTAAATGTTGTTTGGTTGCAATGAAGCAAGCCAGTAGAGCTGCCCGTGTTCGCTTGTTCAGGCTACTGCTGAACGCGGAAAGAAAGATATGAGTCTTTCCCACATTAGGTGGCTATGCAGGTATCCGTGGTGATTTTCAATGTACATTTTACACGAAACAAAAATGAACCATGACTTAGGACATTTTTACAGTTAAGCATGCTGCATATGACGGGGTGAAATGTGACGAAAAACTGCAAGACTCGCATAAATGTGATGACAGTCAGTGGAGAAGACACTCGATGTTTCCCCAATGCCATAGCAAGATTTCTTCAGCCAATTGCCCCACGAAACGCAAAAACGACCGTCCCATCGCCTGACCGCTGAGCCCATCTCCCCATCGCGATCGATACGACGCTGTAGTGGCTGCACTGCTGCCCAGGGTTATTGTCGGTCACTGGCATCACCACGCACGTGCCGCAATTCCAGTGTCTTCCATCATTAGCTTCTTGAAGAAACCAAAGGTACAGTATTGTGACATCAGTGCCTTTTAGACAGTGTCTAAACTTGAAATGTGACCGTGCAAATCCAACTTAATTTTATAAGCTATGCTTATCCCGAACTATTTACTGACGTTAGGTATCCATCATAAATTGATCACTCGACATTGCTATATCAAATACAGAAAGATTTTCAGTTGCTTAGCCTATATCAAAAAGCAGTTGAATGACAGACTTTAATGAATGTAATAGCTAGCCTAAATATCGAGTCAGTGTCCAATGCCCAAGTGATGAAAGGCGTGGAATATTATTCAATACACTATACAGAAAATAAATGCTTTTTATTTTGTATTATTCACTATATTTTGTGTCTTTACTGAAAGAAGCGGACATACTATTTCAAAGCAATTGCGGCAGTATAGCTGAGCATTTATGTAGGCCTATAACCATTTGAAGATAAATTATAAGCAAATAGACATTCTGGTGAGGCACTTGTAAGATCCGCCTTTTAACTCACAGAAGCCCGCACATTACAGTGCATTAATTTAGCAGAGCGATTTAAATCAGAGAACATCAATCTGACTTGTGTTAACACCAATGCCATATACCTGCGAGTTGCATGTGCAACATAATTCAAGCATTAAAGAGTAACTACACCCACTGTCTCAGCCTGTCTCCGCCTACTACACAATTTTGGAAAATACTTTGTGGGGTGAGCGAGGGAGAGGGCTGGGGGCGGATGATCTGTGTCCATAGTCATTTGCATAAATGAACGTACATTGTACACATTATTTCGTATAACTCGGATCAAACGGTCAAACTAGACATTGCACATCAAATATGAATCAAAATTCAGTAACTGAATGGGCCTATTTCTCACCTCAAATATTTTCAGAAACATATTTTAGTGGACTATTTAGGTAGAATAAGCCACGTTGTTCCGGTTTAAAAACGTGGAGGCAAAACGAAAGTAACGTAGCGGGTGTAACCAATCAGCTGCCGGCTGTTTCCATTGTGGGCGACAACAATTGTCCATATGAGGTAGAGGTACCTCCAAAGAGGTACTCTGACATCACGATTGGGGCGGGGGCAGTGTGGGGAGCAGAAAATAAATTTCAACCATTAGGGGCAGCACAAAGACGTTTTTTCTACCAGTTTCTTATGATATACCTACATTATTATTTCAGAATTGTTTAAATAACGGAATGCATTAATACGTTTCATTACAAGTTAGGCATACAAACAGGTTTACAGCAGGAAAAAAAGATCTAGAGTGTAGTTACCCTTTAAATGTATGCCTGCCTTACGTCATGCTACACTATTGTATAATGGTGTATTAAAATTAACTCGGATGTCCGAATATTTGAGAATTCCGAGAAGAAAAAAGATCATATGAATACACCATTGGAGATAACTACAATAGCCTACGCAATCCCAGCCCAGGTATGATGGGCATTCCTGAGTTCTCACCATCTACAAGACAGTCAATGCATTTTCTCTGAAATTCTGTTTCCAGCACAGGCTATCAAGTTACCTAAACCTACCAATGTCTGAAAAGTTTTTCGGCCTTTTTTATAGGCTAAGTGAAATTGTATAAATTAATTTGGGCGATTAAAAATGTTTCTATCTGCCTGAGCGCACGTAGCGGCAGTGTGGTATAATGGTTAAGGAACTGGGTTTGTAACCGAAAGGTTGCAGGTTCGATTCCCAGGTCGGACACTGCCGTTGTACCCTTGAGCAAGGTACTTCACCTGCATTGCTTCAGTATATATCCAGCTGTATCAATGGATACTATGTATAAATGCAAAAGTGTGTAAGTCGCTCTGGATAAGAGCGTCTGCTAAATGCCTATAATGTAATGCCTTTTTCAATTCCGTTATTGCAGTGGCTAGCTAGCTACAAATGCTCTAATAGCACACTTCTTCATTTATAAATGTGTTAATCCAGCTATGAGGCTTGGGTGTCACTACCCGTGTCGACTGACACCACTGACACAGAATTACATTGCACTTTGGATGGCGTTCAGGTTTCAGGTTAACTGCACTGCCTGTGGTCTTAAATTACTGAGTAGCTAGATAAGTGCCACTAAGCAATATTAAAATACCCATGCAATTAACAGAAATACAGGATACTAGCTAGCAACGAAAGCACATAATAGTAGTTTCGTAATTTCTCACTTGACAAATTAGGTAATTACCTTTTCGTTTTATCTAATGTAAACTAGGTCTTTCATGATCCGCCGCGCAAATAAGAAAAAGCGGGAATCCAGAAACCCGTTAATTTATTTATACTAAAATCCGTTAACAAAGAGTATGCTACACAAATGAGCTGACTACAATGAATTGCTAGCTGAAGTTGATGGTTTATTTTACAATGCTTGAGCTTAAATTAGGGAATATAACAACGTTAGAATGTAACATTACTTAAACTAAGAATAAAATTCGATTAATCTGATAAGCAAGTTGCGGATAATTTGTGTAATTAGCCAATTACCATGTACCTAACTAAAGGTGCTGGTGTTATGTGTACGTTAGCTAACTAACGTGTGCTCAACATGTGCCTTACGTTATCAAAAATCTGCCTTATTTATGTGCTGCTGAATATGTAATGTTAGCCAACCATCATCACTAAACAGTAATATAATTTAGTAATATAATCTCAACCTGTTGAAATGATAACGTACACTTCTATCTATTACGTTTAAGTTACTGTGACAATGCAATTGTAACTTAACAATAAGCGACGTTGTGTTTTTATCCATCTTAGAAAGCACATTCATCTAAATCAAAACGACTGAATGAAGAAAGTAGAAACCTTACTGTCACGGTTGCGGAAACTAACTTTATTCAACGTTAAAACATGCAGAAACTGAGTTTACAATGTGCCCGCTTTGCAATTCAGTACGTTTATGATCTTAACTATCGTAGCCTACCTAGCGGATAACTCAAAGCAATACAGCCATTTTTTAAATAACAAGAGCATACATTCGCCTTACCTGATATTTCAAACGGACTGACTGGGAAAAATACTCGTAGCTAGCTAGCTAGTGGTGTTTTCGTGGAGATTGTGATCACAGACAAGTGTTGCTTGCTGTCTAGCAAACATTAATTAGCTATCTTTCTATCTCCCACCTTCTGTGATCTACTGTACAGCTAGCTTTAGCTGCTGAGGTCAAAATGGTCTGAAGTTCACGTGTTGGTAACGGTAGTTGGTTGTAAATGTTTATTCCATTGAGTGATCCTGGTTAGTACACGTCAGAGGGGAATGAACTAAAAATACCGGCTGCGTGACAGAGTTCAGAAAGTCATCATACTCATTTTAAAACCATTGAGTGAAAGGGGAATACATGTATACAGACTAGCCTACGTGTCTATGCAACCGCCACTACAACCAATGAACGAGTGCTTTATGAACACCCCATTCTCTGAAGGGCGGTCTCAAAGGCACGGATATTCTCGGTCATTGACCCTAAAGGCTGGACTGCATAGCTAGATAGCCTACATAAAGTCGTTAGGTTCATAGTAGGCTACCACAGTCTATGGCTCATACCAGGTGGAGGCGATTATTTTAAGCTAAAAACGCGATCTGAAAGTACCTTTAAGTAAACTTTCTTTTTTTGCTGAACGTTGCCTGGCTAGTCTCTTAAATGTGGTCAAATGGACTACAAACAGTAGACCGATTCTGGCCACAACCGACACATTTAGGTTCCAATCTATTTGTATACAGTCTAAGGTTCCAATACAACAAGCCGATGTTATGCAGCTTCTAGTTTTTTTAAAAATTCCAAAGCTGTATAGATAATGGGTTTACCACTCATCCAACTTCTTCATATGTAGCTTTCGACATACATTTATATGAGAAGTTACAGCAATTTAGCTACCAGGTTTATCCGAAAATATCAGAATGCAGTGCAAACGTTTCAGTGAACTAGACTACCGTAGCCTATATATGAGTATAAGCACATTACTACAGTATGCGGTCTGAATTTTATCGGACCCCAGGAAGACTAGCGGACGTCTTGGCGTCAGCTAATGGGGATCCTTGCTAATAAACAAACAATAGCAAAGGCTTGTGTCCATTCATGACAATGCCGAGAACGGAGACGACTACTAGGCTACTACTACTATTATTACAGTAATAAGGTGCAGACGGGGGGTATTGTGTGGTCGCTCCTGTCTGTGTGTCCCTATTATCCATAACTCGAACAATTCTTCTCCGATTGTGATGAAACTTTGTGGAAATGTTGACAGTCGGGCAATGACCTGAATCTCGACCCCCCCCCCCCCCCAATCGGTCACTGCCTGCCTTCACAGTGCAAAATCAAATTTTTAGCCCCATGCACATACGTTCAGGGTCGAGATTAGCACACGCGCGGGTGTGGCATCTGAGTGCCATTCTAGTTATTATTATTATTCGTGAATATGAAATGTGCAATATTTAATTCCACGCTTGCATACTTTGGCTGTAGCCTATGTTAATATAGCAAAGTAAAATTAATTGAGTGAATTTACCTATAGCATAGCTATAGTTATCTTCTAGAAAACTATAAGAATATTATATATTTTTTGCCCACTATAATAATGATATAGTATTTGTCACCATAGTACAATAGTATCACTATAGTATTTTCACCCCCAATAATAATTATTTAGTATTTATCCTTATAGGACAATAGTATGACTATAGTGTGTAGGCTACGAAAAAACTATAGTAATACTATAGTATTTGTATACTGTTGTATTTACTATAGTTCATTTTCGTTAGGGTTAAAACAGAATATAAAAGTATCACAGAGATGTACTGCCATCTGTTGGTGAAGATTTCAATTTTACAACTCCAGGTTTGGATGGATAGATTTTCCGATTTATTCCCCAAGAAATGCCCCAGTTCTTCTCCACCCTCGTCCCCGATAGTGAAACCGCGGAACGACCTTCCCCACTTAGTCAAAAAGGAAGATTCACTGACTGTTGCCCACAGACGTCTGAAACCCCGTAGCCTATTTTCAAACTACACCTCAAGTAATGTTTCTATTAAAAAAAAAATAATAATAACCATTCTCTCGGATCCTTTTATTTTGCAGGTATTGAGGGATGCAACTTTGCCTCTCGCTTTGGCAAAAAAACTTCTGGCAGATGCCTGAATTGTAAAACTGTAAGTTGAAACAATTGTGCTAGTAAAATGTCGATTGAATATTTCCTGGATTTAAATAATTATTTTGACAGCATTGATGTCAAATGCTACAATTTTTGCAATGTGCCTGTTTCGACAGTGCAATCTGCATCCAGTAAGTGGTATTAGCTTAGTATGAATGAGCAGGGGGTTTTAAGTGCTTACAAATAAAGTTAACCTTAATATCAGCATAAAGAAGCTGAGTGGCTACTACAGGATATCAGCAATGTACAGTGCAGTCCAAAAGTATTTGGAAAGCGACACATTTTTGTTGTTTTGGCTTTGTACTCCAGCACATTGGATTTGGAACAGTGACTATGAGGTTAAAGTTCAGATTTTCAGCTTTAATCTGAGAGTGTTTGCATCAATATCGGATGAACCGTGTAGCAATTGTAGCCCTTTTATACATAGTACCCCCATTTAAAGGGACCAAATGTAATTGGACAAATGAACAGAAAACTTAAATAAAGTAATCATATTTAATATTTGGTTGCATATCCTTTGCATGCCATGATTATTTGATATCTATGACCCAACAAAATTTAAAAAACTCTTGATATCTTATTTTCAGGTATTCTAACAAGCGATACTGTAGCCTCTCTGCATTTGAATTGATCTCTATGGGAATGGAGAGGGGGGAGGGGGGCAGTGTGGAACGCGTGGTTGGCTAAATGGCTGTAAGTCATCAAGGGTCTGAGGTATCAAGCAAGGCTCAAACCATCACTCTGCTGCCAGATATGCAGTAAATCTGGATGGATCACTTGAAGGGTTGTTTCTCCTGACTCATTTTCATATTGAACTTTATTGAAAAATAAGTCAGGAGAAGAACCCATTAAAGTGATCCATCCACATATACTGCATATCTTTGAGGCTCGTTTGATACCTCAGACCCTTAATGACTTACATCAATTTAGCCAGCCATGTGTTCCAAACTGTTGCAACGTAATTTACATCTTAATCTAGACCCCCCCCCCCCCCCCAATTCCCATAGAGATCCATTCTAATGCAGAGAGGTTATAGTATTGCAAGAGTACCTGAAACTAATATATCAAGAGTCTTTGGATGTCCTTGGGTCACAGATATCAGGAAGTCATGGTATGCAAAACATATGCAACCAAATATGATGACTCTATTTAAGTTTATGTTAATTTGCCCAATTACTTTACGTCCCTTATAATGGGGGGACTATGTATAAAAAGGGCTACAATTGCTACATGGTTCCATGTAAACACGCTCAAATTAAAGCAGAAAGTCTGCACTTTATCCTCATTGTCACTGTTACTTTTCAAATCCAATGTGCCTGAGCACAGAGCCAAAACAACAACAAAATGTGTAAATGTCCAAATACTTTTAGACTGCACTGTACATAATGACAAACCACACTTTATAGCAAGACTTGGTATTGGCACTAGAATGTCCTCTTCCAGTGCCACTTATTAACATGCATTGAACGCTGCTATACAGAAGTCTGTCCAGCAGAAAGTCAAATTGATAGGAGTGAAACACATAGTGAACCATTGTTTCAGCTACACTCCCAGATCAACACTCACATGGAAAACAAATGCATGCTAAACAAGGAAGAAGTATAATTAAATTTCAGGGTCAATTTCAGTGTGATTAACTGGAGTTTAAACCTCAGTTTTAACCCATATTGACCACAGAACTGCATTACAAGTACACCAGCTAATCCTTATTTCACAGATTTGGATAGCTATTCCAGTTGTAGCCTATAATGCAGTTATAGAATAGAATAGAATAGCTTTTATTTTCCCGTTAGGGAACTTCAGTTGTAGGCTAGCCCCAGTAACAACAAAAAAGACTTAGACAGTGGGGCAGGCCCACAACACACAAACAAACATATCAAATAAAGACATTAAATAGAATCATTGCATTAATCAAACTAATTAAGTGAATTAAGTGGAATACAGCCATGATTAAAAATAGCCCCTGCTGTCCCGAGATGTCCAGTGTCATTAAGTCGTCCAACACACAAACTCCGCCTCCACGACTTTCCTCCATACACGCAGTGTTGCGGTCTCCTACACTGTCGAAACGGAGCACCGAACTGCATCAACCTTCCCAGTCGTCCCCCGCATTATCTTCTCCTTCCCTTCCCTGGTTGCCTTTTGAAGATTGCCTGCACTCCCTGATCAGTCCCGACATCTTCAACTCCGGTGAAGAGCGATGGTAAACTTTGTTGCTGCAGATCCAACGGACATTCCCGAGCATATGTTGCGAATGCATCTCCATGGTGACGACCACAAACAAAATGATCCCGACTAGACAATTTGTTAAACTCCAGCTAAGCACACTGCAATTCACCCACTATGTCTACATCACAAACTGATCAAAAAAAGACTTAATCCAGGGGTTCCCAAACTGTGGGTCAGATTTGAGGATGGGGTCGCCTGATTTGAGGATGGGGTCGCCTGAAATTCTTATAATAATTTTTTTTGTTGAAAATAACAACAGAAAGTTATTTTGTCTCTTCCAAATATGTGCATGTACTACATATCAAACATTTCAACAACCCAAATATAAAAATGTAATCGTTAATTCATACATTTCAACCAATCACAGAATGCATCTACTCTGTGATTTATATCATTTTCAACAGAGGCGTGCGTGCAGTTGAGGTCACATACATTTGTGAGCATTAATTTGGGGTCACATCAGAAAAAAGTTTGGGAACCCCTGGCTTAATCTTTGGTAGTCCACACAGCACCACCTTCTGGGCACTTAGCACACTGCATGCTCCTGTACGTTTGCCTGGTCTCATTTATAAAGAAGTAGATTAGAGCTATTACAGTTTCCTATGGTGACTCCTGCATGTTTTAAAATGGCCTTTCAGTTGACATTTAGAAAACCAGGTGAGTTGACTTCCTATACAAATAACTATTTAAATTAATGACTAAACTAATTAAAGGGCTTTGGCTGAAGGAAAATCTAAATCTGAATCTTTCCAAGGAGTAATGTGACACACTCCTCAGATTCACTTGCTTAAGCAGGCAATAGTGTCGATCTTTCCATCCATGAGATTGATGTTTTATTTAGTAATTAGTGCATTCTGTTACACTTCCAACATTTTCTCTATTTTACAGAAAGGACAATAATAATAATAATATAATATTAATTTATATTATTTTTTTTTTAGCGCTTTTTTTAAGTCATTTTTTTTTTGGGGGGGAAAACTCGTCTCACACCACCAATGTACCCACCCCACCTGGGTGATGCAACGGCAGCCATTTTTTTTTGCACAGCTCATGCACACACACATCAGCTGAGAGAGGGAGAGAGGAGATTTTTTTTTTTTTTTTTTTGATTAGGGGGGATGATTGGGAGATAGAAGAGAGAGCAGAGGGAGGTTGCCAATTTGGCCAGGGGGGGGGAAAACCTTTACGAGAACGAGAAGTCATGGGATCTTTAATGACCACAGTGAGTCAGGACCTCGGTTTAACGTCTCATCCGAAAGACGGCATCTCCTACAGCACAGTGTCCCCATCACTGCACTGGGGCATTGGGATTGAAGGATTTATTGCATTTTGCAACACTTGAGGTGTTTTATGGGTGTGATGTGGGGTGGTAATGTTGACGTCACTACGATGAGATTACATATTGCAAAAAGCTAGTATGTACCTGAACACGGTATAATTAACAGTATGTAACTGGCCACAGTATAATGGCTGCAGCAGACTGCTCACAATACATGCATCGTTTTGCAAGTGGGGTATCGGTTTTAAAACATTTAAAGATACATTTTGGTGCTTGAATATGCGCTGAGTCTCAAAAGGCTTGAGAAAATATCTTGGAACAAGAAGCTGACTGACACCTGGAACTCAGGTGGTTCAGATTCCCATCCAATCAGTGGCTTCAAATAATGAAACCTCAGGGGAGGACGGTTCTGTGCTTTACAGCAGGAAACAGCAGCTGTAAAAATAGAACATACACACAGCAACGGCTTCAGTTGAGGTGCTAACCTGAGTACTTAACTCCTGCCACCATTGACCAAGTTTCCCAGCTATAATCTATGACGGGTTTGTCAGACTCAGTCCCCGGGGATCCCTGCTCATTTAGGGTTTTATTTGAACCGGGGGAAAAAAAGGTTCCTAATTAGTAATGTGCCATTACTTTACGTTTAGTGTGAATTAACATGTAGAATTAAGGTGCAGACAGTAATCTATCCAATAGCCAAGAGTGATGACCAAAATCTGATGTTTTGTGAAGAATTATGGAAAATTATCATTTACAATGTATTAATTTATTATATTAATTTAAAGTTGATTGAATTGTTGGTAATTGAAACAGCGTTCTGGAAAAAGCAAGTAATGGAACAAAACCCCTATTGGTCAAAAGTCCTAGTATTACTGAAATGTGTGTTTCCACCAACTTTAATTAAGAGACTGGTTATGCTATAAGGAATCCTCATAAATTTATTTGGGAAGCCTTCTGATCTACTGATCTAAGATGTCACTCCCTATTGTATCGAAAAACATTTTTTAGGAGTACTGCAATCAATTATTTAGAAAAGCTTTGGGTGAAGAACTGGGATAGAACTTAGTAGAGTAATTTGTGGTCAAACGCATTTCTAGTTGAAATGATGGGTTATGAAATGGACTGCAGAACTATAGCATATACATGAGGCAATACGCCACATGAATTAATAGTCAGAGGGAAATCGTCGGAATTAAATGGAGCAAGTGCACCCAGCAATATAATGGCAAAATGAACAACTTTTAACTGTTACAAAGCCTCAAAATAGGAGTTCAGCAGGAATTCACTTGTAATATAACAAGCATATAGCTAAACCTCCCTGTAGTAACCTCTCTAACGTTAGCTAACGTTTATTATCGTGATCATCATCTATCCGTATGATGTTCACGTTTTACGCCACAGGTAGATGATGTCCCCAGCGCTGTTCCAGGATCAGCTAACATAACTACACTGTCAAGCCCAAGAGTTCAATTGGCTTGAATCATTTGAGTATAGGGAAAGTATTCATTTGTATGAACGTTTCAATTAAACTAACCTTTCCGTTTTTATTCTTTTAAATTGAGTAATATCCACTTCAATTGGGACTACCCAATTCTGTTAGCAAGATTGCCATTAAGGTTTATGTCAGCGTGATTCAAGGTAATTGGTTTCCTAAAATTATTTGAGTAAACTGAACTTAGCAGTTTTACAGTGTACCTACCTATTTGCACCTTCCCGCCACGGAGGACAGTAGCAGGAGTGATCGCGCCACTTCTCGTCTTCGGCGGGAGTTGGAGATGTAGATGAAGGAGTGGGGCGGGGCGGGGCCTGGCTTGGCCTTCCTCCCCATGTATTTTTTCTGAAGATGACGTATGCAGAAGAGGGTAGCAACAGTTGCCTCGAGACCCCCGCGCGCCATAGTGACTGTAGTCGTGGAGACAGTTACTTACCAACGGGAGCAACACGCAGCAACAGCAGCAGCAACGGGAAGCGAGTGAGAGGGAAGAGAGAGAGAACAGCCAGGGCAGAACTTAACACAAGGCAAAGGTGACTATATCTTACCGAGTAGGTAGTTACAATTAATTACATTTAACTTAGGATAATATGAAAGTGAATGTATGTTCTTTCTTTCACAATCCCCCTTTCACATATTTCTGGCTATACTCATCCCGAACATGTAGCTGGCTAGTTAGCTACATCTCTTAGAAGCTATCATTAGCTCACTATTTAGCGAGCTTGCAAGTGGTTGTGACGAGAAAAATGTTTTGGCGAATAATATGAGTTGTTAGTAGGCTGACAAGATGGTTTTGAATCACATGTGTTGTGTGAAATAGCTAGCTAACATTAGCTAGATGACATGACATGATTAACGCTAGATATTAGCTAACCGTTAGCTTGTAAACTAGCTAGCGAACATCAAGCATATTCTAGAGTTTTGGACTAGCATTCTAGTAATTTGTTAACTGACTTTGCTTGCAAGGCAAGTTAGGTCTTAGCGATAGTGAATGATAGTTAGCCCTTGTCCAGAATAGGGACTTGGTGTCATTTGGCAATCAAAGCAATAAAGTATCGAACTAACTTGTTAAATCCTTTATTTATTAATTATTATCGTTAACTAGTTATTACGACTCGATAGCTTAGAAGGTAGACAGTGTCGCGTACACTGGGAAGTCAACACTTTACAAAGCCAGCCAGTTAGCTACCAGACGTTAGCTAACTTAGCCATTTTGAACTCAGCCAAGCAAAAAGGAAAAAAAGCGACTTGAGCGAGCTTGCAACATAACAAGCAAGCTTTCGAAAACTTCTCAAACTTCAGTCACTTTTGACCATGGCAATCGTCGTATTTCCATGGTCTTGTTTGGCTATATGTTGGTAGCTACGTTAGCTAGTGAACCCGTAAACGCATTTCCTATTTCTGTACGTTAACTTGGGTTATATTGTTAGTTAAAGCTGGGGGAATCAACGTGAATAGCACCATTTGCTATTATAGTCAGTGAGCGTGCTTGTGAGTCACGATCGCGATAAACCCGCAACGTTAACTTCAATTTGTTTATCGATGACAACATTCAATAGATGAAGTTACATTATCATTCCGCGCCCAGCTAACGTTATAACCAACGTGTTTAGCTAATGTGTTAGAGATTATTTTCCACGTTTTCTCGTCTTGCTAGAAACAAACAAAAAAAAGTTACTTTGTACCTCGCTGCATGTTGAAGTGTAAGGCGAACAATGCGTTTTGATGTACTTGTGCCCGTTACTGCACACGAATATTAAAAAGATGAACTTCCACTTTCTTTTACGTGCCTTGATTATGTAAAACGTTCACGTTTTGTCAGCTAACGTGACCGTGTATTGAACGGATCAATGTGTGTACAGTTGTGCTCGCATAGATGGTCTTCAGTCATGGATGGACACCAGCTAAATTGCACTTTTTAAAAGAAGATTAAATTATTCTTCGTTTTTTTAATCGATGTTTTTATGTCATATATGTGAACACATCTCGCACCCATTTTAGTTCAAACGTATCACAACTCCTTGCTTGTAAATGTATGACCTTATGTTCTGGCTATACCTGTCGAGGCGTTTTCTCGGCACTGAAATGTAATAATTAATCAAAACTATTGAGATGCGTCTTCTTTTTCATCCACATGTTTCCCTGGCTGTGCTGCAGCGATGGCATTGTAGCTTACCCCCAGTTCGTTTTGATTGAAAAACTTGTTGCTCAAAATGATCTGTCATCCACTTTATTTTTAAGACCGTCGTAGCTCCGGGTGTTTATCGTGCCTTCCTCCGCAAGAATAGCTAAGACTAATGCCTGGAACTGCTTTGCATTCAATTATAAGTGTGTATTACTCTGTTCTGGCCTTAAAATTATATCTTTGATTTTTATTTTATTCTTTTTTTTTGTGGGTTTTATGTTGTAATTCTCATAGAGGGGCTGTTTAGCTTAGTACGCACAGTTTAAGGACAAATACAATGTATTGGTGTAGTGGACATTTATGTCATTTATTTGTTTTGCACGTAGGATAAATGTATTTTTCTCACAATGATGTTTACACAGAACAAACACATCCAAAAGCTATTTAGGATCACAAAAAAATAATAAACAAACAATGAGCCTACCCAAAAGCATGGTTTTCAGTATGCTTTTGTTGTATAGCCCAGGCCTTGTCCTTACCTCTCTGGCTTGAACTATATTCCACATGGTAATGAGAGGGGTAAGTAATTACCCTTGTGGGTCGAATATGCTCGTGGTTGTGAAATTAAGTTGAAAGGGAGGCCATTTGATCTGTTGCTGCTCTGATAAACAACACCGACCCCTGTTGGGGCAGCGCATTGGGCAGCAGGCTTACGCTCTGGTGATGAGTCGGTCTGTTGGAGAGCGGAGGATCTGATGACAGAGTTTCCCCCTGTCCAACAGTTGAATAAGCTGCAAGAGTGGCAGAATGTCCCCCTTTGTGTCTCTGCTCTAACACGCTCCGTTCACCTCAGCCATTTTGTGTTTGATGGTCACTTTTTTTTTAAACCCCCCTCCATTCTTTTCCCATGTCTTCTCTGCAATGTTTTTTATTTTATTTTATTTTTTAAAGACGTTGCATCTAGGTGGTGCTACGAAAAGTGCATTGGACTAAGTGTGTTTTTTTCCAGCTAATTATCTCTGTGGGCCTTTTCAAATTGGAGCCCAATCAGATGCAATGATGGCCTTACAAGGTGCAATTCTTGCTATGCGATGTGGGAATTTTGTGTAGATGATCAGCGACTTTTACCATAGGCGATCAGTAACTTTTACCGGAGTATCTGAGGTATATGTTTGACTGTTGCCACTTAGCTAAACATAGATGAGCAACTGGAACAGTGTCACAGTGACTAAAGGACCATTGATTTGTGAAGCGATGTAGGGGAGGTAGACTGTAAGGTTGGTCGCGCGTGCCAGGCACAGTCCATCACTGCAGACGGGTCACACCTGTTCAGCGGAACTGCTGAAGCCAGGGCTCATTAGTGAGTTCCATTCATGACAGCGCAGCGTAGTCCAGGTGTCAGCGCTAATTTGGTTTGCTATGCTATTGATTTCTCTTTAGAGCTCACTGGCCATACCGGTGAAAGCCATGGTGATAATGAGGATAATAGCTTCTGCTATCGAGTGTGTTGGGGGTGGGGGGTGATTTTGGTTCTCTTTGGGCCCCCCTCACACATCTCCTGGGGAGATCTTGGATTGTTAATGATCAGAGTCGCGCTAATGCGACTTCCTGTTGAATCCGTTGAAACGTGCGTGGTTGCTCGGCTTCACGGTCCACGGTGTGTTTGCTTTGTACGTTTGGGGTTTCGTTAATTCAGTCGCGTTTGCTCATCAGTTCTCTCCGCGCGGTTTTCGCCCGCGCCGCTCGCTGCCCCCGTCTTGCCGTGTTCCACTTGACGTAATGAATGCACATCTGAAGTGGTTGTCAGATGCTGCTTTGTGAAACTTGCTCTCTGGAGTGTCAACTGTTGTTAAAAGTGTGCTTGCCGTTAAAATCCCGCTGCTGTTTTAATGAAGGTCCGAATCATCTTCAGGTAATGAATTCTTACAGACACCCGTCTGCTTCGTCTTCATCCTTTTAGCAAATCACCACATAATTAGCATAATAGAAGGTGCCTAACACTTTATACTGTGCTGTAAATGTGCCAATTGGCTATATATATATTTTACACTATATTTCACTATATTTTGTATGAATTAGCCTCAGAACACTTTTGTTCCATGAAGAATAACGTTTTACATTTTTACAACGGATTTTGTGCAGTACGCCGCAGCAGTGTAGATCTAGTGTAGTGAAATACTCTGTGTTCGTTGACATTGTGCACATGGAGAGGCCAGGTCACCTAATTGTGTCATCATACCTGTCCACTGTAGCTCACTGTTCCTGCACTTGCACTAGCCTGTGTGTGTCTGTGTATACACACACACACACACACACACACACAAACAAGGACTCTGTCAAATGAGCCTGCATGACCTGCCACCTCTCCCATAATTGCGTTGTTGTGCCATTGCCATAGCAATCGTTTGCCTGTGAGTGGCTGCCATAGGCTTTGTGGTGCAGCCCAGTGTAGTAGAGTCAGTGTTGTAGAGCACTGTGGTGCAGCATGTAATGACGTATGGGGGTCTCTCTGTGCTGAAGTTTCATCAGTGTTGATATGGTTACCCTTTACTCTAACTGAACCCTTGTGTGCTGGAGACCGACCGCGCCACTGAATCATCACTTGGCAGGGGCTGAAGTATTGGGGGTATCGTAGTTCCGCTGGTAAGGGACTACAGGCCCAACTTGAATCTGCACTAAGAATGACGAACGCTCTAGTCTCTTAAGTTCTCTCTGTGTTGTAAATTATGACTGGGGAAAGAAAAAAAAAGAAAACAATTTTGTTCGAAATTCTTCCTACACTTGTTATGACAAGGCCCTGCAGTAAATTCCTGACAAAGTGTTTTTAATTCGGTCACACACCCAGCTTGGAAAATATAAAGGAACGGTAATGAAACTCCACGCACCAGAATGGGAGCGAGCAGCTGTTGTGTTTACATGGCAACTCGATACACAAATACACCCATACTGTGGGGGGGGTGATGTGGTATTCTTTAAAAGTTAGTGTTTTTAATCAGGTTATTTTCATCGTTCTGAATGCGGTGGGTGTGCATTCTATGAGCCTGCTCAGACAGGTCAGGGGGAGAAGCTGCTCCTATGAGAGAGAGCGAGAGAAAGAGAGAGCGAGCGAAAGAGAGAGCGAGCGAAAGAGAGAGCGAGCGAAAGAGAGAGCGAGCGAAAGAGAGAGCGAGCAAAAGAGAGAGAGCGAGAGAGATACGTAAAGACTGGTTTAACTGTAGTTGCCGTCCTAGTAGACGGGCTGTGTTCTCAGAGTGCAGCAGCAGCTGGGTGAATTCCACACTCGGGACGTTGTGATGCAGAGGGGGGTGTGCGGCAGAACCAGCCCTGCTGGTGTCTCGCGGGGCGTGTTGTTGAGGCGGGCGGCCTGTTCAGCACGGAAGCGAAGCACGGCGGTTCAGGCTTTGCCTCCCAGCAGCAGGCCTGACGGAACCTTCCGGTAGTAAAGGAGAGTTCTGCAGAGCAGCGGACAGGCTTGTCGTCTGTAGCTTGGAGACCCAAGATGCTCAACCCCTTGGTAGGGTCAAACTTTGATTCCCCAGACTTTTGTGTGTGCTGCTGATAGCATATAGTAATAATAACTTTATTCATAATGCGCCCTTCATGCATTACATTACATTACAGGCATTTAGCAGACGCTCTTATTAAGAAGAGCAACTTCTTATTACATCTTATTACATTTATCCATTCATACAGCTGAATATATTCTGAAGCAAGTCTGTTAAGTACCTTGCTCAAGGGTACAATGGCAGTGTCCTACCCGGGAATCGAACCTGCAACCTTTCGGCTACAAGTCCAGTTGCCCAGTCATGCAATGTGTGCAGAACAAAATGCAGGAAAACATTTAAAAAACCAATTAAATGAGGAAAGCTTCTAAAAAATGAAAACAAGTAAATTAAACCAGGAGTGTGAATAAAAGAACATGTAGGAATGCAATATGGTGATATATACAGGTGCAGCTCAAAAAAAATTTTTGTCACTCATTTCAGAAAGTTAAACTCATATATTATAAAATGCAGTGTCTCAGAAAATTAGAATATTTTGCTTTAACATATTTTTAAAGTATCATATTTAATATTTGGTCACATATCCTTTGCATGCTGTTTCTTCCTGAAGTCTGTGACCAATCAACATCAAAAGACTCTCGATATCTTATCTTCAGGTACTGTTACAAGCGATACTATAACCTCTCTGCATTTGAACTCATCTCTATGGGAATTGGGGGGTGAGACTAGGTTCAGCTGTAAATTACACTGGTACAGTATGGAACACATGTCTGGCTAAATGGCTGTAAGTCATCAAGGGTCTGAGCTATCGAACGAGCCCCAAACCATCACTCTGTTGCCAGATATGGAGTAGATGTGGATGGATCACTGCAAGGGTTATTTCTCCTGACTCATTTTCCTATAGAACTCTATGGGGAAAAAAGTCAGGAGAAACAACCCTTAAAGGGATCCATCCACATCTACTCCATATCTGGCCGCAGAGTGATGGTTTGGGGCTCGTTTGATACCTTAGACCCTTGATGACGTACAGCCATTTCGCCAGTCATGTGTTCCATACTGTACCAGCGTAATTTACAGCTGAATCTAGTCTTACCCCAGAATTCTCATAGAGATCAGTTCAAATGCAGAGAGGTTATAGTATCGCTTGTAACAGTACCTGAAAATAAGATATTGAGAGTCTTTTGATGTTGATTGGTCACAGACTTCAGGAAGTAACAGCATGCAAAGTAACAGCATGCAAACAGCATTTTCAAATATTAAATATGATACTTTAAAAATATGTTAAAGCAAACATATTCTAATTTTCTGAGACACTGAATTTTGGGTTTCATTAGCTGTAAGCCATAATCATCAAAATTACAAGAAATAAAGGCTTGAAATATTTCACTCTATGTGTAATGAATCTATATAATATATGAGTTTCACTTTCTGAAATGAGTGACAAAAAATATTGAACTTTTTCACGATATTCAAATTTTTTGAGCTGCACCTGTATATAATCTAGACCCTCCTTTCCAGGCCCAACTATCCCTTGTCTACTGTCCCTTGCACATTCACACACACACACAACCAGAGCGCGCGCGCGCACACACACACACACACACACACACACACACACACGCATGAGATGGGAAGCAGTGAACTAACGGCACGTACATTGACGCGGCCCCCAGTGCACGATGGTGAACACGCTCTCTGCCGATGGACGGCATGGTGAACTGTGTTTCACCCCTGGGTGAGAGCTTGGCCTCTTTGGGCCCCCTGTTAACACACACACTGACCTTACTTTCATCGCTGTCCATAGTGAACTGAGCGGTGCACACACACACACACACACACACACTGCCCTTACCTTCATCGCTGTCCATAGTGAACTGAGCGGTGCACACACACATACACACACGGACGCGCGTGCACACACACACACACACACACACACGCACACACTGGCCTTACCTTCATCGCTGTCCATAGTGAACTGAGCAGCACTTTTACTGGGCCTGACAGGTGTAGGAGTCACATACACACAGAAGCACACACACACACACACACACACAGCTGCCTCGTCCGCTGGGAGCTTTTTAAGCTGCGGCCTTCGTCACATGACCTCCTATTGTATAGGTGTGTAATTCCTGCGGGCTTCAGTCCGGATTGAATAAGGCTAGCTCTCTGTGCGGTGACAGCCTGTCATTCTCATTCCTGGATGCGTGGTCACAACATTCCTGCCCCCGAATGAGGAGCCTTCTGCACTGAACAGATGAAATTCAAGTTTAAATAGGCTACTTTTTTGTTTTTTTGTTTTTTTCTTCCTGGAAATGGACTTTCATGCAGGATAGATAGAGCTGTGCACAGAGCCTCCCCCACCGTTCACTGCATAATGTGTCACGGGCAGTGCATTCACCAGGCCAGTCAGTCAATCAGCATGTGGAACAGATGACCCCATTTGTCTATTGCTGCTTATAGGGCTGCTTCTATTTTTGTTCTGTGGTCAGAGCTCTGCGTGTAGCTTTGGGCAAATGTACACCGTCCGTATTGGACAAAAAAGAATCCCGGGTGGGTTGGTGTTTCTCGTGTTTGACTTGTAATTCGGTCACTGTCATTGCTGCTAAGATTATTTATTTTCTTTGCACTTGACTTTTACGCAGAATCTTTTCGGTCGTTGGCATGTTTAAATGAATAGAGCTGGATGTTTTACTGAAGTAATTCCGGCCTGCGTGTTGCTGAGGGTCACGGCAGCAGTGCCCCTGTGGGGATATGAACCTGAAACCATTTGGCCATAAGCCAGGCATCCCAACTGCATTGCATTTGGGCTCCATTTTGACGCGTCATTTACCGTTCTTCTTGGGTTCGTTTATAGATGGGCTCCCCCATGAAACATCAGCCCAGGAGTTGATGGCAATCGCAGAACAGAGCAGAGAGACCACTAAAGAGGGAGCGTGGCTGTGGGGGCGGAAACCCCCCCCCCCCCCCCCCTCCCTGCCTCTTGTCTCTCATAAGTTTGATGGAGCCTTAGGTCTGTGATGGACATGCAACTGATTACTTTTTGTATAGAGCTGGATCTGTCCCAAAGGGTAACCAATAAAGCGAGGAAATCCTGTCTCACACAAGAGAGCCATAACTCAACAAAACGCCGTTTCTGCGGCGAGAGCAGGAAAGAGAAATGTCTTGGGGAAGCAGGTAATGACAGCCAGGGTTTAAATGGATAATGATGGTCCGTGTAATGCTGAGTTCTGTCAGGAGACAAAGGGGACTCAGGCGTGCCTGGCTGCGCTAAGGTAAGAAAGCTGTCCCCCGCCTTTAAATCAACAGGTCCTCAATCCCTTTTTTCTATTTTTACATTACATTATGGGCATGTAACTGACGCTCTGAGCTTTTTTAGCTTTAAGTGCCAGGGCTGGTAAGCGCCCTTAAATGTCACACATTAATTTTGCCATGTGTATTAAGCGGATAGGGCCAGTAGAACCAACATGGGTGTCGAGTGGTAGGGGCAAAAAAAATCGGGGGTAAGTTTAGGGGGCCTCCAGTTGGCAGATTTCTAAGAAACCTTAAGTGTATGGTGGAAAAGGGGGTGCTTTGAAATTCTTATATAGCAGGTCAAAACCCGTGCTGATATGAAATGTTTTTCTCTTGCCTAACTCTCTTGATTTCTCTCTCTCTCTCTCTCTCTCTCCCTCTCCCTCTCCCTCTCTCTCCTCTTGTTGCCTAGGGCATTCTTTACATTCCACCTGGTTTGTATCGTAGCTACACAACTGCTAATTAAATTTCCTGCCACAAACAGCAGACAGGGCTCCTCCATTTGCATTACAATGGCCATTTCTTTTCCCCCTCCCTGGCCCATTCATCCAGGGACAGTAGAGACAGAAAGAGAGCTTTTCCCCCCTCTAAAGAGTTGTACTTTTTTTCCACAGACACTTTTTCTCTGGCCGCTTAGACCATTCCGACTGCGGTTTGCAATGTCCGCTCCTGTAGTTCACTTATACGTTTATGCGTTTTAACTGTGAGTTTAACTGTGCATTCATGGCCTGGATAGAAGCCCCAGGGCATGATGGGAATATATCTGAGAGAGTTTCTCAGACTCCCTGATTAGCCTGCTTTGAACCGTAGTTATTTTTTTGTTTTTGAAGAATTTGAGTAAAAAAAGCCATACACTCTTCTCCGTAATGTATACATTAAGGGCCACTTGACTTTTGTCAATCAAATGCTTGAGATTGAGCTGAAACAATAGGTCTAAATAAAACGAGGTGTGAGAAATTTGTTCACTTTCATGTTAGTTAAATCCAGTCCGTTTTCCCACGGTGGAGGCACGCAGAATTTCTGCGCCAAGCTAGTTTCCAAAGTGCAAAGGCTCTCCAGGATCGAATCATTTCTGTCGGCGTTCTGCTAATTGAAAAATAAAATATGAGCGCCAGCACTCACAAGGTGACGGTTTTGTTCCTGTCTTTGCTTTTTGTGCCTCGGCCAGCGCAGCATTTCAACCCCCTGCAACCAATGTCTAATGTTGGGAAACGTAGTTCAGCAGCACGCAACTCCAAATACCCTCGTTTTTCATTAACTGCTGAATCCATGATAAAATCATAATATTAAAAGCCCTGATGCATTACAAATAATTACAGCATCTACAAACGTTTTCTCACAACCGTATGTGCTACGTACTGCACGGAATGCAATAGCTACATCATTTGTAAATGCAGTACCTTGGGTGGGAGGCGGCCAATCTCGGGTTTACTCATATTTCACATCAGCACCGCAGCGTCTGCATTCTTGGAACAGGGAGATGAGCAACAATGGGGTAGATGTGAAAGCCTTGCGCCGATGTCCCCATCCCCTCTGTGCACATGTGATAATGGAATGCTAATGTTCTATGCTGTTTGTCGAGTGTGAGTGAAAACGGTAAGGTGGCACAATTAGAAATGCAAGAGTACTTTTCAAATTTCAGGTGAAATATTCAAGGCGAAAGGGTATTTTCAAGGCCCCTTTTTCTCCACACCAGTCCAGAGAACACAAATGCAACCCTACATTTGGTGATCCACGTCCAATGTCCCGACAGCCTGTTTCTTCCCCTGGACTGCTGATTGAGAAGCTCTACTTTAATGAGAATGCCTGGCAAGAATTGCCAACCCTTGGCCTCCTCTGTCAATCTCCGAGCAGCTTTTTAAAGTCTTTCAGTCTCTGTGTGTCAGACATTAGATTTTTGGAAGACAGTTGGGAGAACAATAATTAAGGCCAAATGGACAGTATTCGCATCGCTGACGGGTTAAAGCACTTGTAGGTTTGTGTACTGGCTACTATTAGTTGTGACAGTGTCTTGGCATCGCGTGTGTTTTTTGCTCGAACCTTTGTAAGAAAAATGATAGCTACTATTTGCCTAATCTAAGATGTAAATGCAGACAGGGAAACTTTGTGTAGGTGTTCTATAGAGACCGGAGGGAAATACTGTCTCCAGTTCTCTGCTTTTAAACTGTATTAGCACAATAACACAAAGGCATGGCCTATGCTGACATGTTCAACTGTTTTGTCGTCCTGGTTTGTGTAGTAAGAGATGATCCAGAACTCGCAGTGTCAGGCCTGCTCTCAATTGTAAACATGGAGAGGAGTTTGTGTTTCAAAAAGCAGATGTGGAAAACCGAGTCCGCATGTGAGGAGTCCTGCTAATGTAGGCGGCCTGTCAGGAGTCCTCTTAGTGTAGGCTGCTTGTCTGATGTAGCCACGTTCAACATTCATCCAACCCATTTGCTGGTTTCACACACTTTTCACTGTGTTGGCCATTGAGATATTTAGCAAAATAAGTGAATGAGTTAAAAAATACGTGGCTATTTCTTGGTACAGGTGGATCCAGCGGTGCAAAAAAGAAACTTGCAGACCCTTTATGGTGTTGAGTGCATGGGGGTTTGGTTTATTTCCCCCTGTATCCATATTTAAAGATCACAGGGTGCTCTCTGTAATTCCCCCGGCATCAAACGGCTACCCGACTGATTGGCGCAGGGGTCGCGACTGCTATCAGCGTCCCCAGCTAATACTGCACACACGTCAGGGCAATGGAAGCCCTGATCACTGACACTGAGGGGTGGAGGGTGGGCACTGAGGTTCTGTGATGGTCGGGTCGAGCGTGCCTAATGGTCAAAGACTAAATCTAAACAAGAGCTGCCCCCCCTCCCACGCTATAGCACAGCTGCCTGCTAGGCCTTCAGTGGCAGCTAGAGTTTACTTAGAAGTGCTTGTTTATCAGGTGGAGGTTGGTAGGAAACGGCAGGCTGGGGTGGCTCTGACTATGGTATAAGCCCCCCCCCCCCACACCCCTCCATCCACACACCCACCCAACACTGGTGGGTGCCTGGAAGGTATTCTCCATCCACACACCCACCCAACACTGGTGCTTGGAAGCTATTCTCCATCCACACCTTCACCCAACACTGGTACCTGGTGATACTCTCTCCATCCACAGACCAGACCATGGCTCTGCCGCAGCTGTAAACTCAACGCCTTCCTGTAGCAGGCGAGGCTGCAGATCGACAAGGCCAGCCCCTCACTCTGCAGCCAATCGTACTCCAGGAAATGTTTTTTTCTTTAATTAGTGTCAGGTGGTTTTTTTTGTTTGTTCCTGTGCCTCCTTTTGCCCCGGAGCTTTCTCTAACCTGATCTTTACAGCGCTGTTCCAGCTGGTTCTCTTGCTCTCTCTCGGCCTTTTTCATTCTTCTTTCCTCTCTCTCTCTCTCTGGGGGTGCTTTCCCATACTGTATATGCAATAACGGTGTGTGCGCGTTCACCAGCTGCGCCCCAAACCTGGTTTGCGTGTGACGTTACTGAATCAATGCACCACCCCCTTCACATGCTTCATAGATCTGCTTAAGTTGCACAAATAGACTTAAGTTCAGACTTTAGTTTTCGTCGGCTGCTCATGTAGCTATGTCTGCTCTGGTCCAGTCCTTGGTGCTTGCTCCTTTGCATTTTTTTAATACAGCAACACACAAAGCACAGAATACGCAGTGTTTTTGGGCTGTGAGGCTGATTGAGGCCAAACAGCTTGATGCTTATAATCTAATTTAGCCCCAATATTCTCTCATTGTTCTAGGCCACCTTTATCGCTAAGAACGCTTAAATGTTTCATCATTTTCATCGCCATGGCACATCCCTGAATGGAGAATCATGTTTTTTGTAATTTTTTAAAACTTCAATCAGTGTTAAAGAGTAAAACCAAAACACAGCCACACCCCTCCGTATTTACTCCAGCTTCCGCCTGATGTTATCTGGGGGCCCAGGAGGTGCGAACAGGACCCGTCCCGAACCGCTGAAGCCGGCCCACCTAACAGCCGCAAAACTAACAGGGTCTCGGGTTCCAGGATGGCGCTTGCAGCGCTTAGAAAATGGCGGAATCTGAAAGAACAGCTCAGCCGTGCAAGCTCAATGCACAAGTCTGTCTTTTTCGATGAGCAGGTGGCATTCCGACCATTGCAGGTGAAACTGCTCACGCCCATCATTGAAAATCATTCATTTGTGATTCACGTGGTTGTTTAAACTGGTTCTTGTGAAAGTTTTGGAATAATTACCATGTCTCATGTCTTCTTGGGGGTTGTTGAGCATTTGCCAAGAGGGAACTGTTGACATTGTCTTTGTAAATTAAGCCAGATAGGATTGCCTTTTCACAGAATGGCTGTTTCTATGGTTTGATGGAGGCAGTATCTCCCAGGGGCTGAGCTCAATACGCTCAACTTGCTGCTGTGGCGTTCAGTGGAGATTCCTGAATTTCTTATGATGGGGTTGGAAAGGGCGACGTGTTCCTCAGACTTGTTGACTGACGTAAAAAGAGCTGTCCATAAGAGAGCGGATTGGATTTGTTTAAAATTATTATAAACTAAATAAACGATGGCAACGCTAAACCAAGTGGCCAATTAGATTTAGAAAGCGGGAAAGGACAAAGTCTGCTTGTGGGCCGGAGAGACTGGCACTGGACCGTCACAGGAAATTATTTCTGATTTCTCTCAACACATTTCTGTGTTTTATTCAACAGATTACGGCTGAAGTCTGGATTTGATATGGGTAAGCTTGTGCAAGCATTTAAAATTTATATGAGAAACAAATCTTTACATTTCCAATGAAACGTGCATAATATGGTACATGCTATCAATAAATACTTACGGGCATGTATATTTACTTAGTACACGACATACTCAACACTGATTGGTCCAGATTGTTAATGGGAGCGGAATAAGCCAATAAGAATTCTGCAGAAGCTGGGCTCAGCTAGCTGAAGAGGCAAAACATCATTAGCCTTGTATGTGAGAATAAGCAGTTTGCGTTCATTGTGCTTTCTCCATGGAGACTGTGGACGCATGATGTGATTAAAATGCCAAACGATGTCCAAATGGGGGGAAAATACTGAAACTGAAAAGAAGGCTAATGAGTAACATGTTCTAGTATTTCAAAATGTCGTACGTACACTTAATCAGGGTCTGGACATTGTTTGTGTCAGACGACGACGTCCTGTTGTGTTTTTGAAGTATTGAAGCTCAGCTTATCTGGTTTAAATGGCAAAATGTACAGGTGAATAGATGTTTATCTTTAGTGAGATAAGGCTCTTTCACAGTAAGGCTGGCAGTCAGACAACAGGTTGAAAACACGAGCAGGTCCAGTGACTCGCTGGCTTTGCGGTGTTACTTTGGGCTGAAAACAGTAGCAGGTCCAGTGACTCGCTGGCTTTGCCGTGTTACTTTGGGCTGAAAACAGTAGCAGGTCCAGTGACTCGCTGGCTTTGCGGTGTTACTTTGGGCTGAAAACAGTAGCAGGTCCAGTGACTCGCTGGCTTTGCGGTGTTACTTTGGGCTGAAAACGGTAGCAGGTCCAGTGACTCGCTGGCTTTGCGGTGTTACTTGGGGCGGTCTTCAGCGGATTTATTTGTTGTTTGTGGCTCTCTAACGTTTCACAGGTCCTGAGAGGTAGAGTTTTTCTTTCCGGCCCCCGCTGTCATTCCTGGCATGTGTTACCCAAAGCGGCTCTCGTTCCCATTGTTGTGAGTGTGTAGTCACAACTGTCCTCCCTCACCGTTTCCTTGTTATCCGCCACGTGAGCGCACTTCTTTTTGGGATCTTTGGAAAACGGTTTGTTTCATCTCTACGGGCAACGAGGGTGTTGCTGCGACAAAGAGAGAAGTTACCTCCCGGGCTGTCATCACGGGATGGGGGAGGGGGAGGGGGCGGGGGAGGGGTGAAAATACGATTAAAGAAACACCCACATACAACAGATTGCTCTCAGGATTGCTCTCTGTACTCCTCTCTGATGTGAACCTGCTTTAAACTGAGATTCCTCCTCTCTGGATTGAGTTGGGAGCAGAACTTTGAGGAGGTAGAGTTGGTGTGGGGTGGGGTGGGGTGGGGGGGGGGGGGGTTGCGGGGGCGTAGGGGCAAACAGGCCGTCTCCTTGGCAACGGCTTAATTATTAGCCAGCTGTCAGTCTGCGCTGCCGGTGGTGACTGATGGCGCTTTTCTGGCGCTGTGCTGGCGGTGTTGAGCAGGGGTTGAGGGATTGGGGAGCCCGGGGTCCAGCGCCTGGCCGACGATTTGGCGGCAGGAACAGTGGAATCGCCCACCTCCGTGAGCCGGAGACCCGTCACCCCCCCCTCCCCGCACCTCCTGCAGTCGGTCCACTGGCCCACCATCTGCAGACCTGTGAGCTGCTTTGATTGGATTAGGGGGAAATTAATGAGACGCGCTTCAAAAGCAACCTCCACAGTAGCAACCTTTTCTCATGTTCTCATTTTTTCATGTGTGTGTGTGTGTGTGTGTATGTCTGTACACGTGTGTGTGTGTGTGTGTGTGTGAGTGCACGTGTGCAGTGTGTGTTCAGTGGTTATGGGTTCTGTAATAAAATCAAAAAGGCATAAAAACCCAGCTGATGTTCTGTGAGACAGGAAGGGGGCTGGCGGGTTGGCGACACGGTGCAGATGGCGCTAAGTGCAGGCCGCTCAGGCTGCGGGCGCATGTTTCCTCAGGTAAAGCGATGCGCATTTATACCAAAGCTGCAGCGCTGCAAGGCACAGGTGAGCACGCAGCAGTCCGCATGTACGCTCAATTCTGCAGCGTTCAGCTCAAAGTGCCAGGAGGTGGTGGAAACACAACAGCTGTGGGCTATAGGGCCTCCTCCCCACCCCCTGCTTTCTGTAAGATGGTAATTAAGAGTTGGGGCGAGGGAGTGGGGGGGGGGGGGTTTAATTTGATTAAGACAGGATCCTGTAACTGATCAGTTGAGAGAAATGACAGGAAGGTTTGAAGAAGAGCCTGGGCATTGTGAGTCAGAGATGGCGACTTCCTGTGTGTGTGTGTGTGGAAGCTGGCCGTGCCTCCTCCTGAGTCCAGGTGCAGCTCTTCGCGCCGCTCAAAGGGACGGACGGAGTTGTTTTTCGGAGCAGGGAGGCGTTGGGAAGGTTTGGAGGATTTTCAGTTTCTCCACACGTTGCTTTGACATTCCTCCGTTTAAATTAGCCGCTGAGCTCAGGGTTAAAGGGAACACAGCCAGTCGATCCAAAAACCTTCAGAGTTTTAAACAGTTTAATCTTTTTTATTTTTTCTTCTCCCCCCCTTCGCTCCACGGTACGGGGCCGATTGTACTCTCTCCGTCTCCTCCTCACTGTCTGAAATTAATAGGTTACATATTTATTGTTGTAAGTTTCTGGTTAATGTGAGATAGAGGGATCAGTTGGGGGATGGCATTGTTTGGTTTGGGAAGTATTCTGTTGGTCGCTTAGCAACAGGCTCTTGGAAACGGGAGTGGACGGTGTTGCCCCTGGCAACCGTTGTTGCTCTGCAAACAATGTGGGCCAATGCAAACAAGAGCCAAGACTGTGGGCTCCTGTTTTTAATTGAACATCTGTATGTGTTTTTCTCTGATTGAATGTTATTTAAGTCAGATTTGTCAGTGACAGATGTGCTTAAATTTTACACATGCACCCTTACCAACTGGCAGGTATAGGTTTATATCGCTCACTTATACCAGTATTTAAATAAAACCTCAATCTCCTTTTCTATTTCTCCTTTTTTAATCGCCAGTTGAAGATAACACAGGATATTAGTCAATGGCTAGTTTTATACTCTTTGATGCCATGCAGTTATATTAATGAGTTATCTTTGTGTGACTGTGGCTTATATTTGACGTACGTTTGGTTTGAGTGGCTGGGGGAGCAGTTTTAAGGGACCCCCGCCGCGCCCTGCTTTTGTGTCCGTCGCGGCAGCCGCTGGGGATTTTGCGTGGCTTTTAACCTCTTCTGGGGCTCGGGGGGCCGGCGGAGCAGAACAGCGGCGGAGGTGGAGCCCCCCCCCCGCGCCGAGTCTCTGAAACACCCCCACTGCAGCACATTCGCCGCATTTCAAACTTAATTGATTTTCTGTAATAAACCTTTTATTTATTTTTCTGGAGCGTGATTCTCAGGTTCGAAAGAGGTGCCTCCCTCTATCCCCTCCCGGTAGCGAAGTGTTGAAAATATCCAGGGCTTACCATATCCTCCTGTGTGAGTAATAACCACACTGGGGAAGGCTTCCAAAGATAACCGGGTGGATTGTTCTGCACGTATTTATAACCAAACTGGCACCCGTGGTCTCACCCTCTCTTTTAGATGACCTGTGAATTTGAGCCATGTTTTCCATGTTTGTTTCCATTTGAGTATCTTTTGTTTTGTTTTGTATAGCCTCTATAGGACTTAAAGCGTTTAGTAACTGTGTCTTTCGTAAGTTAGGCTTTGTCAGAGCGCGCTTTGGTGGTCCAGCTTTGGTGGTGTTTTTGGTGAGTGATCTTGAGGACGGATAAACGGGGCGGGGGGGCTTTGGGGGGCGGATGCATGGGCAGTTTAGCGCCGGCCTTTGCAGGCACATGTTGATTTTGTACCCACAGTGTTAAATACATTCGAGAGGGTCCCGGAGGGGCAGCGACTGAGTGCAGCGTTTCATTGTACAGAGAGAGTACGGGGTCCCTGTTAGAGGCCGACGATTGTGTGTGGGTGTGTACGCGTGTGTGTGTGTGTGCACCGTGCATGCTCATGTGTGTTTGTGTGCATGTGCACATACACCCATGTTTTTCTTTATGCACACACACACACACACACACACACACACACACACACACACACACACACACAGTAATGTGATTGACTGGTGCACCTGCCTCCCACAGTCTCAGACACATGAGGATTTGGCCATTTCAACACTGTCTTGCCCACGCATTACTCACCTAAGTTGACTTTGCTAACCCCAGTCTATTTCAGCAGAAAAACAACATGGCCACACCCATCCCAGCGTAAGAGTTTCTAAATCATTGCGCGTGTGTGTGTGTGTGTGTGTGTGTGTGTGTGTGTGTGTCAACAGAACCCCTGGGTTTCTCATTGGCAAGCACCTGTTTTTCATTTCTGCTGAGCAAACTGAATCCTTACCAAATGTTTTTCCTTTATCCTCTCTCTGAGCCTCTTATCTCACATTAATATCCATGTATGTCTTACATTGTGTTTGTTTTATACAGCCAGTTTATGTTGAGAGGACTGCAGTATTCTTATAAAGGGCTCAGATTGTACTGACAGACACTGGTAATGGATAAAAGCTATTTCTGCTCTCCCAAGGGTTCTGTGGTGTTCTTTATTATTGTTGCAAACACTGCTATCACTTTGAATTCTGCAGATAATTCCACCTGCTATCTTCCGCCATTGTGCCCAGGAGTTACCAGTGGAAGCGCCTGGTCCATGTGCCATGTGTCCTTACTGATTCCGCTTCCGTCTGTTACTCACACCCTTAGAGATGGGTTTCCTCGCTTCTCTCTCTCTCTCTCACTCCTCTCTCTCTCTCACTCTCTCACTCACTCACTCACTCTGCCACCACACTCTCAAGTTACTTTGCATGAGCTTTAAAAAGAAAAGAGAAAGGAGGAGGGGGGGGGGGGGGGCGGAATAGCGGGAAGGGTGGGGGGCAGGGGTGGGGGTGGTCGTCATGGATTCCTCACCATAGCAACCGGCAAACGTTTACAAAGCATTCAGGAATTTCCTCATATCAGCTGGATTACTGGAGCCCCCGGAGAACGGCTCTCATTGGAAACAAACGCTGGAAACGGTCCGGGTGCTGGCAGGGGTGCGATCCCCACTTGAGTTTTCACAAGTTTTCACCAGGAAAGGGGGGAAGAGAGAAGTGATTTCCTTCTCTCTTTCTCTGTCTTTCCCTTTCTACCACTTTCTCTCTGCCTCTCTCTGTCAATTTCCATTTTCAGTTCAGTTCTCTCTCTTTCTCTCCCCTTGTTCTTCCTCTCTTCCTCAATTCCACAGTGTGTTCTCAGAGTTGTGAGCATTTGGCGGGGGTGTGAGGCGTGCGGTCTCTTGGTGTTTACACCCTGGCTGAGCTGGGTGATGTTCTCGCATGCAGGGGCTTGTCCTTCTCAGCGGACTTACACCTGAACGCAAAACAGCCCATCGTCCAATCACAGGCCCCCTGTGGAGAGACGGTCCTGGAGGGCAGGGCCGCTTACAAACAGCGGCTCATTTAGGTCTTGGAAACGCGGTGAGTGGAGTTGAGCTAACCAGTGGCCCTCTGGTTTCTCCCTGAGACACCAGTCTGTCCAATTAGTAAGCTGAGTGAAGTCTCTTTGTTTCCCACGGCGACACACTCGCGACTGTGTCTTTGGGTCGGGGCGAGGGTTTTCCTGTCCCGTTTGGCACAGAGGTGTGTTTGGGAGGCATTGTGTATCATATTGGTTCCAGAACTGGGCTTGTAATTCCGAGGTCGCAGGTTCGATTCCCAGGTGGGATACTGCCATTGTTCACTTGAATTGCTTGAATAAATATCTCCCTGTGTGTGGGATGCCCCCCCCCCCCACTGGTCTGAGGCTCACCCCCCCCTCCCGTCCTCCCCTCAGAGTCCAGCATGCAGAGTTCCGAGGGAGGGTCAGACTCCGCCTCCAGTGTGCCGCTGCGCACGTCCACCTCCGCCCAGGCCCCCGTGGTACAGCCCGTCCCCGCCTCCCAGCAGGTATGGACCGTCCCACACCTCACGCTCACCACCCCCCATACCCCACACTCACATGCTATCCGCCACACCCCACACTCAACGCGCCACACCCCCAACACGCTGCACCCTACACCTGACGCCTCACCCCACCCCACACCAAAACACTACACCCCACACTCCAAAACCCACACGCTACACCCCACACAATGTGATTGTTTTCAGGTCACGCCATAGAGAAAAAATTCACAAGCAGTCACTTTCACCATTCCACTTGTTTTTTCTTCCACTGTTTTACACGGTTTTTCCAAAGGCACTTCTGGCTGCAATCCTACATGTGTTGTGCTGTATAAACACAGTTATTTCTATTATTAAATATTTAACTCGCGCAGTCATTCTACATAATCGAAGAGTACAAAAGTCGAAATGCTACGTTGTCACTATTCACCCATCAATAAGAGCATAATAAAAACAGAATAATAAAATGGTAAATAAACGGGAGAATGAAAGCCTGCCTCCTTTTGTGCTGCTCGTTGTAAGAGCTGCGTTGAGAAATAAAAGGCAGATGGGTTAAAACAAAAGCAGACAGCCATCATGTGGAAAAAAACCAGCAACGCTTCCACACCGAGCAGGAAGAATTCAAGTCATATCATTACAGCTGTGGCATTTTAACTGAAACGTATTTTGTGTGTGTGTGCGTGCGCATGTGTATGACAGCAATATATTTACTTTACCATTTGCCCGCAAGTTTTTTTCCACGTTGCCCTAAACGATGTGACGCGAGAGAGTTGATCTTGAATAGAATCAAAGCTGACACTTCGCTATTGAAAGGGAAGTTGATAAATGTAATTATCTAACACTTTTACACACTGGCAAAGGGCTTTGAAATGGAGATCTCCTTCAGGTAGACTCAGTAAAAGACATTAGCAGAATGACCCCTGCGTCTCCTGCGGGTCTTACGCTGTCAGTACCGGTTGAGTTGATTGTTGCAGAGACGGTTCGGAGTTTCACTGCAGTAGAAGGCCGGTTCTTGCAGGTGATCGCTTTGGACAAGTGGGTTGGCCAGGACGTAACCAGCCGCACACCTTAATAAGCATATTTTTGGGCCGCATATCGCATTTGCCCTGACAGCCGGCCTCGCTTGAGGAAAGCCAGAGCCACAGAGGCGATGGCATCATCGGTGCGTTCTGAAAGCCGGTAGTACGCACTGTTTGTTTTTTAAAACCCATCTCCGTTAGCGCTCGCTTGCAAAGGAAAAGCAGGAGTAATTGCATGTAACCACTAAAGGGAAGACGAGGGGCGCTGAACGAGCGCACGTTTGCTCGTTGGCTGCTAAGAGGACTGAGAATATTCCACTTTCACATGTGAATATGAACAGGCTTTAAGGTGTAAGATCACAAATCTGTGGTTAGATTGTTCTTAACTGAACATTCTAATCCTGATGTAACAATCGCTACTGGTAAATTTAAAGCAATGGAGTTCTCGAACACTGACATAGAATTTAGAAGAAGAAGAAAAAAAAACATTCCAAAAAACCTACTCTTCAAAGGTTATGTATAGTGTGACACGAACAAGCCGTTCTAGGCTTGTCATCTACCTACAGACTTGTGGGTACCCAGCATGCGTCAGGTCTGGACTTGAGCACGCCAAGGGGGTCTCTGCCTCCACTGACCTGGTGAGCTGTTGCAGTTTAACTGCAATACAGGCAAAAAGAGAAATGACAGTTCCAGCCCTGTCTCTAATGCCTGGAGTAAAGACTGTCCTTTCTCTCTGGTGCGTGCGTGCGTGCGTTGTGCTGTCAGCATGTCATGGGGCTTCTCTTGTCTCTCCTCAGCGGGTACTCGTGCAGGCCACAGGCTCAGGCCAGAAGGGGGCGCCAGTCCAGCAGCTGCCCAGAGTACAGCAGGTCCCCCAGCAGGTACATCAGAGCCCCCCCCCTCCCCCCTCAGGGTACCACTCAGAGACATAGAGGAGAACCCATCCCACCCAACCGTCTCATTCAGGACTCAACCCCTAATGCCCACAAACTACTGTCTCACAACTCTCTCTCGCTCTCTTTTTTGTCACTCACTCCCTCCCCCTCTTTCTCTTTCACCCACACACACACACACACACACACACACACACACACAAAAGCAGTCGAGAACAAATACAGTTGTGTGTGTGTGCATGTGTAGTATACATGTACATATTTGAATACATGCTGTACTCATTTTAATCATGGCTGTATTGCACTTTAATTCACTTAATTCACTTGATTGATGAAATGATTCTATTGAATATCTTTATTTGATATGTTTGTTTGTGTGTTGTGGGTCTGCCCCACTGTCTATGTCTTTTTTTGTTGTTGCTGGGGCTACAACTGAAGTACCCTAGCGAGAAGTAAAAGTTATTCTATTCTATTCTATTCTATGCATGCACACACGCATCCCTGTTGTGTACACAGAGGAAGTGAGTGAGATATGTTCTCATTGCTTAGAACCGTAGAGCAGCATGCTGGGACACTTTGTACCACTGCCACCTACTGACTGTACTGTATTAGGCATGGCCATAGATATAGAATTACTTGATTGGTTGAAAATTCCATTTGATTTATGTCAGGCCGTCCCATATAATAAATGATCCTGAATGGGCTCACGCAAAAAGCTAATAAAGACAGATGAATATGAACAAGCACTGCGAGTTGATCTTTGCTTTTAAAGAGCTGAACTATTCTTGTAATTCCATTTCTATGTATAATTAACCTCTTCATAGATTTGGCTTTAGATGGATTCAAAGCAGTGTTGAACTCTGGGTCTGGCTTTGGCTCTGTTAAAATCTAGAGTCCCCAGTCACTGTAAATGAGGTGAATGATTTTAGTGCTGACAGTTGAGAAAGGTCCAAGAGAAGTGGTCAATTCTCCATTTAGGGAGCGATCAGTCCCTTTTACAGCTGTGCCAGGGTCTCATGCACCCTTTTCCCCCCCCTACTCTCTCTCTCCACTATCTTTGCTTCTGAACAACGGCTTTCCCTACCGCTATTCCAGGGATGTGATGTTTCTTTTCCTGCTTTTTCCTAATTAGTCAGGAAGTACTGACTTTCAGATGCTGAATATTTCTGGCCATATTGGTATTTGGCTTTAGTGCTGAACATTCTGTCCCACTGTCAGTTTCCAAAGAGTGATGTGTGTGCTTATTGTAGACCCAAGTCCTCTGCCTCTGTGTGTACCCAAGTCATCTGCCTCTGTGTATACCCAAGTCCTCTGTCTCTGTGTATACCCAAGTCCTCTGTCTCTGTGTATACCCAAGTCCTCTGTCTCTGTGTATACCCAAGTCCTCTGTCTCTGTGTATACCCAAGTCCTCTGTCTCTGTGTATGCCCAAGTCCTCTGTCTCTGTGTATACCCAAGTCATCTGTCTCTGTGTATACCCAAGTCCTCTGTCTCTGTGTATACCCAAGTCCTCTGTCTCTGTGTATACCCAAGTCATCTGTCTCTGTGTATACCCAAGTCATCTGTCTCTGTGTATACCCAAGTCCTCTGTCTCTGTGTATACCCAAGTCCTCTGTCTCTGTGTATACCCAAGTCCTCTGCCTCTGTTTGAGACACTTTGGGTCTGAAAATGAGTATTTACAGCGCGGCCGGTTGATTTGCCCTTTGTCTCTCGGTAGGTCCAGCAGGTCCAGCACGTGTACCCGTCCCAGATCCAGTACGTGGAAGGAGGGGAAGTGGTGTACACAAACGGAACCATGTAAGAGTCTTCCCCGTCAGTGTGTATGCGACCCATCACAAGAAGTAACGGGGGGAAGCAGATCGATGTTGCGCACAGTCCCACTGCCTGTAGTGCCATGTTTATGGTGCGCTGGGCTCCAGCCCAGCGCCATTTCACATTGATTTCTTCAGTTTTTTTTAAAAATATATATTTTTTTATTTTAATTGGTGTTTTTCTTTCACAGAACACAGGTGGCATTTCTCTCGCCAGACAAAACAGTATATAAATAAATAAGAGAGTAAAATGGTAAATGAACCCGACAGGCCAGCATCCTCCTGTCACAATTGTTTCAGCTCAACGTGTCCACGTGTTTCAGTTGCCTTTTCATCAGCGTGTCGCTAATTAGGTTGTAATTAAAAGTTAATTAAACAGATTTGTGTGAGGTTAGAGGGGGATAATAGACCTGAAGCCGGGCACATTGGATTAATTAGTAAATGCTTATTGGTCGGTGTACGTCTCGGGTCTTCAAATGTCTCTGCCATGGCATATCGTTTCTCATATATCCATGCAAATATGATGCACTATTCCCAGGGGTTGAATAACAAGAAATGTCAAGCCTGTATATAGAAGCCCACTTTATTAACACTACTCAATGGAAGATGGCCCTTTGAATACAAAAACGGATAAGAGACTGTGAGGAATAGGGTGCTACTCTGTTTTATTTTGAGTTCCACTGTTTTATAGTAGAACTTCAGAGTTACACACTGAAAGGCCAATCAGTCGAGTATGAAATTGAAAAATATGCCTTAACAGTCCTGACTGTCAGTGGTGCAAAGCATTTAGCCATTAACCTAACATGTTTCATTGTTAAAAACAAAAATCTAAATCAGAATTAGGCAACTGGGATGTGTTTTGTCACTATTTTTAAAGCGTACAGTGTGGGACAAGTCAACAGTGATTGCTATAAAGAAAGGGGAGAAGCAAATTTAAGGGTTCGCATACGAGGTCAAAGATAAGAGTCAGTGAAAAGGAGATGTATCGTTCAGAAAGCCAACATGGAAAAAACAAACGAGTGCTGGAGTGAGATCCCCGTTAGCGCTGCACGGTTTGGTTATCCGTTAATAACTTAGACCGAGGATTCTAGCTACAAAAAGAGAGTAGTCTGTTATTATTTTATTTTTTTAAAGGCAGCTACCATGTTGAAATCCTGTCAATGAAAGCCTCTGTCTTTTCACAGCTCTTTCAAAGTTAGGATCATTTCAGAGTTTCGAACGAAGGCGTTTGTTCTTAGCCCTGAGACCCTGTGATGTGCGCTACATTGCGTTGCTATACATGAGCCTCCTTAGTGACTGAATGAGTGAATGAGTGAATGAGTGAATGAATTAACTAAATGAGTGATCCCTCCCTCTCTCCTCAGCCGGACGGCCTACTCCTATAACCCGGAGGCCCAGATGTACGGACAGAGCAGCGGAGGGGCCTACTTCGACTCGCAGGCGGGGGGCGCCCAGGTCACTACGGTGGTGTCGTCTGCGGCCAGCGGCGCGCCCCCCCACGGCATGGTGGGCGTGGCCACGGACGTTGGGGGCAGCCAGATCATCTCCAGCGGCGGGACCTACCTCATCCACGGCGGCAGCGGCATGGAGGGCAACCGCCAGCACGGTTCCCTCTCCTACCGCTCGTCCTCCGCAATGGTACAACCTGGCGTGGGGGGGAGTGTGGGGTTGCACCAGAGGACCCGTTACAACTCTGCACAGTGGATCTTTTATTGCCTTTGAAGGGAATTGGCTTTGCTCGTTCAAGTAGTGTAGCAAGTACAATGACCAAAAAACGCATATACAAACAAACCATGTACAACTGCAGTATCTATCTACATACTTCTACAAAAAATACAAGAGAAGCACAAAGGTCAGGGCGTTTGGTTCGGTCTTGACTGTGTGGTTGGACGTGCAGCCTTAGGCTGGAGTCGTACCATTTAAGCCCCTTCTGTGTGTAGAAAACCACCAGGGGGTCCTCTGTCACCCACCAGGATGACCTCTGTCACCCTTATTCTTACTTCAGAAGTCATTTACCCACATTAACGCTGCTTGTGCTCAGTGTCATATCCGTATCGGTCTCAGGGCAACGATAAAGCACTTTGTTCATTGAGGGTTTTTGGCTTCTGTCTGACCAGGCTGAGCTTCAGGGAACAAGTGCATTTTAAAGCCATCTTGTTTATTAAAAATAAACTAAAAATAAAAAGTCATGTTTCTTTTGGGGACTGTTTTAAATGATAGATATGAGCCTGGCATTCTCAAAATGAACTATTATTTATGGAGGTCTTTTACCTGACATCCTTACCTGACTTTTTATAGTGCACATTACATGAGACACAAATAGAAACTTTTAAAAAGTATTGTAAATTAATGTTCAAAAGAAAAGTGTTAAGTGTTAAAGGCACTGTGCTCAGTCTTGGGGCCCCAGGATTGGGAAGTTGTGCCGAGCTGTAGAGGGGGCTCATGGGATATGCGCTGGTGCCTCTCACACACACACACACTGATCTGTGCGGTGGCCTCAATGAGTGCCCCCTAAGGACTGTAACGGGGGGCAGGGGAATAGTTACAGGAAGAGGAGAAGGAGGGCAAAGTTACAGGAAAAGGAGGGTGTAATTACAGGAAGAGGAGAAGGAAGGTGTAGTTACAGGAACAAGAGAAAGAGGATGTAGTTACAGGAAGAGAAGAAGGAAGGTGTAGTTACCGAAAGAGGAGAAGGACTGTGTAGTTACAGGAGAAGGAGGGTGTCGTTACAGGAGGAAGGTGTAATTACAGGAGAAGGAGTGTGTAGTTGCAGGAACGGGAGAAGGAGGGTGTAGTTACAGGAAGAGGAGAAGGAGGGCGAAGTTACAGGAACAGGAGAAGGAGGGCGAAGTTACAGGAACAGGAGAAGGAGGGAGAAGTTACAGGAGAAGGAGGGCAAAGTTACAGGAGAAGGAGGGCGAAGTTACAGGAACAGGAGAAGAAGGGTGTAGTTACAGGAGAAAGAAGGTGTAATTACAGGAAAAGAAGGGTGTAGTTGCAGGAGAAGGAGGGTGTAGTTACAGGAGAAGGAGGGCAAAGTTACAGGAGAAGGAGGGTAGTTACAGGAGAAGGAGGGTGTCGTTACAGGAACAGGAGAAGGAGGGTGTAGTTACAGAAGGAAGGTGTAATTACAGGAGAAGGAGGGCGAAGTTACAGGAGAAGGAGGGTGTCGTTACAGGAACAGGAGAAGGAGGGTGTAGTTACAGGAAGAGGAGAAGGAGGGCGAAGTTACAGGAACAGGAGAAGGAGGGCGAAGGAACAGGAGAAGGAGGGCGAAGTTACAGGAACAGGAGAAGGAGGGAGAAGTTACAGGAACAGGAGAAGGAGGGCGAAGTTACAGGAACAGGAGAAGAAGGGTGTAGTTACAGGAGAAAGAAGGTGTAATTACAGGAAAAGAAGGGTGTAGTTGCAGGAGAAGGAGGGTGTAGTTGCAGGAACAGGAGAAGGAGGGCAAAGTTACAGGAGAAGGAGGGTAGTTACAGGAGAAGGAGGGTGTCGTTACAGGAACAGGAGAAGGAGGGTGTAGTTACAGAAGGAAGGTGTAATTACAGGAGAAGGAGGGCGAAGTTACAGGAGAAGGAGGGTGTCGTTACAGGAACAGGAGAAGGAGGGTGTAGTTACAGAAGGAAGGTGTAATTACAGGAGAAGGAGCGTGTAGTAACAGGAGAAGGAGGGAGAAGTTACAGGAGAAGGAGGGTGTAGTTACAGGAACAGGAGAAGGAGGGAGAAGTTACAGGAGAAGGAGGGAGAAGTTACAGGAACAGGAGAATGAGGGTGTAGTTACAGGAACATGAGAAGGAGGGAGAAGTTACAGGAACAGGAGAAGGAGGGAGAAGTTACAGGAACAGGAGAAGGAGGGTGTAGTTACAGGAACAGGAGAAGGAGGGAGAAGTTACAGGAGAATGAGGGTGTAGTTACAGGAACATGAGAAGGAGGGAGAAGTTACAGGAACAGGAGAAGGAGGGAGAAGTTACAGGAACAGGAGAAGGAGGGTGTAGTTACAGGAACAGGAGGACGATGGCGCTGCATCTTTAATCCTTTTCCACAGGCACTTGAAACAAAGAGCCCAGACCCTGGGGCTCATTAGCATTTGGCCCAGAGCCCCAGAAGGCTTATAAAGGCTTGGAAAGATGCTGTTTTTTTCTCCTTATGTTTGGCCACTATACTGCACATCTTTCTCTCAGCTCTTTTCGCCCCACCCCCCACTAAGAGTTTGAGGGTTCGCCCCTGCTTTACCGCCATCCTTGCTAGCCGCCAAACCTCCCGCCTCTCCTCTCTCCAGCCCACAGGGAGTATATAAGTTCTCAAACGGAGCGATCCTTTAAGGGACGGCTAAGGAGAGGGGCGGCTGATATGACTTTGGGGTGGTGGATTTGGTGAAAATTTGGTTTTGTATTTGTTACAGTGTCAACCAGCAGGGGTCTACTTGAGTGCCTCCTTCCCAATACCCAGAGGAGAGGGGTATTCTTGAATAATTTAATATTTGAAGGGGGGGGTGTGATTTTGGGGGGAGGGGAAATTGCCGACTCACTCCCATTGAGCATGGTGCGCCCCTGTGCCCCTGTTTGTGGTGCTCATTTGCATATATTCGAGTGTCAGACAAGGAAGCCCTCAGTCTGAAGCTTAACCCTATGAGCCCCCTCATTTGCATGCTTTTTGTCAGCCAACGATGAATTGGGCCGCAACACTGACCGAGTGCGATGGACATGCAGAGATCTGGCTGCAGCTAACAGTCTTATTTCCTTTCTGTTTTGTGTTTCTATATTCCCTTTCTTCCTCTTCTTTCTCTCTCTCTCTCTTTTATATTTTTGCATGCTTTTTTTCTGTAGCTTGAAATGGCGATTGAAAACCTCCAAAAGTCTGAAGGGATTACCACTCACAAAAGCAGCCTGCTCAACAGCCATGTAAGTCATCCAGGAACCCGTTTAAAAGGAAAGATAAGCCTCTGCTGGCATCGATCTGCTTCACACCTGAAGTGAACACATTGATCTTATCTGCTCCCCAGTGCTGCTCAAACCCAATCTCTCTTTGAGTCTGTAGGATGAGACACACCTGAGCTCTCCGTGAGTCTGTAGGGTGAGACACACCTGAGCTCTCTGTGAGTCTGTAGGGTGAGACACACCTGAGCTCTCTGTGAGTCTGTAGGGTGAGACACACCTGAGCTCTCCGTGAGTCTGTAGGGTGAGGCCCCCAAGCTCTCTGAGTCTATAGGGTGAGACGGCTGAGCTCTATTTGAGTCTTTTGGGTGAGACAGCACTCACTTGTTGCTTGGTTTTCTACATAAGCCTCCCATTTAGCTTGCTCTGGCTGTCCCCTGAATGAAACCGCATGCGTTTAACCTCTCCTGTGTACAGCGGCTCCCCTCCCCCACCCTAATGGCAATGCTAAAGTTCCATATATGCAGCTCAGTCAGAGCTGAGTGACACAAAGACTGGCACTGTCTTCAATCTGGAAATCAGAGGATGGTGCTGCCTTTTTAAAATATGGTACATACACACACACGCGCGCACACAATGCGCAAACACTGCATAGAAATAGTGATAGAAAATAGTCATAGAAATATAACTATTCCTATTATGTAGGAGTGGTTTGTGTATCTACATAAAACACAGAATTATAAATTCTTATTGTTTTTAGTTTGTGTGTTATGTAAGAAGACTCTAGTAGGGTATACCAAATGCACATTGTGGTCATCGTTATATATAGGGTGCATTTTCAGTGCTCATCTTTCATCCGCTGATGCGTCAGTGAGGTGTAATAGCACAATGGATTCGCTGATGTCTTCATAATTCTTACGGAAAGTATGCAAATGAGGCACAGCGCTCCCTACTGTCCGAGAGCCGGTCTGATTTGAACGGGAGCATCATTGGGGGAGATGGGGGGCGGTCTGATTTGAACGGGAGCGTCATTGGGGGAGATGGCAGGCGGTCTGATTTGAACGGGAGCGTCATTGGGGGAGATGGCTGGCGGTCTGATTTGAACGGGAGCATCATTGGGGGAGATGGCGGGCGGTCTGATTTGAACGGGAGCATCATTGGGGGAGATGGCAGGCGGTCTGATTTGAACGGGAGCGTCATTGGGGGAGATGGCGGGCGGTCTGATTTGAACGGGAGCGTCATTGGGGGAGATGGCGGGCGGTCTGATTTGAACGGGAGCGTCATTGGGGGAGATGGCGGGCGGTCTGATTTGAACGGGAGCGTCATTGGGGGAGATGGCGGGCGGTTTGATTTGAACGGGAGTCTTATTGGCGGAGATGGCGGGGAGATGTGCGCAGCTCTCGGCACGGGCTCACGTGTTGTGAATCACTGTGTTTGCCGGCCTTCCTGACAGCTCGAATGAGAAGGCGCGGTCTCCAGCACTTAGCATGTCAATCACGCTGGCCACACGGAGACAGGAGACAAATGTACATGTGTTGGTGCTGATGAGCATGTCTGCTCCCGCGCATCCCACACAGAAGGAAAATAATAATACTCAATGTCACAGCTGCCTCACTGTTGCCGGAGAGTATGGAGACGTGCTGTGATGTTTTACACCGTCACAGTAATTGATGTAATAATCTCTAATTTGCCTATCAATCTTCGCTTCTCTCTGTTCACGAGACTGAAGCCAGTGTTAAAAGAGTTACGAATGTCCGCCGCCCAGCCTTCTCCATCTGTTGTGTGAATTTACCTCGGGGTGGAGTGCTGGCTGTGAGCGTGTGTGTGTGTGTGTGTGTGAGCGTGCGTGCATTTGTGCATGTGTTTGCGTTTGTGTGTTTTCTGTCCGTGTGTGTGACTGAGGTGATTGAACTCTTCACATAAGACTTTAGCGTACCTGCACCTCTGCTGTGTTCAGCTGTGACACTGCACCTCTGCTGTGTTCAGTTGGCCTAACTGTGCCTCTATGCTGTGTTCAGTTGCAGTGGCTGCTGGATAACTATGAGACGGCGGACGGCGTTAGCCTGGCACGCTGCTCTCTGTATCACCACTACCTGCGGCACTGCCAGGAGCAGAAACTGGACCCGGTCAACGCCGCCTCCTTCGGCAAGCTCATCCGCTCCGTCTTCATGGGGCTCCGGACCCGCAGGCTGGGAACCAGGTCCGATCCGCCCACCACAACAAGCGCTCCAACAGACCCGGAGAGAGGGAGACAGAGACAGAGACAGGCCAATTTGGAGCACAAAGAGAGAGAGGGGCATGTCTAGCGTGGGCAGAGAAAGAGAGACAGGCTAATTTAGAGCACACAGAAAGAGAAAGGCAGGGCTAATTTATAGTGGACCGTGTGAGAGAGAGAGAGAGCGAGAGAACTAATTTAGAACAGTCTGTGTGTGTGTGTGTGTGTGTGTGATAGAGAGTGAGAGAAAGAGAGGGACAGGGCTAATTTAGAGCACATTGTGTGAGAGAGAGGGGTGGGGATAATTTAGAGCACATTGTGTGAGAGAGAGGGGTGGAGCTAATTTAGAGCACATTGTGTAGGAGAGAGGGGTGGAGCTAATTTAGAGCACATTGTGTGGGAGAGAGGGGTGGAGCTCATTTAGAGCACATTGTGTGGGAGAGGGGTGGAGCTAATTTAGAGCACATTGTGTGGGAGAGAGGGGTGGAGCTAATTTAGAGCACATTGTGTGGGAGAGGGGTGGAGCTAATTTAGAGCACATTGTGTGGGAGAGAGAGGGTGGAGCTAATTTAGAGCACATTGTGTGGGAGAGAGGGGTGGAGCTAATTTAGAGCACATTGTGTGGGAGAGGGGTGGAGCTAATTTAGAGCACATTGTGTGGGAGAGAGGGGTGGAGCTAATTTAGAGCACATTGTGTGGGAGAGAGGGGTGGAGCTAATTTAGAGCACATTGTGTGGGAGAGAGGGGTGGAGCTAATTTAGAGCACATTGTGTGGGAGAGAGGGGTGGAGCTAATTTAGAGCACATTGTGTGGGAGAGGGGTGGAGCTCATTTAGAGCACATTGTGTGGGAGAGGGGTGGAGCTAATTTAGAGCACATTGTGTGGGAGAGAGGGGTGGAGCTCATTTAGAGCACATTGTGTGGGAGAGGGGTGGAGCTAATTTAGAGCACATTGTGTGGGAGAGGGGTGGAGCTAATTTAGAGCACATTGTGTGGGAGAGAGGGGTGGAGCTAATTTAGAGCACATTGTGTGAGAGAGAGGGGTGGAGCTAATTTAGAGCACATTGTGTGAGAGAGAGGGGTGGAGCTCATTTAGAGCACATTGTGTGGGAGAGGGGTGGAGCTAATTTAGAGCACATTGTGTGGGAGAGAGGGGTGGAGCTCATTTAGAGCACATTGTGTGGGAGAGGGGTGGAGCTAATTTAGAGCACATTGTGTGGGAGAGAGGGGTGGAGCTAATTTAGAGCACATTGTGTGGGAGAGAGGGGTGGAGCTCATTTAGAGCACATTGTGTGGGAGAGGGGTGGAGCTAATTTAGAGCACATTGTGTGGGAGAGAGGGGTGGAGCTAATTTAGAGCACATTGTGTGGGAGAGAGGGGTGGAGCTCATTTAGAGCACATTGTGTGGGAGAGGGGTGGAGCTAATTTAGAGCACATTGTGTGGGAGAGAGCGGTGGAGCTCATTTAGAGCACATTGTGTGGGAGAGGGGTGGAGCTAATTTAGAGCACATTGTGTGGGAGAGAGCGGTGGAGCTCATTTAGAGCACATTGTGTGGGAGAGAGGGGTGGAGCTAATTTAGAGCACATTGTGTGGGAGGGGTGGAGCTAATTTAGAGCACATTGTGTGAGAGAGAGGGGTGGAGCTAATTTAGAGCACATTGTGTGGGAGAGAGGGGTGGAGCTAATTTAGAGCACATTGTGTGGGAGAGGGGTGGAGCTAATTTAGAGCACATTGTGTGGGAGAGAGGGGTGGAGCTCATTTAGAGCACATTGTGTGGGAGAGAGGGGTGGAGCTAATTTAGAGCACATTGTGTGGGAGGGGTGGAGCTAATTTAGAGCACATTGTGTGAGAGAGAGGGGTGGAGCTAATTTAGAGCACATTGTGTGGGAGAGAGGGGTGGAGCTAATTTAGAGCACATTGTGTGGGAGAGAGGGGTGGAGCTAATTTAGAACACATTCGGCCCTGTCTTACACCCGGCGCTAACCCAAACACAATGTCTTTGCTATCTTACACCCGGCGGAGGATTCATTATAGCGCCTAGCGCTCACGTCGTTTAAATACCAAGTCATCTTGCACTCATTGCAAGTGAACTTGGCGGGTTGGTCATAAGATGAGGAGTGACCAGGATAATTTTTGGTGTATTGCTATCTTGAGCCAGCAGAAAGCGTTTGTGCTAAAACCATCAGAAACCTGGTCTAAATTCGTGTCGCAGTTGTTTACATGTTATTTTTACGGCGCATATAAGTGCGTCTACATAGGCGTGTGCACAACGCGCGTACACCCTCCTGTATGTTACATGCAGGGGCGCGCACAAGCATGACTAAAAATATCAAGATTACAATGTGAAATATTATTATTGTGTTGGCTATATCAAAAAATGCATAATAATAAAAGGTTCCATTGGTCAAAGACCACATACCTGTCCCTCAGTGAAGGGAAATGCCGCATTAAATTGCTTTCAGCACACTCCATCAACATCCAGGCGATGTGCGATGGTACGTGTAAGTTTACATGTATAGACTATTCGCAAAACTTTGCTGATAACACATATATCAAGCCTAATGCACAAATTGTCATTTACACCTAATGCATGAATTGTTATTCAATGGAAAACTCGCACTGCAATAGACGGACATTTCAGTTCTGAAAATACGCTTCAGATGTCATTACAATACAGCTCACTTCATCTAGGCCTACAGCCTGTAAGTAAATCGAATGGTTTTGACTGAAAAAAATTCTAAACCTTGTTAAATTCCAGTCCCCAGGATTCGCTGTGCATAAGGTTTTTTCAGTAGCCTACGGTTAAAAAATGCAGATTAATTTAAATTTCACCATGTTAACTGAATTATAACCTTATTTTTCGTCCTTCATATTTTTTTAATTACAGTGACCAGGTTTCCATACTCATCGTCCCAGCTGAAACAATTCTAAAGAGAACTAAGAAATGACAAAACATTTGCAGAACATTACACAATTAATTCAGAATGAATTTTAATGCCATTCTCTGCAGGTGTGATTTAAAGTGGAATTAATTATTTGAAGGCATTACGCTACCAGTAAAACAGGTTGGTCACATTTCTATAAGCAGGACATTATAAAACAAGGGGAAATATGTGTGAACCTATGGCTTGCCAACCTGACAGCTTTAGTGTATTTACTAGTGTCATCATTAAGGCAAAATAACGTTATTTATGTTATTAATCAATATTATAATGCACATAATGAACTTCGGATGAAGCTTGAACTTCAAGAACTCCCATGAGAACATCCTCATGGAATTGATGTTTGACAATGCTTCATTGTATAACCAAACAAATTTGGTTAAACAAGCAGGCTAATTTGGCTAAGGTAAGACAGAAGCCATTGGTAGCTTATTCTCAGCTGTTGCAGGTGCTTTTAATGAAATTTAACCGCATATATTTTGTAAAATAACAGCACTGTAAGGAATTATGGGGAACTCATAATGGTTAGTCTGAATAATATTGATCATGCTATTGATCCATTTAGCCTATTCCTTGATCGCACTAAACACGCACGAGCATGTCTGTTTCTCCATCATATAAGCAATCCGCTGAGGGGTAAAAGCACGCTTTTAATGGGAATAGGATATGACATTTTGATTGGTTTATTGCATGTCACGCCCAAGACACACCTATAATTAATGGAGAGACTAGGTTCAGCCCATTTGCACGTTGCGCCGTGCTTAGCGCCCAAAAAACACGCTGTCTAAATGGTAGAAGTGGACTTGGACACGCCCTAAATGCACTTAAGGCCATGCGCTTAGACCAAGCGCCAGGATCGCCAAGATAGAGCCCATTGTGTGGGAGAGAGGGGTGGGGGAGAGAGCGGTGGAGCTAATTTAGAGCACATTGTGTAGGGAAGAGGGGTGGGGGAGAGAGGGGTGGAGCTGATTTAGAGCACATTGTGTGAGGGAAGAGGGGTGGGGGAGAGAGGGGTGGAGCTGATTTAGAGCACATTGTGTGAGGGAAGAGGGGTGGGGGAGAGAGAGGTGGAGCTGATTTAGAGCACATTGTGTAGGGAAGAGGGGTGGGGGAGAGGGGTGGAGCTGATTTAGAGCACATTGTGTGAGGGAAGAGGGGTGGGGGAGAGAGGGGTGGAGCTAATTTAGAGCACATTGTGTAGGGAAGAGGGGTGGGGGAGAGAGGGGTGGAGCTGATTTAGAACACATTGTGTAGGGAAGAGGGGTGGGGGAGAGAGGGGTGGAGCTGATTTAGAACACATTGTGTGAGGGAGAGGGGCGGGGCTAATTCAGTGCAGTGTCTATACGAGCCAGGGAAACGCAGTGTGAGGATTTCACAGTGTTTGATTTCGTCTGTTGACTGTAAACACAGTCAAGTGTTTGGCAAGTGTGAGATCTCACAGCTGAGCTGCGGCATGTGGAGAGGATGATTACAGCATCCTCTCTCTCTCTCTTTCTTTCCCCTCCCTCTCTCTGTTTCTCTCTTTTCCACCCTCTCTGTGTTTCTCTCTCTCTTTTCCACCCTCTCTGTGTTTCTCTCTTTTCCATCCCTTTCGGTTTCTCTCTTTCCCCTTCTCTTAAATACAAATGCAAATATGCTTTATTCGCATGAATGCACATAGGCAAAGTATTGCAAAGGCAATCGTTTATATGCATATGAATAATAATCTCTGTCCCTCTCTCTCTCTTCCTCTCTCCCCCCTCCCCCCTCTCTCTATTTCTTTCTCACTTGCCCTCTCACCCCCCCCCCCCCTCTATTTTTCTCTCACTTGCCCTCTCTTCCCCTCTCTCTCTCAGAGGGAACTCTAAGTATCATTACTATGGCATCCGTGTGAAACCAGACTCCCCACTGAGCCGGCTGCAGGATGATTCCCAGTACATGGCCATGAGACAGCAGCCCGTCCACCAGAAACAGAGGTGAGCCCCCCCCCCTCTTTAGATGAGCTACACAGGTGAGCTCCCCCCTCCCCCGCATCCACAGGTGAGCCCCGTCTCTCTCTCCTGGCTCACATCAGCTCAGTTTGGCTTGATTCTGTCATATTCATTCAAAGGGCAGCATCTGTGATCCCAGAGAGCTTTACTCTGAAAATGGGTGGAAACTCACCACAACCTATATGTACCACCCACCTGAGCGCAGGCTGCAGTAACCGATATGACAAATTAGCGTTCAGGTGTGGAGCTGAAATCGCTTGTGTGCTAATACAGAGAAGCTTAACATATGAGCACATGCACTAACGTGTCATTTTGCCCTGCTCTTTTACTATCTGTTGGTGAACCCTCTCCCCCTCCTGGCCCCTCCCCCTTCTCTTTCCTCCCAACCTCTGGGTCCCTCCCCCTTCTCTTTCCTCCCAACCTCTGGGTCCCTCCCCCTATCCTTCACTCTGTGCTCTGTGCTCTACCACCTCTTGGTCACTCCCCTTTCTACCCCCGCCCGCTCCAGCTGCCTTATAGTGAGCCCCAGCCCCGCCCCTCACAGCATTGCTCCTCCCCTCTCCCCTGTGCACAGGTTCAAGCCTCTGCAGAAGGTGGACGGTATGGGGGACGGCTTCTCCGGCGGGTCCCAGCACTCCTCCGGCACGCCCGAGCAGTCGGTGGCCGCCCAGAGCCAACACCACCAGCAGTACATCGGTGAGAGTAGGCCCCGCCCACACCACACGCCTTCCGTTACCCACTTAATGAGCGAATACATTTTCGATCACTGACATGTGATCAGTGATATATTAATATGCATATTATAATAATAATCATCATCATTATTATCAGGTTTACCCTTTTCATAGCCTAACATTATCCCTAAATGAGCTAAAAGACAGAACTGGTCCTGGATCAGCACTCCTACTGTGAGATTCATTATGGATGCTGGCATTGATCAGGCTCAACCTGGGCCCAGAAAAGTCCCGGTCCAAACTAATCTCTGCCCTTAAGCCTTCAGTCTACTCACCTGTTCGCTGTTCTGGCAGTGTCGATAAGCAGTAGAACCTGGAGCACAAACTGCCTTGATGGCAGCGATTGGAGGACATTTTGCACGCTTCCCTTTGTGTTGATTTAAGGCATTAAAGCCCTGATGTAGTGTATTAGGAAGCAGGCGGGGTGATTTGAGCCATGTCCGCAGCGGTGTGGTGTAGGGATTTAGACGTTGGGCTCGTGACCATGTGGGAAAGGTGAGGCACGAGCGCAAGGCTTAACCTTCATCGCTTTGCCAAATGTCCCGTCTCGTAAACGGAATGCTAAAAACAGACGCTGTGCCTTTCAGCCTGGACTAGGGCGTTTACAGAGCAGGTAACCAGTGTTAATGGCTTGTGTCTGGTTTGTATTGTGACGAATACGTTAGATTATTAACAGTGTTTTAGTGTAAATAATGTGGCTGGGAGCTGTCCGCTAACCGCCGTCTGTGATCCCCCCGGCAGACGTGTCCCATGTGCTCCCCCCGTTCCCCTCCCCGGACCTGGACTCGCACCCGCTGCCCGAGCCCATCACCCTCAACGACGTCAAGAAGCTGCAGAGCCTGTACCGAGACCACTGCGAGGTACGGCCGCCCGTCACCCGTGCATCACCATGCCGACGGACAAGCCATGCCCCCCTCCAGAGGCAGACCTGTCTGGGCCTCTACATTTACGGTTCAGCATTTAGCAAACTCTCTCATCCAGACCCACTTACACAGACACTTACACGACTCCGGTCCTGGAGGGCAGGTCTGTGTGCTGGCTTTTGTTCCAACCAGTTACCTCGGTTTTTGTTTTCTGACAGCTTTATAATCTACGCTGGTTCACTCCTGTACTTGAGCGCAGTAAAATCCTCAGGACACACTTGCAGTCTGCGGCTGTAGCTGGTGCTTATGCAAATGTCAGATAAAGATATGACTGAGCTAATCAAAGAATTAAGCGCTGAAGTTGGCACAAAATCTTGGAAAAGATCGGTCCCTGTTGTGCTGCCCTGCTCTCCGTTCAGTCTATATACATAGCTGGATATTTACTGAGGTAATCCAGGTTAAGCAGCTCGCTCTACGGTGCCACGATGTTTCCGCAGTGAAATCCAACCCAAAACCTTTGAGTTACGAGTTGAAAGTCCAATCCTCTAACCGCTGTACTACATTCCGCTGTGAACGGAACGGCAAGGTGCTGACCGGTCCTCTCCGGGGAGGAGCTGGAACACTCTGGAATCTGTGAGTTGGGCGGAACGGAGCAGGGCCGATCGATCCGCGGGCGAGCGAACGCTTAGCGCGCATTAGTTATGTATTTGCTGTTCGGGCGCAGATGAAGGAAGGCTCATTAAATTTGTGAAGCCGTCGGCTCGGCGCATTATACGCGTCCTCGCGGTGTCCAGCCACACCGCGCTCCTTTTGTTCCAGACGCCTTTCATCTCCGCGCGGCTTTCAGGACACGCCAATTAACCTTTCAGCCGAAGGAGCGCACGCGCGTCTTTGTGCCAGCTCCTCCCTCGCGCCTCTTTGTACGCGTCTGTCTGCGCTCTTACAAACGCGCCTCTGCCTTTGTCCCGTCCCCGCTTCCTTTTGGGCTCCGTGTCTTTTGTGAGAATATGTGTGTGTGTGTGTGTGTGTTTGTGTGCGTGTGAGAGTGTGCGTATGAGTGTGTGCGTGCGTGTGAATATTGAAAAATTAATATTTTCTGTGAAACCACTTTTTTTTTTTTTATGTGACAAGGGTACCCAAATGTTACAAATCCTAAAACTTTTGTAAATCGGCTAGCATATTTTAACGTCCACCTGAAATAGTTAATCGTCTTTGTGATGTCATTGATTGGTAAGCATCAATGACGGAACCAACGAAAGCTAATCACACGCTTGACGGAAAGGTAGTTAACAGTGGGAAGATATTGGGTGTGCAAAGCAACATCTTTGTTTCTGGGACATCTTGGAACTGACAAAGCCTGTTTTTATTGGGTTGCCAGAGGTTCATTGCTCACAGAGGTGTAATTTGGAATGAAAATGTAATTTTATTTTGAGGAATCTATCAGGGCGAATTCCCCCTCCTTCCAGCCAGAGTGCTCTTCAGTTCTATCGTCGGACGGCCTTTTTCTGTGTCACTGAACTTACCGTGTTCAGTAAGCCTGAAGGTTGAGCTCCTGGAATCTCTGGGCCTACAGGTGCTAAGAGTGAGGGTCACAGCTTTTTGGATGACCCCAAAACTAGCCACTGCTACTGGCCTCTGGCGAAGACCTCTGCTGCTCTGTCTGTTTGTGATTTTGTGGCGCACAGTACGCTGCCTCCGGCAGGTTGCTTTACGCATGCGGGACTGAGCAGCTGCTCAAATACGTCACTCTAGTGGGCTGGACACCTGCGCACTCGTAATTATTAATTTAGCAAAGTGTTTGTTGAAAAGTTGTTCATATTCTGTTGTCAGTCGTGCATGTGAACTCTATTGTAAGTTTATTATTTGAATGGGAGAGAAATTCCTGTGTTTATAGGGTAGTCTGAGGGGGTGAAAAAACAAACAAAAAAAAACCCAAATGCCACAGGGAAACCAGAATGGCCATTATGTAGGCAGCTGTAAGGAACGGTATGTGCATCCCTCAGTACGGGACATCGTTTTTAAACAAGCTGTTTAGCCTGCCTGGTGAAAAGCAAGAGGTAAAAATGCCTGTTTATAAGGACGGGGGGAATTTTCCTTTGTTTTGGAGTTCGGTGTTTGAGCTGTTGCCGGGGGCAACGGTAAACAAGGTTGCCATGGTGACAATTGGAGAGGAAGCAAAAGCATATCATGTGATTGAAGGAAAATCTATACGCCGTTGTAACTGGATACAAGGTCAATGTCCTGCCAAATGAGAATTTGTGAGCACGCTGAGAATGTGTGAACAGCGAGACGCTACCGAGGCTCTCTAACACAGATAGCATGCTGCAGCTTCTCTCTCTGCCTGCTACAATGAGGGCACTTGGAAGGCTTTTGGAACTTTTTGTATAATTACATTTTTAAAAATGTATTTAACCAGGTTAGTCTCATTTTTACAGGAGAGACCTGGCCAAGGAAGCAACACTATATTAGACACTACAAAAACTTACAACATTTAACAAAAGCAGACAAACAATTATGTGCATAATTAGAATTACTTTTCAAATCAGGTTATGAATTAGTTGGAACATATCACCTCAGGAAATGCCAACCATGCTTTGTGTTTGTACCCGTGTGTGCGTACGTGCGTACGTGTGTGTGTCAGAGGGCAGAATATTTACAGATTTAGCAGGGCTGTCTTTGTTGAAGACATTTAAGTGGTACACGTTTGCATGTGCTATTTGTTATTTTTTTAAAATGAAAGTATGAGGTAAAATGAGCCTCACGTCCGCATTCTTACATTCCTCCCTTGAGTTGAGCGCTGTGTTCGGCCCTGCGTGTGTGTGTGTGTGTATGTATGTGTGTGCGCGTGTCTGTGTGTGTGTCTGTATGTGTGTGCGCGTGTGTGTGTGCGTGTCTGTGTCTGTGTGTCTGTATGTGTCTGTGTGTGTTTGTATGTGTGCGCGTGTGTGTGTCTGTATGTGTGCGCGTGTTTGTGTGTGCGTGTCTGTGTCTGTGTGTCTGTATGTGATGTTCCCTCTCACGCACAAACGCAAAGGGAGGAACAAGGAAGTGGTGTGACGGGGGCGATAGTCGCACACTTCCTGCTGCTGAGCTCAGATGAGGAAACGTGGTGAAAGTCACCTGTGACACAAACAACAGTCTTGTTGAGGGAACTTGAGTGATTATTAGATTTTTTAAAATATGTATATCTATATATATATAAATATACTGTATGTGTGTGTGTATTTATACATGAACTTGGGTTGACCCTTGCAGGATGTAACGTTGTTTAAATGTACATGAGTAAAAGGTCTGAGAGGAAGTTGCTGATGTTTGTGTGTCTTTGTGCCACCCCCCTAGGCCACTCTGGATGTTGTGATGAACCTGCAGTTCCACTACATAGAGAAACTGTGGCAGACCTTCTGGTATTCAACATCGCCATCTAGTGACGGAGCCACTCCTCTCCCAAACAGGTCAGAGTTTGGTACTGCAGCTCAACTCTGTAAGAATAATAACTGAGAGACTTGTACATTAATGCGCAGTGATGCACATTCCTGTGGTATGAAGTTAATATGACATTGACCTAAGAAAGCACTTTATATTTTTTATGTATTCTTTATGTAGTGTTTGTTATAAACTGATTATGTGTGAGTAATATGACATTTGTATGGTTTTCTGTGTGTGTGTGTGTGTGTGTGTGCATGCATGTTTGTGCGTGCGCGTGTTCTGCAGTGAGGAGGAGACAGAGGGGGTGATTCCCAGGGAGAAGCTGGTGACTCTGTGCAAGTATGAGCCCGTCAGACTGTGGATGCGGAGCTGTGATCACGTCCTGTACCAGGCACTGGTGGAGATCCTCATCCCCGACGTGCTGAGACCTGTCCCCAGTCAGTCCCACATCGCCTCCCCCTCCTCTTGCCTCCTCCACCTTCTCCTGCCTCCTCTCCCCCTCCTCTTGCCTCCTCCACCTTCCCCTGCCTCCTCCCCCCTCTCTTCCGTCTCTCCCCTCCTCCCTTTCCCAACACTTCCTCCCTGATGCTAATTTTACTCCATTCTGTCTGTAATGTTGTATTATCCTTGAATCCACCTCTGACTCAATCTTTGACTCTCTGCCTCAGGCACTCTGACTCAGGCCATTCGGAACTTCGCCAAGAGTCTGGAGGGGTGGCTGACTACCGCCATGAGCGACTTTCCCCCAGAGATCGTCCGCACCAAGGTAACGGGACCCTGGAAACCGCGCTCATGCGGCTGTGTTTACATCTACTGTCCCTCAAAACCAGGTCTCATCCACACGGGCGCTGTGGTGGCGCAGCGGTAAAAGCGCTGAGTCTGAGTGCAGTTGCACACCGAGGATCAGGGGTTCGAACCGTGTGGCAAATAGTGCACTGTCCTTAAAGTCAGGGGAAATAGCCTTTATAAAAGTCTTTACAGTGAGTTACATTCATCTTTCTCACCACTGTGTGCTCCCTGGTTTGTGCATTAATTCCACTCCTAAAGCCGTCACTGGAGACTGAAGCATGTGCCATTGCATCTTTATAGTGATGTACCTCAAAATGTAGTTCTGCCTCACAAGAGTAGCCTTGTGACCCACAATCCTTTGACATGATAAATGTGCCATCAAATTGTCATGATTGGAAAAAGTCATGGAAAATATTATGCATGGTGTTTGATTGGGAACCCTGCTTTCTGGTACAGTTCTTGTGAGGTGGAGGAGAGTTGGTGGCACACATGGTAACTGTGTGCGGGAGGTGTGCGGGACGCGTGTGGGACGTGCGTAGGACGCGCACAGTGCTGATTCCCCTCTGCATTACAGGCTGCGGTGGTGAGCGCGTTTGCACAGACGTTGCGCAGGTACACCTCCCTTAACCACCTGGCCCAGGCAGCGCGCGCCGTGCTGCAGAACACATCGCAGATCAACCAGATGCTCAGCGATCTCAACCGCGTTGACTTCGCCAATGTGCAGGTACTGCCCTCGCCTTGCAGGCGCACTCTGATGATGTCATTGATACAGGGTTCCCTAAGCGATCACTGTGACCGCCAAGCCATCCCATCCTCCTGCTCCTGTGTGTGCTGTCCTGTTTGTCCTGTACTGTATATTACTGCACATCTATACTGTTCTGTATTCACTGTGCATCTATATACTGTCCTGTGCTCTTGCTGCTTATTAGTTTATTACCCTTGCTGTGATGAAGCCACTTGACCAGGTCATCACTAAATGAGGAATGTGGCTCAGGTGACCTTACCTGGTAAAAGGGAGGCTTTAAATGAATAAATAAGCGAAATGCAGGTGTGGGACATGGCACACTTAAGACACTGCATGCACAGTACGCGGCGCTCCTTGATGATGTCACACCTCAGACGTGCAGGCTCTCACCACACGTGACTGTGACCTCTCCCCGGCGCAGGAGCAGGCCTCGTGGGTGTGCCAGTGTGACGAGGGCGTGGTCCACAGGCTGGAGCAGGACTTCAAGGTGACCCTTCAGCAGCAGAGCTCTTTGGACCAGTGGGCCACCTGGCTGGATAACGTGGTGAACCAGGTCCTGAAGCCCCACGAGGGCAGCGCCAGCTTCCCCAGGGCCGCACGCCAGTTCCTGCTCAAGTGGTCCTTCTACAGGTAGCTCCACACGCTCTTGGGTCATTTGCAGTGCATTAAAAGGGTTTCGCTTTCCCTCTCTAACACTCTCTCTCTCCCTCACTCTCGCTCTGTGTTCTCCCGGCAGCTCGATGGTGATCAGAGACCTGACCCTGCGCAGTGCCGCCAGCTTCGGCTCCTTCCACCTGATCCGGCTGCTGTACGACGAGTACATGTTCTACCTGGTGGAGCACCGCGTTGCCCAGGCAACCGGCGAGACTCCCATCGCCGTCATGGGAGAGGTGAGCAGCGACACCCAGTTTTAATTAGTGATGATTTTAATGTGGCGCACAAAGGCACTGTAAAGCAACATTAGACTCTGATCTGTTCACACTGATCTTAACCTGCGAACGTTTATTACCATGGCAGTCGCTAGCACTCCCTTTGGCTTTTAAAAACATCAATTTACACTACATCAATCAAGTGTGGCTTAACTAACACTGAACTGACCATTTATTGTGGGCTTATTAGCATGTTCTAATCTATGGTACGTTAAACCCTATATCCTCAAACCCCAAACCCGTTTTCTACTTAAAGCTACACATCCTCAGCCTCCTTAACGTTATGCTGTGGGTTTATGTACTGACTGCAGTTTACTACCGAACAGCTAATAACTTGTTGCCTAAACCTTTGCTTATGTGTGTTTGTAAGGATGTAAAGAGCCAAAATGGCTGAACGCATATGGCGCTGTTTGAGCCACCACTTACCTGTGTTCTCTGCCTTTTTTCATCACAGTTCAGTGACCTCAACTCCATGATGCCCATGCTGATGGATAAAGGTAGACTCCCACCACTACTTCTACCATATTTACACTGTGATCTTCTCGAACCCTCAAACAGTAAAAATCTGAATATGTACAAACACATCGCTAAAATACACTTCTTCTCATGAGAACTTAACAAAGCCTATTACTATCCCAAAAGGTTTCTTTTACGATTAACAGTAATACATTAGTACATGTCACTGGTGTCTGAAGGGAATTTGTTTGTATGTTGTTTTTTCTTAATGATGCTGACGCCCTCGCTCTCTCTCTCAGACCAGTCCTTCTCTGATGAAATGAGTGACCTGGGCAGCGACGGGGACATGTCCCGAGGGCCCAGTGAGCCGGCGGTCAAGCGGGAGCGCATTGAGATCAACCACTCGGTGCAGGAGATCTGAGAGGGGCACGCCCAAACCCCGCCCCCGCAGACCAGTCGCTGCAGGAGATCTGAGGGGGCCACGCCTAGACCCCGCCCTCAGATCCATGGGCTGACGGCAGCGGTGCGGGCGGTGTACATAGAGGAGAGCTTCGTTCTCTTCACCCAACCCCAACCCCCCAACCCCCCCGCAGCCTAAATTACTGGCTCCTTCTCAAAGGTTGGGAGGATGGGTGGGGGGTAAGATTTGTGTCCTAGAGAAAAACAAATGCTTATGTGAGATTTTGACTTTACTGGAGGGTAGTTCTAATTTTTTTGTTCCTTTGCTTTCCTGTACTGCAACTAAAAAAAAAAAAAGAATTAAAAAACAAGAAGAAAAAAAAAGAAAAAAAAAACTGTGAATCCAAGAATGAACTTTGTGACAGTGCTGGACGCGTGACCCGTCTGTGTAGCCGTGCCATTATCCTTTAACTCCAGTGCCTTACACGGGAAAGCAAACAGAAGCTCTAACCACAACTCTATCCTCCTCCTCCTCCTGCTGTGCCTCTCGGTATCTTGCTACCACAGGATGAATGTATTTCAGAACCTCAAACCTTCAAAAAGCACCTTTACACCGCAGACCTTTGCCCCAGCTGCAGCGGCGATGCTAGCCCTCTGACCCCAAAGGCTTTTCTGCTCCTCACCCACACACTAACGGTGACCCTTATAACACAGAGTCCTGCATTTCACAGTGGCCTGGAGAGGAATTTTTATTTGCCCTGCTGTGGTAAATGTGACCCCCCGGCACTCTGACCCCCCCCCCTCCCCCCCGCCGCCGCCGAGGACATCTCTCTGCGGTGTGAGATGACCGTTACCTCATTCCTCAAACGCCACCTCCACTACCCCCTTCAAAATGTATTTATTTATTTTTAAACAGGCCGGCCGCTGTTCCTCTCATGTTGTTTTTGCCACTCTTCCCAGTGACAGTCCCCCACCCCACCCTGGCTCACCTCAAACGGCCGGCTGGTGTCAGACACGCTGTTCGCACAAATCGCCATTGCGGTTTCGTTTCCACAGGGGAAATCCGAAGGCGTTCCGCTGGCTCGCGTCGATGCGCCAGGATGAAGCCCACCTTCATTTAGGTTGGTTCCGCTCGTTTCCGTATGCGGTTCCGCACTTTGGGTTTGTGCACGAAAACGAGCGGGGGATTGCAGATGTAAAAAAATAAATAAAATAAAAAGTCCCGTTAGCACTGAGACGCTGGCCCGCGAGCAGCCTGAGCCGTAAACATGTTCACATTTACCCACATCTGAATGTGCATTGGCATTAGCTCAGGCCAAAAACAGGAAATCCCAACTATTGTTGGCAATATGTTATATATCAGTTTGTTAAATGTTTTGGTTCAAACTAACAGGTCAATTTTGGCCAGAGCTTTGACCTCTCTTTGACCTCTCTCTACAGTTGTTATTCTTTTTAGAAGCTGTTCCAAGGGGACTTGAAAACCAAACACTTTGTGAGCTACACTGATACAATAAAAGGCAAAAAAGGCTGTACTAGCTGTTGTTCTAAGCTTATTATACATAACTGTGTAGTAGTTAAACTTTTTGTACAATAGAAAAAGTGATTTATAAAGCCAAAATGTAAAACATATACATATATATTTAGTTTCTTGAACTGTTGTAGGAAAAAAATAAATGTATTCATCTATGGCCTTCAGTACCACTGGTGGTCTTTACCCTATATGTTGAACTTCTCTCCTCACCCTTTGCCTTGATGTAGACAAACTGCACCCTAACTGAGCGATATCGCTTAGCCTCTTATGATCCGGATGAATTAAAACACATCAAAATCTAATTGCTGGTACTCAGGAGAATATGCTGAACTCTGTCACTGACTTTTTCCTCGTGAGAATGATTTTTTTTTTAGAAGGCAATTTGTCATTTTTGAAAACTACACTTACTGGTGACATGCCACTTTCCAACCCCCCAAGAAATGTTTCTATCTATAATTGGAATCTTTATTTAAATTGTTAGATTCTAAGAGTGTTGGGCGTGAGTCGTTTAAGTCTATGCGACTTGTCCGTCACAGAACAGTACTCTTGCTCCATTAAGTGATTGGGGAACGTCATTTCCTTCAATGTAATTTGTTAATGGTTTTTTGTAATGCTGTTTAGACTTTTGGCTGAGGGGTTATTTTTTATTGGTCTAGTTCTGGTTCTCATTGCAAGTATATTGAACCTTTATTTCTAAGTATTTTTAAACCTGTTTTTGACTACACTTTACCCAGCCTGAAAACAGGCCAGGATCTGTAACACACTGCATACTTATATTGTATTTTGTACTGGTCAAAATGTCTAATAAATGGGTGTAAAAGTGATACTACTTTGTAGTATGCAAGTCCTTGTTATTAATAAAGGTCAATATAAAATGGCAGATTCCACCTGTTTATGAAAATGTGGCAGTTTAATGAACCAATCAATTAGCCCAAGTCTGCTCCCGGCCTGTACTGATGCCTTAAGTCATGATATTCAACCTACAAATGTGTGTAGTCAACCCCTGCATACTCCGAAATATAAAATTCAAGTTTTCATGGCAATACCATTCCAGATATACATGAGGGTTACGTTTCTTAAGTCACATTTTCTTCAGTCAAATTCTTACGTACAAAGTCTTCAAACTCAAGGCACAAACTATTCACATTGCATACAGCACAAACAAAAGACGTTACAAAGAAAATAACTTGCACTCTCCCCAAGAAACCGGGTCTGGTTTTACTACCTGTATAATGGTAGTAAAGAGCGGAGAGGTCTTGTATTTGATTGGTCCGTGTTCTGAAGGGTCAGGTGACCAGACCCCATTACCAGGTTAGTGCACAACCTCTGAATCGGAGGATCGGTCTGAGCAAGGTGACCATGCCCTGCTGTGGAGCTCTCCCCAGGTTGTCCTGGCGGGACCCGCTATCCACAGTATTCACTAGTGCTCCTTCAGAGACCTGAAAGTAATGCTGGGAGTTGGAGGCTTCATTACCCACACGATGGGCGGAGCCGCCATGTGCCGTCAATCACCGACTCCCTATGAACCAGTCAAAAGAATGCTCTTCGTAGCTAAACACGGATTGGTTCAGATCGGTGAGTCATTGGCTGGACATGAGGGCTCCATCCGCGTCGGAGTTCACGACTCCCGTCACCATTTGAAAGTGCAAATAAGAGTGCTTCCAGAAGCTTCCAGAAAGGGTGGAGAATCTGTCAACTCACAATGTGCTGCCAGCCATATACTTCCCTGCAGAGAAACACACACACATAGGTCTGTCAGAATGTGGGAAAAACCCCTGGTCACCATAGGAAAGGCTTTTCTGCATGCTGTGGGTGATTATTGCTGATTTGCTGCCCACAAAGAACAGCAGAGAACTGGGGGGTTAAGCTGATGATGATGATGAAGTGTGTTTAATGGCGCCCAGTATCGTACCTGTGGCAAACCTCTTTTTCACCAGGGACATGCGGTACCGGCCGCCCACCAGCACCACGCCCAAGCCCGACAGCGCGGCCCCGGAGCCCGTAAACTGCACAGCGAGGCTGGGTGGTGGGCCCCTGGGAGCCTCCATACACTGCCAGCTGGCACACAGAGTTCCTGAGCCTGAGGGAGAGAGGGGGCTGGGGGGAGGGAGGAGGGGTCATTACCAGTCTCTGCTTGTGTCAGTCTGCTGTTCAACCCTGCGGTCCCCTATAAGACTACACACAACCGGAGTTACGTCTTTCTTAAACTATGGTCTGAAAACTACGGTTTATTAGCATAGGTCACCCCCCACTCCCTGAAGTAGGGCGGACGTATCCGCATCAGTTCCATTAGGTTATAAGACTGATGAGTGAGGCTTTGGGGGTTCGTGACTCTACTTTAGACTGGAGTTAGAGCAGTACCATATACAGTTGTGTTAAAAAAAATAGTACAACATCAGTAACCTGATGAACCACTGTTATTAGTAGTAGTGATATTTCTGCATGGCAAATAATTTACTTGTAGATGTAGTAGTGTAATAGAAAAAAAACAGACCCAACTGTCATTACATGCACGCTGCTTGTTCTGAGTAATTGACTCATTCATTGAAAGGGGCGTGTTCTAAATAATAGCAGTGTGGAGTTTAATTAGAGAATTCATTCATTCTGTGAAAAAACAGGTGTCATTAATTATCCGTTATTAAGGAAGAAGGGAAGCTAATTTTTCACACGTTATAAAATATATTTCCTTCTGAATTGCTAAGTAAAATGGGCCATTCCAAACATTGTTCGGAGGAACAACGTAATTTGATTAAAAAGTTGATTGGAGAGGGGAAAACGTATAAAGAAGTACAGCAAATTATAGGATGCTCTCAAATGCTTTAAAATGGCAACAAAAACCCGAAACACGCGAAAGAAAACAAGCAACTACTGTTAAAACGGATCGAAGAATAGTCAGAATGGCAAAGATTCAGCCAATCATCACCTCCAGAAAGGGAAAAATTACCTGTAAGTGCTGTTAGTCAGAAGACTAAGCTATCAGTGGTCGTCGACAGTACGTCAGACGACCCCCGGGTACTGAATTCAAGCCACAGTACACCGTGAAGACAGTGAAGCATGGTGGCACAAAAATCATGGTATGGGGACACTACGGTGTTGGGCCTATTTATCGTATACCAGGGATCATGGATCAGTTTGAATACATCAAAATACTTGAAGAGATTATGTTGCCATATGCCGAAGAAGAAATGCCCCTGAAATGGGTGTTTCAACAAGACAATGACCCCAAACACATGAGTAAGCGAGAACATCTTGGTTCCAGACAAAAAAGATTGAGGTAATGGAGTGGCCAGCTCAATCCCCTGACCTCAACCCCATTGAAAACTTGTGGGGTGACATTAAAAATACAGTTTCTGAAGCAAAACCCAAAAATTCACAGGAACTGTGGAATGTAGTTTGTTCATCCTGGATTGAAATACCTGTTTCTCGGTGCCAGAAGTTGGTTGACTCGATGCAACGCAGATGCGCAGCAGTTATGCAATGGTTATGCAACTAAATATTAGTTTAGTCATTTAAAGTGAAGTAAAATCTTGAAAGATTTCTTCAGTAAGTGTTTGAGTTTGAAGAGAAAAATGTCTACACTGCTATTTTTTTTCTTTGCTTCCTGTAAAAGAATAACGCAGACTTGATAAAATTTGTTAATGCTTTGATTTGGAATTGAATGTGTAATGTTTCCACTACATTTGAAATATGGAACTAAAAGCTAGTTAAAAATATTTGCACTTTATTCACTTTTTTAACGCACTGCTATTTATTTGAACACCACTGTACCATCTAATGTTATGCGGCCTGTTGATTTGTCTTAGTGGAGCAGGCTTAGTTCTTCCTACACCCCAAATACTAGTGCTCATTTCTACATCCACATAAGAGAGAGGTGCCAATGAAACCTGTCAGTACTCCTGTACAAGTTCTGAAAAAACAGGTTCAGACTGGACTCGATGACGGTGTCTTTCAAAAATGCAGAAAGGCAATTTAGGTAATTAAGCAAGGTGACGTCAGCTGAATTAACCCGTCCCTGGCCTTCACTCTCTTAAACCTGAATTATAAGCCCCACGGTCACCCTGAACCCCCCCCCCCCTCAGTGAGCGTGTATCAGATCCCAACTCCATCACTGTAGAACAAGACCTCGGCACACACCTGCCCACGCCGCCTCCTCCAAACCTGCAGAGCATTCATATGCTAATTATGCTATTTAAGATAATAACAGCCCTTTGCAGAAATCGCACATGAAAAGAGAAGAAACAGAAACGGACGCTATAATGTCGACCAGGGCAAGGCTTTGCGAAAGAAGAAGCGTTTTCTGCGTTTGTGCTGAAAGGGATGATTGGTGTGCGTTCTGAAAGACTGCTAGAGAAGAAGGCAGACGGACAGATGGGCTGACAGGATGATATGGGAGCAGTGACCTTTGCTATTGTTGGTAGGCGAGAGGTTGGGCAGTTTCCACAGCAACCGTCTTTCCTCAGCATTCCTGCAGAGAGAGAGAGAGTGAGAGGGAGTCAGTGAAGTTGGTCTGCTTTACTTTACCCCACACCTATTTATATTAGCACACTTTGGCATTTAGCAAATGCTAAAAGGGACTTAGAAGTATGTGCATATGACAGGGCTAAAATAAGTCAATTGTAGAGGCAAGTGCAAGCTTAAGGTTTTTCCCCTAAAACTCTCAAACCTTCCCAAGACATTCCTTTCTGCCTTTCACCCATGCTGTAACAGCACCTCCCACTGGCCACACACTGCAACAGCACTCCAACTGGCCACAAACTGTAACAGCACCTCCTACTGGCCGACACTCACCAGGTCGCGGGGGGCTGGCACTGGGGGTCAGTGGCGGAGTGGTCGAGGGGCAACAGGACCTGCACACCACTCAGCTGAGTCCCAGGAGCTACGGCAGGGGAACAGCGGTAGTCCAGGGAGACACGCGTCACAGTCCCACTGCGCTGGCACTCTGCCGACAGCAGGACAGGGGCGCAGTCAGAGTCCTGAGACGACACCTGAGAGAGAGAGGAGACAAAGAGAGATAGAGAGGGGAGGGGGGAGAGAGATAGAGGGGGGGAGACAGAGGGGGCAAGGAGAGAGAGGGAGAGGGAATACAAAATAAAAAGGAGGTAAAAATTAGTTTATAGTATAGTTTACAGGTTCGGGAAATATGTAAAAGACCTAAAATGACAGTGTGAGTTAAAAAGTTTAAAAATAAAGGTAAAAAATAATAATGGTGACAACAGTACTTAAAGAATACCACATTAAAAATACCATTTTCACAAGAGCTATTTTACAGAGGTGGGTGAAGAAAAATTGAAAGATAAAAGAAATATGAGACGGTCAGTGCGGGATGCGGCTGGAGCTGGATTCACCTGGTACTTCAGTACGGTCACATTGTAGTAGGAGGCTTGAGGACTGAGCTGAGCCTCTCTCTGGAGGTGAGCGGTGAGAGCCTGCATGTTGAACCAGTAATCTTTGCTGTCTGGATCGCTCTGAGACGGGTCACTGACGAGAGCCATGCAGACAATAAGTCACGGGTCAAGAGGCCCGCACAACATTTCGAGAGGCTTTTAAGTTTGCCGTCCATTTAGATGTGCGTGGACTGCCTACCTGAAGAGCAGCTTCTGATTGGGCAAGAACTGGTCCACTCGAGCTATGTTGACCAATCGGAAGCTGAGGACGGGGGTGTTGGGGTTGGCAGTGAAGACACGAGTGATTCCGGCGGGGAAGGACATGGTGAGATCTCCTGTGATCTTCACCAGACAGCTGAGGTGAGAGACGAACACAAACTCACCCAGAGTGAACGACGAGAGCGTGTGGTGTGCTGAACGACTGTATGAAAGAGAGCGTGTGGTGTGCTGAACGACTGTATGAAAGAGAGCGTGTGGTGTGCTGACCGACTGTATGAAAGAGAGTGTACTATGTGCTGATTGGTGAATATAACGACAATAGTCCACTGGTGGCAAATGGCTTGGTGAATACTAAATTTCAGTGCTCAGTGAATGCCAATAGCTGTGCTTGCTGAAAGCTGTATTTCAGTGCTCAGTGAACGCCAATAGCTGTGCTTGCTGAAAGCTGTATTTCAGTGCTCAGTGAACGCCAATAGCTGTGCTTGCTGAAAGCTGTATTTCAGTGCTCAGTGAACGCCAATAGCTGTGCTTGCTGAAAGCTGTATTTCAGTGCTCAGTGAACGCCAATAGCTGTGCTTGCTGAAAGCTGTATTTCAGTGCTCAGTGAACGCTAATAGCTGTGCTTGCTGAAAGCTGTATTTCAGTGCTCAGTGAACGCTAATAGCTGTGCTTGCTGAAAGCTGTATTTCAGTGCTCAGTGAACGCTAATAGCTGTGCTTGCTGAAAGCTGTATTTCAGTGCTCAGTGAACGCCAATAGCTGTGCTTGCTGAAAGCTGTATTTCAGTGCTCGGTGAATGCTGACAGAGGTGCTGACCGGTTGTGTTCCCCGCCCTTGAAGTAAGCGTTGATGTACTCCGTGAGGGCTGCAGCCACGGGCCAGGACTCCTGGGCACTGAGGGAGATGGGGCTGGGCCCTCGGGACAGGCCTGCTGGAGGAGGAGAGGCGTGGCTGGACCAATTTCACAAAATACACTGCTTTCATTCTGAATATACAGTATATACACTCAACAGTGGTGAAAGAACATTTACAATCTCAAAGCGAGCGGTTTCTCCATCCTACATGTGGACGTCACCTCACATTTACATAACTTCCTCATTTTACCACTTCCTAGTCATCTACTGAGATGTCTTCCTCCGTCTTTTGTTTTCGGCATCAGATTTCCTTTCATTGCAGAGCATGTGGTAGTAATATCACAGGTATGGCTGTGTAATGGTACTTACTTTGGTCTACAGTACTAAATGTTGGGTTTGTTTGGCTGACTTTACACTCATTGATTATTAATGAGTCTTCTGTGCCTACTTGGTGATATCACACTGATGCTCTCAGGTCTGGATAAGCGTTTGTGATTAATGCACCTGTTCATATAAACAGACTGAGTAAAGTCGTGTGTGTGTTGTGTCAGGAGGTACCCACCCCGGACAGGGCTAGGGGGTCGTGGGTTGGGTGTCTGCCCCGCCCACTCACTGGGGCTGGAGGAGGATGAGGAGGTGGTAAAACCAGGACTGGGGTCATGGAGCGGAGAGGAGCACACAGACCGGGACTAAAACACAGGAGGAGGTCACACAATTACAAACAAGAGGCCATTTTCACCAACACTCAGTGGAGCGGTGCGGACAGGTCTTACCAATACGCCACATTATTCACGTCCTAACACTGGATAGACCGCGACACCACATATAATGAGACATTTATGATCAGGCTCTTTATATTTACACATATGATCATACACTCATATCCACAGCGACTCACAAAAGCATAAATCCTCATTAAAATGACTCTTTTCTTCATACAGTCCATTTATATGGTTGGATATGTACTAAATCAGGGGAGGGCAACCCTGGTCCTGGACTGCCAGAGACGGTCCTGGTTTTTGCTCAATCTGAACCAATAATAACATAACTGGATAAATTTTGATTAATCAGGTGCAACGAATGCAAGTGACCATGCGCTGGAGGCACTCAGCGTTTCACCATTCAGAATATTCAGGCTCATACTCTTAATAATCCATCCACTTGTGATCAAGCTCAGATGGAACAAAAACAAAGAAACGTCACTGGCACTCCAAGATCAGGGTTGCCTGCCCCTGTACTAAAGCAGTTCAGGTTACGAGTGCAGTGGCAGTGCTCTAGCTGGGACTCGCAACCTCTCGGGTACGAGCCCAGTTTACTACACCAGTGATTTTCACACTAGTGTGCCGTGAGAGATCGTCCGGTGTGCCGTGGGAAATTATCCAACTTCACTTAATTAGTAACACTTTTGGTTGGTGGTGTGACCACCCAGTGCATTCTGCCCTGCCTTTCTCAGTACCTCACCTATGGACATAAAAAAACAGATAAAGCAGTGCTAGCCTTGAAATCAATTCAGTGGATTTCACACAACATTCAATGAGCTATTTAGTACCGACTGTATATTACATAGAGAAATCCATCCAATCTAATGGCACAGATGCGGTGAGCTAGTGTGCTTTGGACTGCTCTTATATGAGAGACTGGAGCAGTTAAAAACAAGCAGCTCTTGTTTTTAAAGCTTCGCTGCTGTTGTGGTAACCGTTTATATGAGGTCAGATGACATATCTCTTCGGGACAGCGTGTGATGTAACAGTGTCTACGTTACGCAGCTGCGGTTGAGGAGATGACAGTCAGTGGACCTGTTCCAGTGTGTTAAATGTTACACACTTCCCTTGACCCGCGGCTTAGAACAAACACTTCACGCGACGTTGGGAGGAATGCAGATTTCACACTTGGGCTGAGTAGTGTGAGAAGCACCGGCGGTTTGAAAAGGTTTAATTTAGCCGTCAAATAACGACTCCTGCTACATCAAACAGGTTGAGTGCACAAGAATTTCTCTGACAAGAATTTTTTAAATTATGAAATTACAACATCATATAATGTGGTGTGTACATATTCAAACGTCTTAAACAAGCATAATAATATTGATGCTATATTATTATTATATGCCATATTACACAGATGTTAGCTGTTCAAAGTCAGCTCATTTCACTGAACTCCACTGTCCTTCGTACTAGCTGGCTAACTACAGGAATGTAATTTACAATCCTACAGAAAGAAGCAAGCAAGTTAGCTAATGTTCAGTTACATACATGAATCAAATAAATATCTGCCAGCATTGTTTGGCCAATGAGGTTTACAGGCCAACACACCTCCTAAATATCCTAAACTATCATTATCTAGGCTCTAGGCTAATCCAGACAAATTAGTGTGTTGCTAAATGACACATTTTCCCAAACAAAAACAGATGATGCACACACACTGAATGCATTTAAACACGCAGGCAGAACTCATACAGCACTCAGATGTATGAGCTCCCTTCTCTGGTGTTTTATAGAGAACATTTCTATGTGTACGTTTCTCTGTACAGCATCTTTGAGACAGTTGTCTGAAAAAAGTGCGATACAAAGACAATTGAATTTAATTGTATGTATTGTATTGGAACATGGGTCTGTGTGTGTCTGTGTGTGTGTGTGTGTGAGGGAGAGAGAGCAGTGGGCGCTGCATTGGGCGGCTTGGTGTGTGGGGCTACCAATCATGGTGCTGGAGAAAGGGTCCTCGGGGGGGTGTATGTAATTATTGGAACAGGGGTCTGTGTATCAGAGAGGGTGTGTATTTAATGTATTGAAAAAAGTGTGTGTGTGAGAGAGAAGGTAATGTAATGTATTAGAATAGTGTGCATGCGTGTGAGAAAGGGTGTGTAAGTAATGTATTGTAACGGGGGTGTGTGTTTAATGTATTGCAACAGGGGTGTGTGTGTGTGTGTGTGAGAAAGAGAGAGGGGTCGTATGTAATGTATAGTAACAGGAGTGTGTGTGAGAGAGAGGGTGTAATGTATTGTAAAAGGTGTGTGTGTGTGTATGTGTGTGTGTGAGAGGGTGCGTATGTAATGTATTGTACCAGGGGTGTGTAAGAGAGAGAGGGTGTGTGTGCATGTGAGTGTGTGTGTGTGTGTGTGTGCGTGTGTGTGTGTGTGTGTGTGAGAGAGCATGAGTATGTAATGTATTGTACCAGGGTTGTGTAAGACAGAGAGGGTGTGTATGTAATGTATTGTAAAAGGAGTGTGTGTGTGTGTGTGTCTGTGTGTGTGTGAGAGAGGATGAGTATATAATGTATTGTACCAGGGGTGTGTGTGCGTGTGAGAGAGAAAGATGGTGTGTGTCTGTGTGAGAGAGGATGAGTATATAATGTATTGTACCAGGGGTGTGTGTGCGTGTGAGAGAGAAAGATGGTGTGTGTGTGTGTGTGAGTGAGTGAGTGAGAGAGAGAGGGTGAGTATGTAATGTATTGTACCAGTGGTGTGTAAGACAGAGGGGGTGTGTATGCAATGTATTGTACCAGGGGTGTGTGTGCGTGTGAGAGAGAAAGATTGTGTATGTGTGTGTGTGTGTGTGTGTGTGTGTGTGTGTGTGTTGTGTGTGTGTGTGTGTGTGTGTGTGTGTGTGAGGATGAGTATATAATGTATTGTACCAGGGGTGTGTAAGAGAGAGAGGGTGTGTATGTAGGGGCCTACCCTTTCATTGCCAGTCAGGGGCCCCGGGGTCCTGGTTGCTCGGGCAGGTCGGGCGGGGGCCGGCCCCAGTAGGTCTGTGCTTCCGCGCTGGGAGGGAGGGGGTGTCACTGTAATGAGGGACCAGAAATAGGGTCAGTCCCATTTAAATTCACTTAGTTCAGAAAAGTAACTGAAATTTAATTAGCAAACTGAAAAATCTTCACACAAATTTGCTTTGCATTGGACTTAATTCTGTTTTGCATTGAACTGAATTCATTGAACTGCTTCCTGAATTGGCTACATTGAAATTGCACATTTAAAAAGCTCAGCATAAAAACACAACGGGCTGGTTTCCACCTCTTCCTGTACCAAAAAGCATTTTCAATAAACAATACCCATTTAAAGTGCCTTTTAGTCCAAGTACAGGGCTTTATCTGGGTCCAGAAACCAGCCCCCAGTGTACACTAATGAGCAACGTGCATCAAATGCACGTAGAAAATTCAGTCAGGAAACAACCCAGCGGCAGGACCGGTATCTGCTCCTTTGTGCGAGAAGGAACAGGAGGAGCACTGCCAGAGCCCTACAAATGACCTCCAGCGGGCCACTCGTGTGCATGTTTCTGACAAAACTGTCAGAAACAGACTCCATGAGGGTGGCATGAGGGCCCGACGTCCTGTAGTGGAACCTGTGCTCACAGCCCAGCACCGTGCAGCTCGATTGGCATTTGCCAGAGAACACCAGAATTGGCAGGTTCGCCATTGGCGCCCCGTTCTCTTCACAGATGAGAGCAGGTTCACACTGCGCACATGTGACAGACGTGAAAGGATCTGGAGACGCCGTGGCGAATGTTATGCTGACTGCAACATAATCCAGCATGACCGGTTTGGTTTAATTGACTTGGTGTTATACTGTGATGATTAAGTGTTCCCTTCATTTTTTTGAGCAGTGTATTTCCTTAGCTAGCCTGCACGTTAGGCTACACTGCATTGTCTGCGTAACCATTTTTAAAAAGCAAGACAGGGAGGGAGCCAGGTAACGTTAAATCTGATTGAGTTATGGTTTCATACAATTTTCTTAAATAATGTAATGACAAAAATAACCAAATAAAACCAAGGAAGAAGAATTTTTTCCATATAGAATCGATTTTTTGTTTTCAGAACAAACGATGAGAAATAGAACTAGCAACGAGATGTTTTCGGTTCAAAACAGAACTACCAACCAGAGTTCCGCTTGACAACGGAATGATATTTCAATTTCAGCTTATTAAGTTGATAAAAATCTATAAAAGTAACTATATATAATCATTGTTGATAACCATGGTATAAGAGATATAAACCACTCCATGCCAGTGTATATATACACAATATATGGCACTCCAGGGTGGTTAATGGCCTAATATTCTTGCATATATATGGCATGTCGTGGTTTATATCTTACGTATGTACGTACACGTATATAATGTTATATATGTATGTATGTATGTATGTACATACGTATATAATGTTATATATGTACGTACATACGTATATAATGTTATATATGTATGTATGTATGTACATACGTATATAATGTTATATATGTATGTACGTACGTATATAATGTTATATATGTATGTATGTATGTATGTACATACGTATATAATGTGATATATGTATGTACGTACGTATATAATGTTATGTATGTATGTACGTATGTATGTTCCAGTGTATTAGAGTACTATCCTGTGTACCTGTGCTGCGGCAGGGCTCTACGCTCAGATCGTCCTGTAGCTGAAAGCGTTGTGTGAGTGGCAGGCCGTTCCTGTGGGGCTCCCTCTCGGGGGCTCTCTGCTTCCTGTCCCCGTCCCGTCCCCCTGGGAGTGCACCGGTGGCTCCGGCCTCGCTGAAGGGGTTCCGCACAGAACCCCGGTACAGCAACTCCTTTTTGGGCTGGGAGGCAGAGCCGGAGGGAGGAAGACCCCTGGTGCTGCCGCTGCATTGGGCGGCCTGGTGTGTGGGGCTGCCAATCATGGTGATGGAGAAAGGGTCCTCGGGGGAGTCTAGAAACGGGCCAGCGGGGTCTCTGTCATTATGTGTGCAGGAGGAGGAGGACGAGGAGGAGGAAGGACGAAGATCTCTGTGCGCCCCCAGCCCTTTGCTGTCCCGGGACCTGCAGGGTGGGAGAGGGGCATCGGCGGAGGGGGCGGGCCTGCTGAAGGCGGCCAGGAAGGGGTCCTCCTGGGGGATGTGCCTGCAGTTCCACACCGTGGGCTCCAGGTCCTGGGAGGCCGGCGGCCGGCTGAACGTGGGAAAGCTGAACACGGGGTCCGCGTTCCGCGGGGGAGAGCAGGGGGACTGCTCCCAGAGGCATGATGGGTCGCCCTGTGCGGGGGGGTCACGGAAGGCTGAGAGGAAGGGGTCTGGGGGCTTCCCCAGGACTGCTGGGCCCTTGCTCTGTGGTACCGCCGGCCAGGCCGCCCAGCCGGCTGGCTCTGGAGAGGGCCCAAGGGGCTGATGGGAAGGTGAGTCCAGACCCGAGTCCTCCACATTCTCAGGGGAAGAGGAGTCCGAGGAGAAGGCAGGATCTGGGGACGGGGTGTGGAAAGAAAAAAACAGGAGCGCTATCATTCGGTTTATCCTTCACATATTTCCCTCTCTGGTAAACAACTTTCCTTTTCCCTTCAGTTGCACACAGACACAATTCTGAGACCCAGTTTTCCGGTCTCATAAATCAAAGCCACTGGATTTATGACATTTTTAGAACAGCGGCACAAGTTCCCTCCCCAAAACCCTTTCAAGCTGTTCCCTACCAGCCGAGCTGTTGAGCTTAAAGGCCGATTCCAGGGGAGGGCCAAAGAGTGCATCTGGACCCGAAACTGAGGAGCTCAACCTAGAGAAGAAGCGATGGGGGGGGAGAGAATACAGTGGTGGGGGGGGGGCATAGACAAGGGAGAGAGAATACAGTGGTGAAAATAATTACCAAATTTGAAGAACTTCGCAGCTGTAACAGAATACAGAGTTGGGGCATCAATTCCATTTCAATTAAATCAATTCAGGAAATTAAATTAAATTCAAATGAAATCACTGACTGAAAAATCACCACAGAACATTATGGCCCCACAGAATATTACACCCCTCACAACCCCAATCCTGACAAAATCAAATTAAGCAGTAAATATTGTTTGTTCCATTATTGGGCATTACTGGTTGTATGAGGGGTTTGTGTTCACGGTCCCCCTCCTCCAGGACCAGAGGCTGGTTTACCTGTTACGGTCAGGGCTGGAGGTCGATCTCTGCGGTCTGTCCTGTTCTGCAGCAGAAACAAACACTCCTGCACGTCATTCAAACAGGCCCAGCCAATCAGCTGGCCACATTCTCAAAAATCTAAACAGACCAGTACTTCACAAATCCAATAATTATCTTCAGTAACTACAATTACATGTGCTTTATGACACCTGCCAATTGCCCATTCCCAGTTTGATTTGAGGAATTAACCACACTACTAGCCTACCACAGATGACTCTGCAGTGACCCAGAGCAAGCCAGAACCATCGTCGGTGGAGCCCAATGCAGACCTCACCCAGCAGAACCCTTCTGGGCAGCCCTTGGGTGAGAATGCTTTCCATGCTTTACTGGGTTCAGCTCACCAATAAGAGCCGGCTCTTTCGGCTCCCAAACGGCTCTTCATTCAGTAGCATTTCCGGTTTTCAAAATCGGCCAAAGTTAGCGATATTTTGACCTATAATTGGTGTTTGTGCACATCTATCACTTAAATTGTTCAAAGGAATCTTACTCTACCTTCTAATTACCAAAATAACATTCTTTTGCATTTTGTTTGTTAAAACAAAAACTATTAAAATAAATGTAAAAACAGTATGACGCAGAATAAAAGCCTACACGCACCAGCTTCATGTTTTTCCAAATGTGATTTTTCAGTAGTTTTCCAGATTAAACAAGAAATGCAGATTTTTCAGACCTTAAAAATGTCTCTGGGGCCCCTGCTTTTGGTGTTATAACATTGTGTCCCGTTGTCAGCTGTCAGCTTGCTCTGGCTCTTTATATTTGTGCTTATGATATATCATCACATATTGCATTTAGGACATGAAATACAGAGGATATGTTCTCTGGTCAGTTTGCAAAATAATTATTTAGTGGAAAGTTGATTGACAACCTGCAGGTGTGTTCAAATGACTCTTTCTAGCCAATCACTAAGGGGCATATTTTAACCCATGCAATCTCTGCCCATTCTATTCTGACTGGCCCAGAATGATCATGAAAAGGTCATGGCCAATCACAATACAATACATCCCAACAATAACTGCATGGGAAGCTCTGGCCAATGTTGTACTTTTGTTGTAAAGAGGACCATTTCCTGCTTGCTCTACATGAACTGTGTTCACATCAGCTCTCCTGCAAGATCTGCATGCACGCATACGCTCGCACGTACACACACAAAAAAAACTACTCCATTACTCCAGAAAAAGTGAAGTGTGATGTGAATTTAGATTAAATTGATACTGGGTAACGTTACAGCTGCCAAGATCTATATAATAGAGGGTTGCATTTATTTTCTGGACAGTGTTTACACTGAGAAACTCATGCCTGTGCAAGAAGAGGGATATGGCAGAAACAAAAATCAATTGCCTAGAAGTGCGAGCCCTAAATACTGTTGCAGGTACAGCAAAAAATGATTGCAGGCCAGAAATTTTGCGTGCGGGTGGGGGGCTAAAAACAAACAGTCCGTTCAGAGTCCTAGGCACAGATATCCCCTGCTGAAACTGGGACACTGACGCTGGTAAACACAAAAATACCTTGAGTTTAATGACACTGTATTCATATTTTTGTAGCTTTGTGAACCTTGTCATCTTCCCAACCCCAAATGTTAATGTAGAAATCAATGGCTGGCTTCCTGCTTCAAGCAGGTGTGGCGTATCTAAACTCGAACATAAGCTTTTGGTCACTGTATTAAATTGTGACTAATTTGTCATCTCTCTCACTCCCCATTGTTTAGCACTGGTGTAATTGGAGAGATACTCCATCCCCTGTATTGAACCTTTCATTGGTTAGCCAATTACCAAGGTCAAATGGCTTTTTTAAAATCTGTAATTAGATGCATTAGTGGAGGTGTGCATGTAAAATGTGATTAAATTTTCTCTGGGCACCTACATTGTTTATTCTATCAAAACAGGCTCCTTAACTCCAGTGGGGTTAACCCTTAACCCTTAACCCTTAACCCCAGTGGCCGACAAACCCGCTAATTAAAAAATGGCGAGTGCAAAGGCTGGAGAGGAATAGAGCTGTGAGCTTAGAGAGGCCTGGTAATGGCCTTTCCTCTAATAAAAGATTAGGTATTCTGTGAGAGACAGTGTTAATGAGCCATTACTCTAATACGAGATGAGGTATTCTGTGAGAGACAGTGTTAATGAGCCATTACACAGCAACAAGCAGCAGGGCAGCATGGCTATGCTGCGCAGAAATGTGAAGGAGCTGAACATCCCGACCCCGTCCTCCACGACCCACGCCAAGTGTTAACTCACCCCTGTGGGGGGCGCTGTCCCCCTCTCCTTCTGAGCGCGCTCCAGTCGTGCAGCTGGAGTTCCCTGAGATGCGGGTACGAGAGGAGAGGAGAGGAGAGAGGAGAGCAGAGGACAGCAGAGGAGAGGAGAGGTGAAATCAGCGCTTACTCACCTGGGGCCACGTGTATAAACAGTGCTGAGCAGATGAATAAATGCGCGTAAGGGAGTTTCCACGCAGAAATTCAGTGACCGAAAAGGCAGAGGTAGAAAAAGCAAACTTTTTTCAAGCAGATTTACGACTTTCACACTGAGCGTTCTTTTACGCATACTTTTATTCAAGAGTTTTATACATGTGGCCCCAGACGTATTAATTTGCCCCCCACCCTCACACAAAGAGGAGAGTAAACCTTCTGATTGAGTACAGACTGAGGGTACGAGTGAGAACAGCCCTCATTCATAAAGCGTCTCAGAGGGCTGATCTGAGATCAGGTTTCCCTTGTCCATATCCTTAACTTATCAATTATGAGGCAAAAGACAAAACTGATCCTAGATCAGCACTCCCGTTACTCTGAGAGGCTAAACGAATATGGGACAAGGCTAGGCAGACCTGCCACTGGCAGCCATAAACACCCCGCACTTTGACACAGGGTAGTCTGTACACCAGGATTCACTAGAGCCGGCACAACACAGATTAAACCAAGGCCCTACTTACGAGAGAGCTGCCTCTTGATTGAGACCTGTTGAGAAAGAGGAGGAGAGAATATCAAATTCCACTCGCAGAATTTCTGCCTTTAATCAGGCCTGTAAAATACCTTTTCAAATACATCAGCGAAATACCAAAAGCACAGAGAGTCCTCGCTTTTAAAAAACATATGTGGCACACTGTATTTTTAGCTGAATCCCTCACTACTAATCTGTGACTAATTAAATGAATGTAATGAATTCAGGACCGCAACCCCCTTAGCAGGTTTATCCAACCAAGATAATGTTTTTGGAGATAAAAACTATTGCGGTAATTGGTAACTAACTTGGGAGTTTCCCCCATATGCCTGCAATGTTTCACAATGTAGGTCACTAAAAAAAACGAGCTAAATACTGCCCGTGCCCCCTATCTGAAGCCCCGCCACCGAGCCGTGCCTGTACCCCTCTGTTGGGGGGCAGTGTCAGTGCCCCCACAGTGGCGCGAAGCTCCAGTTCGTGAGCAGCCGAGCTGCCCCGGCTGCTGCTGCCCACCGGTCGTATCTGGATGTGGAACTTCTTGGGCTCTTCGTCGTCGAAGTCCGAGTCGCTGGAGTAGAAGTTGGTCTCTTTCTCCGGAGCGGAGCGTATGGAGGCAGTCAGTCAAGGAGCAGACAGCAGAACCCTTACAGAACTCTTTAAGAACCCATAAAGAACCCTTACACATCAGGGTTCTTCTGCTTAAGATGTCAACAACACCCACACATTTAGTCAGACAGAGTGCAACAGGTGGGGGCTTCTGGATTATAATTTGTATTGTAGACATGTGTAAACACAGTAGACGCCCTTCTTAATATATCCACCACAGCTATTAACAGGCCGTTATTCTGTCACTAGTCCGGGAGCAGGCATGCAGATCTACAGACAAGGAGATCGAGATTAGCCACTGATTGGCTAAAAGAGTCCACACTCCTGGGCTCTGTCCAAACACTTCAATCCTTCCGTCACCTGATTCACATTCAGAGCATGGACAGATGGTGGAAAGCACTCTTGGCCAATCAGCAGTCACTTCACATGAGTGTAATCTCAGAGGAAGAAAAACATGATGCAAATGGTCGAACCGGCAGCTGATTGAAAGGAAACTGCAGATGCTTGACCCTCCAGGTCTGCAGTTTGAGCTCCCCGGTGTAAAGCAGGGGGAAGCACATCACTGACAGTGATGGAATACACTTTATTTATTATAATCCCTGCAAAATCCTGAGTCTGAGCTGCACTGAACCCCAGCAGAGCACAACGCTGCCATATCCAAGCTCTGACGCAAGCGCATTTGGTCATCAGCAGTTTCTATCAAACGCACTGAGCCAGGAGCCAAATAAGAGTGTGATTTAAGAGGTGCCTTCTGCAAAAAAAAATATGGTCTTTACAGGCCAAACGTGAGAGCCATAACATTATGTGAGAATGTAATTAGAGGGCAAAACAAAAAGAACAAACCAAACATCACTGACGTATTGATATGAACCAGGTTGAAATATTTGCTGTCCTTGTATCAAAACAGACCAAAACAGATCAAAGGCCAATATTACGATGCGTCTGTTTCATATTTGAACGTGCTTATTATTGGAGTTGTGTGCATTCACTGGGCTGAGACGACAGATCATTTGCACGTGCAGTTCTCCAGAGTATTTCATCAAGGTGCCAGAATTACAGCTAAACGCCACGCGGTACGCGCAAGAGCAACGAGACTCTCTTGCAAACCGCAGCACTTCCTGTAGCGCTCGCACAAGCTGCTCTGCGTGCAAAGCGGCACGGGAGAATAGAAACAGCAGAACCTTCCAGAACCTACTGCTTATCCCTGCCGTTATCCCTTTCCTGTTATTACATGCCTCACACATGCTTATCTGTGTGTGTGCATGTGAGCGTGTGCGCGCGTGTGTGACATTTCTGTTGTCATGTGCTCGGGGACAAGGCGTTTTGCTCTTGTAGCCGTAGCCTTATCAAGCAGCTATACGCACAAAGTACAAATTGAAAAACAGGAAGCAAATGCATGTACTCATCCTTCCAGATATAACCTGACCAATGTGCTGGAGTACAGAGCCAAATCAACAGCTGAACTGTAAATTCATATTATAATGCATATTAGCAAAAAAAATGCTATATTTGGAAAGAGAAAGCCGAGATCACCACACCCATAGGGATAAATAAAATGTATGAATTAATGAGGTGTGCATTCATATTTTTCACAATCTCATGTCTGAGAACTTCTATCAGTCTTATAATCATACATCCATTCATTTCTGCACACTTGTATACACGAATGTAGCCCTTGTATACATGTCACTGGCTGGCCAATCACGGTCAAGGATATCGTTCTCGGTGACGTCAGCTCGGATTACGAAACCCTCCTCGTCCACCTCCGGAGAGTTCTGCATGCAAAGAGAAAGAAAGATCAGCAGCGCTCATCTCAAACCCACCAGACGTTCAAACGGTATTACCAAAGCCAAACCAGTTAACATACAGGTTAAATACTGAAGTGGAAGCCCCTGTAGCCTGACCAGAGCCCGTATTCATTATCAAGAGAGTCTCAAACTCAAAGGAAGAGTGCAGATCTAGCATCAGTTTTTCTCTGCCCATATCCCTAACATATCCATTATGAATTAAAACGCATGAACTGATCCTAAATCACTACGATTTAGGAATGTGGGCCCAACGATGACAGGCCAGCATTTCCCAATCTGGAAGAACATTTATCATAAATAAATGAAGGACGTTAAAAAAGCTTTAACCCTTTGAACAGTTTTTTTTCTCCAAATGTTTTTTCTAAATTCTAAGTCAGTGTTCTACAACTCCCATTGCTTTCAATTACTAGTAGTGATGGTTACACCAGCATTAGATTGTTCAGTTTACACCTTAAAGGGTTAAAAAATGCGGAATTGTTATTCCAATTCTGCATGAACTACCATGCAGCACACTGCCAACAAACACAATCACAGCTAGATGTTATTCTCCTGTTGTGATTGTATTGAATGAAATGATGGAGAGCATAAGAGATTAGATTTTGAGTGACAGAAGTGATAACACATTCCCTGTTAAGCTTCATGGCTCTGATAAGCTAACACGAACAGCACAGATTTTATGGAGAAGGAGATAAGCTAATATGCCATTCAAAAGACAAACAGCCAAGACAAGACCCGCATATGAGCAGACGTATCAGTATAATAGGAGTAATTGTACAAGTAGCCATGCTGGTAGCGTGTAAGGCACCTCCTAGACCAGACACTGTTGCTGAAAAGTGCTTTAGTACATTTCACACTGAGACTACATACCTTTCTAAACCTATCCAGCTGTAAACAGAGTCAGTCTTTTATGCACACTGTCCTTTAGACACCAGATACCTTTCGACACCAGAGAAGTTTCCACTGATTACTGACCATTGTAAAAGAAACCTGTGTTCTCCTCAATATTTAGAAAACAATTTTAACTTGACCGTACATTTTTCTTTAATCATTTTCTTTAATGTTTTCCTGAACATTTTCAGGGATCTGCAAGCGTCGATCATTTCCAAATTTACTGCCATCTAAAGAGCTGAAGTATGTCAAAGACAGTGATGCTCCAAACCAGTATTTTTGGGCAGTGCCGTCTCTACCCAGTTTCTCTTGTATCGTATTTAAAATACAGTAGGTTTTTTCACCCCGGTACGGTGGCTAGCACGGAGGCAACTCCATCTGTGACTGAATAGAAAGGGACAGGACCCGGCAGGGTAATAGCGAGAGGCACATGGCTTTGTTTGAACATGCGTTGCGCGAACACGGAACAGTCCGCTTCTGTATGCTCTCTGTACACGGCTGCATCTGCCTGCATTTCGCGGAATGTGTGCAGAATAAAGTGTCTGGTACACCATTATCACAGCCTATTAAGGCAGCTGGTCTAACAGCATTACGGCTGAAATGATTAAATAGCTAACAAACACGATGCACTTGAGCTGTTTTACTACAGTACAACTATCCCTGCTAACATTACTGATAATGGCTGGCAAAGTAACATCACTCATACCACTGATTTAGTCTGACAAGCTTCTTGTCTAGTTGATAAATATTTAGGTAATAAAAAATAGCAAGCTCTCAGAGATCTTTATGTGACACCATAAAGGTAAATTTGCCTAGCACAACCATACTACAGTCGATTCACCTGGGGAAGATTCAATTTCAGCTTATGGATTATAAATGAAATAGCAAGCTATAGCACGACGGGGAGTGTACACAATTTTGCACTCATTAGAAACTCTATGAGAGTATTCAGCAGATATTTGACATACTGTAACCCTTTAGACACCAGAAAAAGTCCCACCGATTACTGACCGCTTTAAAAAAAGCCTCCGTTTTCACTAATATTTAGAAAACTATTTTAACTTGATATTTTTGTTTAATAACATTTTCATGGATGTGCAAGAATGTCGATAATTTCCAATTTTACCTGGAGCAGAAGCATTTCAAATAAAATGATGCTCCAAACCAGTATTTTTGGGCAGCGCAGCCTCTACCCAGTTTCTTTCATTTGCGGTGGAGAAATTTGTGTTTCAAATACAGTGCGTGCTTGACCCCAGTATGGCGGCTAGCACTTACACTATAGGTTGATGTGCTCTAGCTTCTACACTAGGCTGTATGAAGCAACCCAAAAGCGGGTCGTATCTGTCCGACTGCGTGAAGCCTCAGTCACACAGATCCCTCCACCCCCTTCAGATGCATGTCTATTAAAAGCGTGTTGGCCGGAGATCGATCCAAACCCACCCCTGTCAGCCCACTGGGTTCTGGGAAGCCTAAAAATAAGCCGGACACATGCCTGGGTCCTGTCAGTCAGCAGGTTGGCAGAGGGACACAGAGATGCGATGTGCAGGCTGCCATAGGCAGGGAGAGCCAGTGAAAGCGCTATCACAGACACATGGTAAATATCCCCCACACATAGCACTGCAGGGCCTCTATGCTAACACTCAGTAAATATCCCTTACGCACAGCACTGCAGGGCCTCTATGCTAACACTCAGTAAATATCCCTTACACACAGCACTATAGGGCCTCTATGCTAACACTCAGTAAATATCCCTTACACACAGCACTGTAGGGCCTCTATGCTAACACTCAGTAAATATCCCTTACTCACTCACTCACTCACGCACGCACTCACTCCCGCACTCACTCCCGCACTCACTCACTCACTCACTCACTCACTCACTCACTCACTCACTCACTCACTCACTCACTCACACACTCACACACTCACACACTCACTCACTCACTCACTCACTCACTCACTCTCGCACTCACTCACTCACGCACGCACTCACGCACGCACTCACTCACTGGACCCATTTTCTACCCCAACAAGGAAAGGGTAGAATCGGATCAGCACTGCCCACCCCATTTGAGTGTGTCAGTGGGGAGGATGTGTCCTCAAGGCTAGGGGTACTCACTGGAGCCTCTGTCACAGCCGATTCCCTGAAACACCAAACAGAGAAACGGAGATGAGCACAAGCTATAATTACAGTGGCAGGGCTAAGAAAGAAGAATCTGCATGCAGTCCCACAGCGACTGAGGAGGCGCTTGTGTCTCCAGCACTGCAGGATCTGCCTTTTTTGCAAAGTGTGTGTGTGTGTTTGTGTGTGTATCTTTCTGTGTGTGTATGTAGTCATGTGAAAAAGTAAATACACCCTCAAACGGTAGTCAGTTTTTTTGACATATCTGGACACAAGTTTATTTTATTTTAACCATATTGATTATGTTAAACTAATTCAACAAATGATACTAAAACAGTAGACTTTTGAATCACTTAAGCATTTGAAATTAACATAAATGCAAATTCCTCATGAGGAGAAAAGTACACCCCTACCTTTACTATCAAATATATTGATTAAAATTGATTAATCTGGTGCACAAAACATGTGAAAATGATTGTCCAATTATTAGATAATAATTCGGAAGTTCTACGCTTACATAAAAACAGAGAATTGGTTTGGTTTGGACCTAACCATTGAGGTGTGTGCCAACATACACTGCCTGGCCCAAAAAAAAGTCTACGTGGCACCCGTCATGCATAGTGCCCACTGTACAAGCCTCTGGAGGCACTGTTATGATCTGGGGTTGCCTCAATTGGTCAGGTCTAGGCTCAGCAACGTTATGCAGCAATAAAAATAAGTCAGCTGAGTACCTGAATGTACGTCAATACCAAGATTCATCGGGCTAAAATTGTGAAAGAATGGTTCAGGGAGCATGAAGAATCATTTTCACACATGAATTGGCCACCAGAGCCCTGACTTTAACCCCATTGAAAGTCTTTCAGGGATGTGCTGGAGAAAACTTTACGGAGTGGTACGACTCTCCCGTCGTCAATACAAGATCTTGGCCAAAAAATAATGCAACTCTGGACGGAAATACATTTTGCATAAGGTTGTCGAAACAATGCCACGACGATTGCGCGCCGTAATCAAAGCTAAAGGCGGTCCAACAAATTCTTAGAGTGTGCGACACAAACTCGGCCTACATGGGAGGATAGAAAAGAAGAAGCCCCTGCTCTAAAAGCATGACTGAACTCTGCCAAACAACATCTGGATAAAGTTCAAAACTACTGGGAAAATGTACTCTGGACTGATGAGTCAAAGTTGGAGTTTTGGCGCAATGCAAAACGTCATGTAAACGGTGAAACATGATGGAGGGGGCGTTATGGTTTGGGGCTGCTTTGCTGCCTCAGGGTCTGGTAAACTTATCATAATAGATTCAACCATGAATTCAACTTTATACCAGATCATTCTTGAGAAGAATGTGAGGCCATCAGTTCAGATGCTGAAGCTGAAAAGGTCCTGGATCCTCCAACAAGATAATGATCCTAAACATAAAAGCAAATCTACTACAGAATGGCTCAGAAAGAGGGTTATGGAATGGCCAAGTCAAAGTCCAGACCTCAATCCTATCAAAATGCTTTGGGGGGACTTGAAGCGGGCTGTGCATTCAAGAAAGCCCTCTAACATCACACAATTAAAGCAGTACTGCAAAGAAGAATGGCTGACAATTCTTCCCAGTCGATGTAAGAGACTTATAGTCAATTACAAAAAACGCCAAGAAGACTTTATTGCTGCCAAAGGGGGCAACACCAGTTATTGAAGCCAGGGGAGTACTTACTTTTTCCTGACAGGATAATTGCACAATTGTTGATTTCTGATAAATCAATCATTTAAAAGCATAATTTATTTGTGTCCTTAGACAACCTTTAACAGTAAAAAGCATTGGAATAAAGATCAAATATCCATGTGTCCAAATATGTCTCAAAAGAGACAACTTATCTGGGGATGTACTTACTTTTTCCCACATGACTGTATGTGTGTGTGCGTATGTGTGAGTGTGTGTGTGTATGTGTATGTGTGAGTGTGAGTGTGTGTGTGTGTGTGTGTGTGTGTGTAGCAGAAGCAGAGAGCTCACGTAGAGTCTGGCTCCTTGTCCTTCTTGCTCAGCCCAGGGATACGGAAGGCTTTTCCCCGGCTCCTCTTCCCCGCATCGGGCAGAAGGCCAGAGTTGTACTCCTCAAACCCTACTGGAGCTGCAGCACAAGCCCCAGAACACACGCAATTATAAACCTGCTTCAGTAAGCACAAATATTACAAATATATGCGTATGCAAAAAAAACAGCACTCCCATCCCCCCAATGCTATCTATAAAAAGTGAAAATGAATGAATGATAACGATGGCTAGCATCGGGGCAATGAGGATAAACACTTCTGACCAATCACAGGGCAGAGATCTGAGCACATGACCACCCCCTCAGGGTTCTGTACCTGGCCTGTCCTTGCCTGTGCCCTTCTGTTCAGCAAACTTATGGATGAGGTTCTCTATGCCAATGTTTTCCACGTTCTGCTTAAACTCCTCATGGACCTTGAGAGGGGGGAGAGAGAGGGAGAGAGAGATTGAGGGGGGGAGATAGGAGAGATTGATAGACAGAAAAAGAGAGAGATCAGACGACATTCAATCACACGGATAAACTTTGAGATCCCCATAAGCCATTACTCACGTGCCTAAGGCAGCCTGTGTAACTGTGCATGCACGCAGCTGTGAATAACTATTTCCCAGTTTAACTGAAAGTCCTGTCAAAAGTCCCATTTATGCCCATAATCGTGAAACTAAACGTACATTTACAAAACAAATACTGCATTCTAAAGCGTTTCCCTTAAACAGTTTGGGCGATTTATTCAGTGAGTCACTAAGTCTCACAGCTGTGGAAATTTTTGTTGAGGGTGCAGTATTAAAATAGGAAGAGCGCCCAAGGCGTTTATTTTCTGTCGGCTCTCACTGCTGTGGGCCTTTAGTGGGCCTCACCACAGCTTGTCCATTATCGTCACAGCAGTAACAATCACACTAACTGCCTTTATTTTCACCTCCGCGGTGCATTACAACAGTAACAATCACACTAACTGCCTTCATTTTCACCTCCGCGGTGCATTACATCAGCCTGCTCATCCTCACCGGCTCCGCCTCCCCGTTACAACCACAGACCGCATGCCCATCACGCCTGTATCTCTGGGTGACGTTCGAGGTCCAGGTGTACAACAGTGCAACTCTAGTCTATGACAGGCACAGAGCACTATGGACACATACCTGTCCCACCTGCACGTGGGTGTCCTCTATGGAGTGCGAGTAGGCCTTAATCAGCTGCTTCATCTGTCGCAGGTGGGTCTCCTCGATGTCTTGGAACTTCTGCATACATGCCAATACAGCAGTGACATAATAACACCTCATTTTCCTATCTACAGACATGAACCATAATCACATCACAATCACACACATAATCACAACATAGCCATCCTTTTTAGACATTATGGCGTGGGATAATTAGCTGCAAAGATTGTCATCGTTATTATGTTTTATACAAAAAAAGCAGCAATCATTTGTCTTTATGCAGGGTTTCCATGGAAATGGAAAGGTATTCATGGAGACACCAACATTGTGTTAGTGAAATTAAGCTTATGTATAGGACCTCTTGTCCAGAGCCACTGATACTGCTGCTGGTCTGACCTCAGGCCTGAACACAGGGGTTTACAGTCACCACTCAACACTACCTGAACACTACCCCCCCATTCAAGTAACTAACACCCTGCCAGTGCCCTACCAGCACCCTGGCCTGACCACACCCCCACTCGCACTGACCTGAGCAGAGTCACTCATTTTCTGTTCAAAGTCTCCGCCCACACGGTTGTACTTCTCTATGCAGGCACCAAACGACTCCCCAGTTTTCTTCACTTTCACCTCCATCTGTCACAGGAAGAGAGGGAGGGAGGAGAGAGGTAGAGAAAGAGAGGTGGAGCGAAAAAGATGGGGAGAGAGGGAGAGAGGAGGACAGAGTGCATTGGTCTTGGTGTGCAGGTAGGTACTGTTTTCATAACTCAAAGAAATTATTTAACCCACATAAATTAGGTTTAAGAGCTAATATTACATCCTGCACCATGCTTCAATACACTGACTTTAGGTTGAATATATATTTATTTTCACACCTTCTCCACCTCCTTCTGCGGGGCCCCCTCCCTGCGCAGCCGATCTAGCTCCATGCACTTTCCGTGGTAGACCTCCCGGGACTTCTGCAGGTGTCCGTTCTGCACCTGGAGAGCCTGTACCGCGTCCAGAGTCCCCATCACTTCCTCCTTAGTCTGCGAACCCACAGAGAGGGGTTTATCTAATGTACAAGGCCACAGTGCTTCAACTCCCACACAGAGAAAGGGGGTTATCTACTGTACGGGGCCATATTGACTCAACAGCCACACAGAGAAAGAGGGTTATCTACTGTACGCAAGGCCGGATGTACTATATGGGCAATTGGGCATGTGCCCAGGGTCACCACGTCCTTGGGGTGCACCAAGCAGCCAACATTTTTTCCCCCCTTCCCAAACACAAAGCAGTGGCTAGCTGAACCACCAATCAGAGCGCTCCTGTGCATAGCCATTGTTGCTAACCACCACGGACTCCGTAAAGCTTCCGTTTATAAATCATTACTTTCTCATTTCTATGAGGATTGTAGCCTAACTAAAATGAAGAATTGTAGCTCTGTAGGCTATATCAAAATTAAATTAAAATGGTTAAAAGGTGCGCACAGGGAGTAAAGATTAGCAAATCAATTGTCCATGTCACATAGGTTAGGTAAAGTATAAATATAAAAATGATGCATTGTCCCTAGGCCTTACTTTGTATATTTTTCCAGTAATAACATTTAGATTTTTTTGTGTAGGCTATGTTGAACTCAACAGCACGATTGTGATTCAAAAATCATAAGTAACATGATTGGTTAAACAGTTTCTAGTAGCTATGAGGCCTACACACTCTTTTTTATCTGATAGTATGCTCACATTTAGTTCATCCTCACATTTAATTCACATTTTGCATTTAATACTGGGTTGTCTACGTGTATGCTATACCTTAGTACATTGTGTTACATTCAGTTTACCCTACCACAGTTTGCTGATTCTGTTGGGCACACATGTATGTTGTGGGGGAAGGGGCATTTTGGGGTGCTGATGCCCAGGGGCACTATAGAGTCTTAATCCGGCCCTGACTGTACGGGGCCACAGCGACTCAACAACCACACAGGCACAGAAAAGGGAGTATAGAGGAGAAAGAGAGAGGGGGGAGGGGGTAATGCAGGCTCTTTACATTCTTACACGGCCCTCTGTTCTCAGAGCATCATTCTCTCATGTTCCTCCATGTCTGTCCAAGCAGACAGAAGAATGGACAATAGCATTGGTGGGAGTGATAAGAAAAGGGCATAAAATGGGCAACTTGTGTGATAGAGGAGGAGAGTGTTATAAACAGAGAACAACCACAGAGAGAGAGAGAGAGAGAGAGAGAGAGAGAAAGAAGGAGGAGGAAGAAAGAGGAAGAGAAGGAGAAAGTTAAAGAAAAAGAGGGAGAGGTGGAGCCACGCTGATGTTAACCAGAGTGTAAGAAAGGACAGGCTGACTCTCGTTTCAGCCTCAGTCAGCAGAAAGGATTTACAGCGACACAGGAACACAGGCAGCAGCTCACTTCCTGTCATACAGCGAACAGAAGCGAGCAACTCAAACAGCATTCTGAGGCAGCGAGGACAGGAACAAGCACAGATAAACGGTGACAGGCTGAGCAGCTAGAGCAGAAACCACAGTGGGTGTGAATGAGGGGAGGACGGAAAGGGGGAAGAGCTGCGATTTACCTTACGGTGAACTTTGACCTGCTCGTCACCGTACTTGCTGATGTCGCGGATGAGGTCGTTCATCTTCTTCATCAGCTCCAGGTGGCAGAGGGCCAGCTTGTCCGACGACACCCGGAACACGTCCCACATGGGGGCGAACGTCCTGACGGGGGGAGGAGGGAAGGGCAGCCCTCAGCTTTTACAATCACAAATATTCCATTCAACACAGAGGTCAAAGGGCACAAAGAAGAAAGACTCCAAAGTGGATTTATATATACACTACTCAAAAAAATGAAGGGAACACTTAATCAGCACAGTATAACACCAAGTAAATTCAACTTCTGGGATATCGATCTGTACAGTTAGGAAGCGTAAACGATTGTGAATCAATTTCACCTGCTTTGGTGCAAATGAAAGTGACAACAGATGGACAGGAGAGGCAAGAGCAAGACAACCCCCAAAAAGTAAATGGTTTTGCAGGTGGTGGCCACAGACCCTTTCTCTCTCCTTATCCTTCCTGACTGATTTTTCTCTAGTTTTGTATTTTGCTAGTGCCCTTGTCACTACTGGTAGCATGAGGCGGTACCTGCAGCCCATTCAGGTTGCACAGGTAGTCCCGCTCCTCCAGGATGGCACATTCATACGTGCCGTCGCAAGAAGGTTTGCTGTGTCTCCCAGCACAGTCTCAAGAGCGTGGAAGAGATACCGGGAGACGGGCCATTACACGAGGAGAGCTGGACAGGGCCGTAGAAGGGCAACAACTCAGCGGCAGGACCGGTAACTGCTCCTTTGTGCGAGGAGGAACAGGAGCATTGCCAGAGCCCTACAAAATGACCTCCAGCGGGCTACTCGTGTGCATGTTTCTGACCAAACTGTCAGAAACAGACTCCATGAGGGTGGCATGAGGGCCCGACGTCCTGTAGTGGGACCTGTGCTCACAGCCCAGCACCATGCAGCTTGATTGGCATTTGCCAGAGAACACCAGAATTGGCAGGTTCGCCATTGGCACCCCGTTCTCTTCACAGATGAGCAGGTTCACACTGAGCACATGAGACAGACAGAGTCTGGAGACGCCGTGGTGAATGTTATGCTGCCTGCAACATCATTCACCATGACCGGTTTGGTTTAATTGACTTGGTGTTATACTGTGATGATTAAGTGTTCCGTTAATTGATCCCTTAATGTATATATGGATCATTCCATATAAAATCAATCAATGCTTCCCACCTGACCCCCTCAGAAACAACTTTTTTTGTACATGAACTATAATCTATTTAATGAAGCTATGCAAAATTTTTACTTTATACTATGAATATCTTGCCAGTTATGGCCCCTTGAAGTACCAAAGGGTAGCTCAAATTCTGGCTCATTTTATTGTCATTTTTGAGCCCTCATAGCTTCATAATTAAAGGTGCTAGCCACATTAAATTTTCAGGGCTCAAAGATAGATTGCAGTTGTGTTCGAAACTGCAATCTATTTTAGGTTGGTGTGTGGGTGACAGGTTGGTGTGGGGGTGGCACGTTGGTGTGGGGGTGGCATGTTGGTGCGGGGGTGGCAGGTTGGTGCGGGGGTGGCAGGTTGGTGCGGGGGTGGCAGGTTGGTGCGGGGATGGCAGGTTGGTGCGGGGGTGGCAGGTTGGTGCGGGGGTGGCAGGTTGGTGGGGTAGTTTCAAAGCATGTTTCTCACCCCAGTGGGCTTCCATTGCCTGCCATCTTGGCCAGTTTACTCATGGATTTGGAGTACGTCTCCTCGATGGCAGCCCTGTGACACACACACACATTCATCACAAATTTCCATCCCTAGACACACACAACTTATCACAATCTTACTATCTAGGAATGTGACAGTCAAACAACCAAACATGAGAGCTACTCAGAGCTTCTGAATAAGACTTTCTCATACAACTGCGACACACAATGAATAGATCCAATCATTTTACTGTGATGTCAAAGGTATTAAAGAACAAACTTCAAGTAAAATTACTGTATGTATGTGCATAACCAAGTAATCCAGGCAGGGACATGGTTTTCATTATCCATTATGTGACACTGTAAATTATGTGACACTCTGTATAATTTAATGATACAGTCTGTTAAAGCAGTGGTAGTCCCTGTTACAGACTCAAGTTTCTCCAGCTAAATGTCTGTGGAACAGAAGGGCCTTTTCATGGCTTGGAATGCTGAAATCTGATTGGATGCGTCAAATTCAGGTGCATCCAATTAGAGGTCACAGTGGTTTTGGGGTTTGGCTTGAGGTGTAATTTGAGCAAACTAGTAATGGCTAGCTTCAATCCTGCCCATTACCTAGGATGGACTTGTTAACACATGGACTAAGCCAATGTAAAAAACCATTAGGTCAGAAGAAGAATGTTTCATGATTATAGGATTCTATTTCTAAAAAGCTTTCCAAGTATAACTGCATATCTGGGTGACGAGTGAAATGCATGCTCATTGGCTGCAGCTTTTGTGAAACTCTTGACCAAGTTTTTGCTGGAAAGATTATAGAGGAAAAAATTCTAATATTTCTGTGAAAATTTGTGGGAGCGGATAGACTCACATTGATGTTATTGCTCTCTTGAACACTAGAAAGGAATTTTGTTTTCTGTTTTGTTTTTTGTTCTGTGAAGAATTTCATTTGTTTCCATTTTCTGACTCTGTTCCCTGAATGGTTTCTAACCCCTGAAGCTGCACAAACCCCCCCCCCCCCCCCCCCCCCTTAAGGCAAAAAAAAAAACCGAGACACCTCCAGTAGTGACGGACCACCACTAAAGACCCTCCTGACTTCGTCTTTTTTTTTTTCTTTGCTACATCAAAACCATTCTCACTCGCCCATTACACAGTACAGACACCCCTTACACACACCGTGTTCAAACCCTGAAACGGAAACCCTGGTTAAGGAACACTACAGCCTCTATTCTGGCTTCATTAGGCTCTGCTCTTTAACACCAGGAGTGTTGTTTTTATCCCTGAGCCAGTGCTGCCAGCATCTCATTAAAAGAGAAAAACAGTCGCACACCAGATAATCAGACGGAGACCTGGCCAGAAGCAGCTCTGTGCCCATCAATATCAATCAGAGCAGACAAGCCTCCTCTATGCATATGCATGCCCACAAGTCATCTTAGTGAGTTTAGAGTTCATTTGTCATTCAAAATGAAACGCTTGCTTCCAAAGAAGTGACTCTGATCATTGCCGACTCTCAATTAGCTCAATTCAGATACAGCGCCCTCCACAATTATTGGCACCCCTGGTAAAGATGAGTTAAAAGGGTTATAAAAAATTCACCGTTTGGTGAATTAGCTTAATCTCACACGGAAAAATCCAAACTTTAATTGAAGTACATTTATTCTGAGAAAAAAAAATCCCTCATCAAGAAATAATTGTGTATTATTTATTTATTATTATTTACACTGTAAATAAATTACCATATAGTACTACATGTTTCACAGAAACCTTTAATCCCGTCTCCTCTTAAGCTAAAAAAAACTATACAATGTAATGGGAAAAAAACAATGAAAGCAGTAATCTAATGCAGCCATGAACAGCATATCATAAAAAGTGAAATCCCATTTTCTGTCCATAGTCTAAACTGACACAAACTCACACAGTATATCCCATTAAGAGCTCACAGGTGGCTAAAAAAGCATGTTCACTGAGAACATCACAAACAGGTATCAATTACTTGAAATGAATGGCAAGTCATCTTGTTCATTCAGCTGTTTCAGTGCAGTTAGGCTAATCTCTCTTTTTCCCCCTCACACTGGAGAAGTCCTCTGAGGCTCAGTGTTAAGCAAACTTAATTACTGCAATTAATTCAAGCCAACAGTCCAAGTAATGAACAGGTAGCCCTAAGCGGGGGTTACTATTATTGAAACGATCAGCCGCCAGCGAGTCGTAGACGGTTGGAGGTGAGCGATTCTCTCCCTTCCCGCCCACCCTCAGTTCAGCGCTGCAGCCTCCTTTGTTAAATGGAAGGAGTGCAGACACGTGTGTGCTCTACGCCGAAACACGCCATGCCGGCTGCTGAGTCGTAGGAGGAGAGCGTGCGGACCGTCAGGGGTCGCTGGTGAGCGGCGAGCTTCAGTCCTCCGACTGAACTCCTCCCTCCGTGGGTAGTTTTGTACGGTCAGTCTGGTTCGGAGGAGAACCTTTTCCCCAGGTTCTTGTGTTTGGTTTCAGAGCAGTAATATTAAATAAAAAGAAACATAAATATGTATGAACTGAGACACACCTGTCTCTGGAAGTGGCAGATTTTCTTCTCGTCATTCCAAAAATCCACCCCCTCGTAGCACTGACACGCAGGACACAGTTCCCCCAAACACCCCCGCCCCCCCCCCACAAACCTCACCTCTCTCGGACAAACTCTGCCAGCTCCTTGGTGCATATGTGTCCGTGTTTCATGTTGTGGTACAGCACATCGAAGCCGCTGTTTTTCTCTCCCTGCAGTGAAACAGAGGCACACCGCTCATGTAGGCCTATGTCTGTTCATATGTTTTATCCACACTTTTGGCCTCGCTCGTCTGCTTTCTATCATACAGTCACATCATGCCATCTCCAACCTGTATGTACTGTAGCTGGTGGTTTTTAATGCTTTTATTGTATGATTACACACCCAAAATAATAATAATACATTTTGAGCAGAAAATACAGTTAAAATAAATAAAAGTCAAGCAGATGTGAATCTGTCTGAACTGGACAGACTCCTCATTTTTCCTTCTCTTTTTTATTAGAAGACAGACAGACGGACTGACATATGACATTCAAACACACAGAGTAAAGGTGGGGAGAGGACGTGTGAGCAGGGGCGTCATGTCAACACCAAAAATTCTGAGCAGTCCTCTGGAGGCAGTACATATGTACATGTACAGTTTACACATAAATGAATAAAAATAAAAATATACTAAAGCTGTGGTATAGCAGTAACACAGTGAAGAACTCATCTCTTCTGTAATCTTATCATTTTGCCTGCTTATACCTCATCCATACAAACCTCCAGATCATCTCCCTTTAAAAAGGGAAATTCAATGTTACTTCCAGCGCCTGTCTGGAGCGTTCATGTCACACATCACAGAGGGAATTGCACAAGCTGGCCGAAGCTGAAAAGGCAAGCAGAGCCGGGAGAGAGCCACTTTCCAGCTCTCTGTGTCTCACAATGAGACGCTTTAAATGAGAGGCAGGTCTATCACATGGGGAGCTGAGTGACAATGTCAATCATCAATCTTGTACTATTGATCTTGTCTAAAAAAAGGATAGGGCCTAAATCAATTCAACGAGACAGGATGAGGATCCAGCGAGCGGTTGCTTGTGTAACACTCAATTGCGTTGTTTTACTTCTTAACCCTCATATTATGTTGAAATTTATGACGTCTTTTATGTCTGGGGTCAAATTGAAACACTTTTTGTGAGTTTCCCAATTGACTATCCTTTTATCTCTAAATGTTAAAAATCTGTGATGAAACATCATTTTAGGGACATTTTAGAGGAAAGGGAATGATTGTGAAGTTTAAAACCTGTATGGGAAAGAGTCACCACAATCACCCACAAAAAATCTAAGATAAAAAATAAAAAGGGTTGCATATTTTCTTACATTTTATACAGCTACCCCACAAATGACCCCACACAATACTTTTGCATACAAAGATGGTACACGACTTTTGAAAACATAGCATTATGTTTATTGCATGTTTACGATTTAATCCCAACAAATTAGGAAAAGTCATATAGTGTCAAGATGAACTCTTTGTTTTTACTTGGACTCATTTTTCCAAACTATTTCCACCATGCTAATCGGTTATGACAATAATTTTTTCACATTTTTCACACCGAGAACTGCTCCACTTTCCTTTGGGGTTTGGGGTCCAATGGAGTCCAATGGGGCATAACAAACGTTGTTTGTCATTACTGATGAAAAAGATTACTGAAGAAATAGATTGTTAAAACGGGTCCAAGTGAAAAAAACCTCCTAAAAACAAACCAAAAAAAATAAACTAAACTAAAGTTATCCTTTAAGAAACAATAGAGAATGAATTGGGAACTATGCCCCACAATGAAAACCCACTACATCCTTTACTACACCAAGATATATACTCAAACTACAGTCCACGTTTATGAAGGCTACTGAAGCTCACTGACACTTTGGGAGTCAAGGTGTGCTTGCATAAACCGAGGAACGTCGACCGCGCCCGGCTCGGTCAGAGGTGTACGGGGGATGTTTACATGCAGCTCAGTGTACCTGTGGGGTGGTGGCTGATTAGGACCCATCATGGGCTCTGCTGTTATTATAATGAGGCATTTTTGTCAATAAGAAAAACGGTCATCTCCATAGATTAAGGGTGAGATAAAAAAGAAAAGCCATTCCCAAGACAAAGAGAAGGCAAAAAATAGCATGGCACTGATAAAGAGCAATCAATACCAGGAGTGTCTCCTCAGTCTGTTATCTTCAGAATCTACTGAGGTAAACTCTGGAGCATTTTGATGTGAGGTATGGATCGGTGGGTCTACCTGCGTCTCTCCAACGTGAACTCTACTCTCACAGCTGCAGGGGAGGTTCTCTGCCTGTAAATGTGTGTATGTACGTGTGAATGCAAGCGTGTGTAAATGTAAGCATGGGTGTGCCTGTGTGTGTGTATGTGTGCGTGTATGTGTGTATGTGTGTGTGTGCCTGTGTGTGTGTGTGTGTGTGTGTGTGTGTGTGTGTGTGTGCGTGTGCGTGTGTGCGTGTTCGTGTCCTACTGAGTTACTTCCGCTTCATCCTCTCCCTGTATTGCTGCATCTCTCAGGCTTGGAATAGAAAATATTCTTATTTTTGCCGTCTACCGCGGCGGTAGGGTCACCTGCCGATCGAACGGAAGTGGTCCGTTTTAAAATGGATGAGAAGTTTGTGCGACTTCGTGGTAGAGAACGAGAGGTCGGAGGAAATATCGAACCAAAAAGTAAAAAAATACAGAGATCTTGACAAAAAGGCTGCAGCATGGAGTGTTGTAAGCACTGACATGCAGATTCCAGGTACACATTATTTTTAGCTGTATTTTCAGAAGCTTTTCTGTGTATGATTTGAGGTGTAACTAACTAGCTAGCGAAGCTACCTAAACTAGCTGACATTATAATACATACACACACACCGCCCATTTATGAAGACCAGACTGAAACGATGCAGTAATACACACACACAATGTATAAATACACTTTCGGTCGCGGTCCATTTCGCAAAGGCGCTCTTTGGTACACCGGTAATCTGTTTCGCGCAGACCTTAAATATGGCAACGGATATAAACAATGCATTACCGCGACGGACATTTCTGTACCGTCAACTACGTCCCTGCGGTTGTACCGTCTGCCGCTGCTGTGTGAACGCCACATAAGCAATCCCACAGACACCCAACACCAAATTAAACCAGAACCAAACACGCAGACACTAACACACACCAAACAAAATCAGGACCAAACACACACACACACACACACACACACACACACAACAAACTAAACTAGGACCAAACACACAGACACTAACACACACCAAACTAAACCAGGACCAAACACACACACACACAACAAACTAAACCAGGACCAAACACACACACACACAACAAACTAAACCAGGACCAAACACACAGACACTAACACACACCAAACTAAACCAGGACCAAACACACACACACAACAAACTAAACCAGGACCAAACACACAGACACTAACACACACCAAACAAAATCAGGACCAAACACACACACACACACACAACAAACTAAACCAGGACCAAACACACAGACACTAACACACACCAAACAAAATCAGGACCAAACACACACACACACACACACACACACACACACACACAACAAACTAAACCAGGACCAAACACACAGACACTAACACACACCAAACAAAATCAGGACCAAACACACACACACACACACAACAAACTAAACCAGGACCAAACACACAGACACTAACACACACCAAACTAAACCAGGACTAAACACACAGACACTAACACACACCAAACTAAACCAGGACCAAACACACAGACACTAACACACACCAAACTAAACCAGGACCAAACACACAGACACTAACACACACCAAACTAAACCAGGACCAAACACACAGACACTAACACACACCAAACTAAACCAGGACCAAACACACAGACACACAACAAACTAAACCAGGACCAAACACACAGACACTAACACACACCAAACTAAACCAGGACCAAACACACAGACACTAACACACACCAAACTAAACCAGGACCAAACACACACTAACATACACGTAAACAGTCCTTGGTTGGAACACTTCGTAGAGATGACTCAACACATGTGACCTGTCGAAGCTCAACCCTCCACTCACACTAAATGGAAAGGTTTGGGATTAAAATCCTCCTGTATACTGTATTGATTTCAACAAAGGTCAAAACCATAGCAACCCATTTCAAGCTCAAGCACTTAGCATAATAATAAATGAATATCAATGACATTTAAAAAATCCACAATGCATGTATTAAAACAGAGCAGGCGGGCAGATATTGTGGATTATGTAAGAGGCATAATAAACAGGATGTAGGCAGGGTGTGACAATGCTGATAGCATGCACTTCATTAGCAGGCTTTCTTCTGAGTGTGGAGCCAGAGCGGTTTCCATATTGTAACCCAACCCACAGTAAGGTGAGCTGTGCTAGGCCCAGCCCGGCTCTCTCTACATTACAGAGAGCATATCCTGTTCCCACCACAGCACTGCAACACACAAGCCTGATTACTGAATCATACACACACACGTGCGCACACGCACACACACACACATTTAAAATCCAGTGTCTAGGGGTTGAAAGATTTTTTTTTTCCGTAAATTTCTTTTCTTGCATCTTCCAATAAACATTTAGGTAAGTTCAGCTCTGAGCAGACTCACTACATTGTCTAAGCTGAGAGAGTAAAGGGCAAGTTAAGGACAAGCCTAAAATAAGTGGCCTTCTCAGTTGAAGTGAAGGAGAATTAGTACAACAGCAAGACTCCAGTGCTGTTTATTCTCTACAAAGATGCAAACTGATAAGTCCACCCGCCATTCAAAGAATAACATTTTCCAATTTCCAGGGTGTAAAAGCCTAACATGTTTATATTTCTTAAAGGAGGCTGTGTACTCAATTTAGTCTACCTGATAACAAGGTCACATTTTAAACATAACAGCTAGGCCAAAAGATGGAAAAGCACTGAAATACAAACCATAATCTCTCTCACACACACTATCCCTCTGTAGAAAAGCTGAATGAACACCAACCCCAAACTCAAGTGATCCAGGGCTGAGGGGAAGGGGGAAACATGTCCTCCCGAAATGGCACATGTTGGTATTTTTTCATTGCAGCTGGTTGCCGGAGCGACATGGTTCCCACGGTAACAGCCAAAGTGGGGCACAGATCCTTCATTAATCTGAGATAGTCGGAGGGGGCGCTGGGGCAGAGCTAAAATTCTCCTACACCTCCCACCCCCCACCTTCCCCCATATCCTCAAACTGACACGCTTCCCATGGTGCCTTGCACTGACCGATCCATACCTCACATCAAAATGCTCCAGAGTTTACCCCAGTAGATTCTGAAGATAACAGACTGAGGAGACACTCCTGGTATTGATTGCTCTTTATCAGTGCCATGCTGTTTTTTGCCATCTCTTTGTCTTGGGAATGGCTTTTCCCTTTTATCTCACCCCTAATCTATCAAGATGACCGTTTTTCTTATTGAAGAGGGCCTCATTATAATAACAACAAGCTGCAGAGGGAGTCAATGGGGGTCGAGAAGGGGGGCGGGGGGGGGGGGGGGGCTTTCCCATAATGCCTCTGACCTCACAAGTGGAGCACAGCGGTGTTGTGCGCTGACTGCTTCCTCAGGAGGCACTTACTGTGACAGGGTCCTGAGAAAGTCACAACATAAGCACGTCTGGTTGGACGACACATTGCATAAACCGTTGCTTATCCCTCCCAAAAAACACTGTTTTCAGTCTGAGAAAATGACTGCAATGCTGGAACTTGAAATTAAAATTGTAAAGCAAATGGAATCTGCACAATAGCGTGCCCTGGGTACACTAAGGGCCTGGTTTACTAAGACCTTTAGCAAGTGCAAAACCTTTTAGCACACGCAAAACTAATAACATGACCAATGACTGGTCACGGTATTTATTTTGCACCAATCACTGGTTGTGTTATCTGTTTTGCACGTGCTAAAGGTCTCAGTAAACCAGGCCCTAAGTTTGAGTCCAGTCAAGATTCCAGAGTAGAAGGTAATAACACTGACTCTATAAACCTACCAGATCCTCATCTCCATGTTCATAACAGTGAACCGTCTGCCTGCCGCTAAAACCGCAGCATTCTAATTTGACGATCTTCTGAAAGTTCAGTAAGGGGGCGTGGCCAAGTACAATACTGTGGTTATACTGCAATATAGCAGAGAAACCCACAGGAACCTGCTGCAGATGAGAATAATGGGCGGGAAGAAGGAACGCAGGAGCTGAGTATCTATTGGCTCTATTATCTGAGGTAACAACATGGTGTCAAGAGCACAGAGAACTAAGTGGACCCAATGGCCATTTATTTACTGTCCCACAACTCCTACACATTTACATAACTAAATGATCATTTGCTTTCATTAGTGCTCATAACATTGGCTATATTATCCTCTAACTGTATCAGTGAAAGGTGAAAGGTGTCCAAACCTCTTGATAGTGCTTAGAAAAGCCCACACGCTTTACATCACACGGATGAATAAATGGAATTGTCTTTATTTTCAGCCCGTCCTGAACACAACCAAGCAGCGAGACAGAACTGTGAGAATGTTTCTGAGGATAGCAGCTGCTAGCGCAGTCCGCTGTGAGACTCCTGTCCGCCACAGCTCCTTCACCGCGCTCCGCAGCCCGCGTGGGGATCCGGTGTCCCGGGGCATTCCTGTGCTGTGAGGCCACACACACACACACACACACACACACACACACACACACAAAGGAAGCACACAGACCTGTCCCACTTATCACTGTGACTGGGCAGCTGCGGTAAGAGGCACGATCAGGCCTGATGTCATTCAGTAAGAGCACATACAACAGCCCACCTACGCTCTGCATTTAAAACCTCTCAATAGGTCTTTCTTTTTTTTTTTTTTTACCATTACATTTGACCTTTTATTGTATTTACTGCAAATGCCATTCTGCATTTTATTCTGTATAGTCCATTGAGCACTGGACAAACTCAAATGAAACATACTCATTATTATAATTAGGCACTTGAGGGTTGTTCTTGCCGTGTACATAGTGTGTATTGTGTGACTGAATAAACACACCCTGTACACATGTAAAGGTAAGAGCCAGTGTAGGTAAGGTCTGGCACATCAGTGCTTCTGCATCCTCTGCTCTTACGCTTTGGACACACGGACCACCGGGCAGTTGGGTCTATTCTAGCCTCACTCGTCAGGCTCATAATCCTACGGTACTCACTTGGGTGGGTGTGCTTTGCTAATGAACAAACAGTCATTTACTCCTTCTGACAAGCCACAATCGTGCATAGAGCAGGGATCTAATTGGAGGTGGCAATTGAAAAAGCCACTGACCTACAATATAAAGCTGACTGAAGCTTTGCTACAACCAGTCAGATTGCAGGGAAACTTTCACTAAATGCATCTTCCATTTCCAGACTTTCAACAGATAGAGACCAAATCTATTTTCACTGTAGGGCGCGTCAAAAAACTACATCAATAATAAGAACTCCCAGTCTCCCTGCTTCTCTTTTTCATTATATGAATGGTGCTGGGGATGAGAAAAGTTCCAGGAGCCCTGAAAGAGCACAGCGCTCCCCTCCCCTGTATCGCGCGGCTCAGGTGCTGTCAGAATGAAACCCAGACGAGTGGCATGCAGACAGACAGGAGTACAGAGCAGATTTCCAGCTACCTTTTCCAGGAGGCCAGAATCTGTTTACTATACTGGAGCATGTAAGCAGAACATGTTCCATGTGCTATTTAACAAACAACCTATGGATAACACGTACTGAACACATGTATAAACAATATAGAGTCTTTCTTAAAATATGTAGAGATATAACTATTCTGTGAAGTGTGGAGATATGTGGACACTTTTTTTGCAGACCAGCACATAGCTGATTTATGCTGAATCTGATCATTTTTATTTATTTGATCCGTTAATTTTATAGGTAGTCATTGGGAGGATTAAATACAGTATTACTCAAAGGGCCAAGAGTCGGTGGTGAGCTGCTTCGGCCTTGTCCTGGTGTAGTGTGGGGCGTAGAGCAGCGGTGTGCGGGATCAGTCACAGAGCGCGGGTGAACAGAGAAACCGTACAGCGTGCTGCTCTCCCTGTGTCCTGACTCCTCAGTGCACCTGTTCTCCAAACCGTTGAGCTAACTTCCCTCTGTTAATCAGTCCTTTACTTCCCAGTACAGTCGGCTGTTATTCCCCCTGCAGTGATGGAAGGCGCTCAAACAGCCCCTGCTCAGTGTCAGAATGCTTTATTAAAGTCTTCACCTCACCTGCCGATAATCCACCTTGTTCTGAGCCAGGTGCACCTAGTGAGACACACAGCAGCCAAAACGAATACTATCTTTACATAACGCCTAGAGCAAAATGACTAAATTATGAAAATAAGTCTTTTATCAGACACTTGGTACTGCACTCATTAAAACTTATGTGCTTTGAGGACAGGTAAAGACTACTATCCAGTACTTCATCATCTGTATATTGCGTGTTTGTGAAATGGGATATTATCCTTCCTTCACGCAGAGGCTCTCCATCAACACAGTGTGCATTCAACAAAAGCTCTGAGTTTGTACAATCGGTGTATTTAAGTTTAAATTGAGATTCACAGTAAGCCTGTGATCCATTTTGGCTGCTCTTGCCGTAAGAGAGGAACAATTTGAATTCAGGTTATGCTGGTACCCCACCCCATGGGACGGATTCAACAACAGCTCTAGTATAAAATCTATAGCACTTTTACATCTCCGTTTCATGTAGCACTTGTGGAAACAAAGTGTGAGAAATGAGCTTTATTTCATATTGATTTAATGTTCTCCGTTTGCTGGCGTACAGATACACAACGTAATTTCTGCATTGAACCGTCTGTGAATATGGTGCTAGCAGTAAAGTTCCTCCAGGCTTATTTGGTTCTGGTTGCCATAAACCCAGAGGGGGATGGTAACCCAATCGTACCCTTTGTACAGGTGATTTTCCGTGTGTGGGTGTGCATCACACTGCAAGGTCGGATTACAGCCCCTGGCAGCCAATGTCAGATCTGAGGGGGGTCAAGCTGCTTCATTTGTGCGCAATTACAAATGTCCTTGCACCTTTTACTGTAACCTCTGAAAATCACAAAACCACCGGGCATCATTTCAATAAATATGAGAGCTCTCGTCTGATTGGCTGAGCCACACCAGTTTTGTTGCAGGGCTCAAGTAGCCCAGTTCTACATAGGACTGTTCCTCTAATGGCTAAGCTATATTTAAAGTCTTTCATATCTGGCTCGGCTGGGAATGGAGCCATCCTCTATACTGACCTGCAGCAGGCCAGGGCTGACCACATGGCCACTCAAACACTAAATTAACTCCACTCTAAATCCAGAGATGTAAAACTGTCACAACTACCGCCCATGCATCACGGTTTCAATGGTCGACTTAAAACTACCATACCCAACCACAGTGTCTACAGAGGATCAGTTGACCAGCTTTGTCTGACACAATGGAGGAACCTCCCCCTTTCCAGCCCCCAGACAATCAGCAGCTTGGGACACACAAAGCAGTGATAGTCACATGACCTGCCTGTGGCCAGCAGACGGACAGTCCGACCAGCCTCCTCACATGGCCAGGGATCTCTCAATGGGGCAGACCCCAACGCCACGGGGGTGTCATTTAAATACCCCAAAGTCCCCTCCGCCCCCTGCCTTACCCTCCGTGACAGAGCGAGAGGTAGAAAGGGGAGCAGAGCAGTGTGATTATGTCATACCGAATGCTGCCATCTGTCTACATCAGAGGTGTGGAGCTTATATCCTGAAGGGCCACGGTGTCTGAAGGTTTTTGTGATTTCCTTGCCATCAGTGGCCAATTTAGGCCTCGGAAACAAGGTGCATGTTATTTTTAGCCAATCAGTGTCCTTGTTGTCCCAGCAGAATGCTGTTTCCTGGCATTAGTGACATGATCCATTACTAAATCGTACTCACCAAACTGAGTTTGTGAAGAAAAAGTATAACACTTGAAAGTATGCATACACACATTGTGTTACATCAAACAAGACACAGTCTCAGAAACCAACCAGAGTGCATGCTGCAGAATGGAAGGAAGGAAGGAAGGAAGGAACATATTAATGACTGAATAAAACTGGCAGTTTCTGGTCCGATTTTGCTGAATAATGCTATATTGCGTGCATGTGGGCAATGATAACTTCAAAAGAACTCATAAAATAAAACAACAGACTGTATTTGTTCAAACCCTGGCTGCCATCCATTGTGTTAGTGAGACTGTGGTGCCTGTTCTGGCTGCCAGCTCCAGAGGGTAAAGTAGGACACACCTGAAATAGATCAGGTGTTCAGAGCCGCCTCCTGGGAGGAGCTGACAGAGGGCTGGCCTGATCCTGCCACACCCTCACAGTTCCACTGCGCTGTGAAGCTACATGCTAACCTTCTCACCATCACCACCAGGTAGAGTCAGACCTTTACCAGCACATTGTAGCACAGTCCCTCACAGTTCCACTGCGCTGTGGAGCTACACGCTAACCTTCTGACCATCACCACCAGGTAGAGTCAGACCTTTACCAGCACATTGTAGCACAGTCCCTCACAGTTCCACTGCGCTGTGGAGCTACACGCTAACCTTCTGACCATCACCACCAGGTAGAGTCAGACCTTTACCAGCACAGTCCCTCACAGTTCCACTGCGCTGTGGAGCTACACGCTAACCTTCTGACCATCACCACCAGGCAGAGTCAGACCTTTACCAGCACATTGTAGCACAGTCCCTCACAGTTCCACTGCGCTGTGGAGCTACACGCTAACCTTCTGACCATCACCACCAGGTAGAGTCAGACCTTTACCAGCACAGTCCCTCACAGTTCCACTGCGCTGTGGAGCTACACGCTAACCTTCTGACCATCACCACCAGGTAGAGTCAGACCTTTACCAGCACATTGTAGCACAGTCCCTCACAGTTCCACTGCGCTGTGGAGCTACACGCTAACCTTCTGACCATCACCACCAGGTAGAGTCAGACCTTTACCAGCACATTGTAGCACAGTCCCTCACAGTTCCACTGCGCTGTGAAACTACACGCTAACCTTCTCACCATCACCACCAGGTAGAGTCAGACCTTTACCAGCACATTGTAGCACAGTCCCTCACAGTTCCACTGCGCTGTGAAGCTACATGCTAACCTTCTCACCATCACCACCAGGTAGAGTCAGACCTTTACCAGCACATTGTAGCACAGTCCCTCACAGTTCCACTGCGCTGTGGAGCTACACGCTAACCTTCTGACCATCACCACCAGGTAGAGTCAGACCTTTACCAGCACATTGTAGCACAGTCCCTCACAGTTCCACTGCGCTGTGGAGCTACACGCTAACCTTCTGACCATCACCACCAGGTAGAGTCAGACCTTTACCAGCACAGTCCCTCACAGTTCCACTGCGCTGTGGAGCTACACGCTAACCTTCTGACCATCACCACCAGGTAGAGTCAGACCTTTACCAGCACATTGTAGCACAGTCCCTCACAGTTCCACTGCGCTGTGAAGCTACATGCTAACCTTCTCACCATCACCACCAGGTAGAGTCAGACCTTTACCAGCACATTGTAGCACAGTCCCTCACAGTTCCACTGCGCTGTGAAACTACACGCTAACCTTCTCACCATCACCACCAGGTAGAGTCAGACCTTTACCAGCACATTGTAGCACAGTCCCTCACAGTTCCACTGCGCTGTGGAGCTACACGCTAACCTTCTGACCATCACCACCAGGTAGAGTCAGACCTTTACCAGCACATTGTAGCACAGTCCTTCACAGTTCCACTGAGCTGTGAAACTACACGCTAACCTTCTCACCATCACCACCAGGTAGAGTCAGACCTTTACCAGCACATTGTAGCACAGTCCCTCACAGTTCCACTGAGCTGTGAAACTACACGCTAACCTTCTCACCATCACCACCAGGTAGAGTCAGACCTTTACCAGCACATTGTAGCACAGTCCTTCACATTCAGACACACACACACAAGCCAACGCACTGCAACGCAAGCCTGCAAAGTTAATAAATGTAATAGTCCTCAAGGCATTCTGGGGCACCGAAGCTCTCGCTGTCCAAACTATGAAACATTTAAAAAGGGTTCTCTGTGTGGCACCTCTCACCCATGAGCATTTCACCCTCCCACACTCCCCATGCATCACCTCTTTCGTTATGAGTCTGACCACACAAAAATATTATGTTTTTCAGGCCGAAAGCCTATGCCCCCCACACCCAACCCCCCCCCACCCCCCCCCCCCCCCCCCCCCCACCCATCCAAATTTCTACTTTTAAACTCTATCCAAGACCTTGTTATATTAAAAAAAATTCTACAACCACAGCCCGACTTGTCATTTCGCAGACAATGTCAATGCCTCCTTCCACCAGAGTCATGAGGAGATCAGTATAATGTGCAGCTCAACCCTTGAAAATTATCTCCAATCAATCACAAATCCTCCTTCCTTATTTTATTCTCAGAGAAATGTTGAGGTTAGGTGTGTGCTTAGACTGTCGAACTACACCAGGATCAAAAAAACACCCCCATATCTTGTACTTTGTGTGATTCTTATGACTTGTCGCCTCAGCTTTGAGCCACATCCGCCGCTGCCCCGACCGGAAACCGGACCACACGCCTCTCCACTAAAAAAACTCAAAGCCAAAAAGGACCCGAGGGAGAGCTTCAGTAGGAGAGACTGGAGCGGTTATCTGTGATGATTGAATCAGAGTTTGATGTTTTCTAATCTTCACCACCACTCTCCAGATAACATGTCAGGTGGACCCCAAGTAAATAGACTTTTTTGGTCTCTGAAGCTAGTTGCGAGTGTCTGTTTTGACCCCCAATGTATTTTTTATTTTTTTTTTATTTTTACTGTCCCATATTAAAATAGCTTGGTCATTCACAAACACATCAGCTCAACATACCATAGAAAGTAAAAATCAATCCGAGGCACTTACCCAGAAGTTGTTTTTGAAGAACGCCATCTTCACCACTTTCCCCCCCCTTTGATCTGAACATCTTATCCTGCTAGCCTAATCCGAACACAACTGCTCTTTGTAATCACGCGGTCATGACACAACGTCCGGTTCCCAGGCCACGCTCTAGACAGTAGCATGCTACTCGCGCCGCTAGCGCCCCTCTCCTGCTATTTAGGCAGTTCACACCCCAGAGGGCCAAGAGTGTTCGCAGAGAGCTATTAGTTCACTACTGGCACAACGACTACCCAATTCGAAGTTCTTTAGTGTTGGCAGAGACTATGAGTCGCATGAGCCATATAACCTCACACAGGGTCACCGTCAGCTGGTGGTCCTGCTTCCGTTTACGCTCACACATATTGTTATCTCCCTGAACAGCCTCTTGAGCCCCCAAAAGACACCACGAGCACATCCAAGGACCCCCACAGCATTGATACCACACGATCACGCACTGAGGACCCATTCTCACTCCTGCTCTGAACGTACTCTATGTAGTCTCGTGCCGAGTCTGTAACTAGTTATCTGAAGAAATCATTACAGCAGAAGAGAGACCATTTAAAAGAGCAGTGAGGAAAACAGAACTGACGGGTTGAAGGGGGAAAGGTGACAGGAAGCCAGCCCCGCGGGGCCACGCTTACCCCTTCCACCTACCTTTAGTTTCTATATACTTCTCAGCGAGCCTGTTGCAGGACAGAGCGTGGTCGCTGCCAGGCGGAGTATATAGACTCAGTCAACCGATGTACTCATGGCGATGATGGAAATTCACTAACACAGCCTACTAGCAACGATGTACTCAGGTATACGAGAAGTACAATGATATGGCGTTCCGCTCAGCTATCGGAGCCGCCCTGTACACGCACTAGTCTGTGATGTGACTGGAAGGGCTCGATGTTATAAAATCTGCATGTCATCCCTGCCACGCTCGCACTTTGCGCAGAACCATACCAGCGCCCTTTACACTCAAACCCCTACACGGCTCGCTAACCCTAGGGGTGTGGCATGTGACTTGCGCTGCGAGTCAACTCATGTTGTAAAAGACTGTGCTGTAATGTGTGTATGGTTGTCCCGAAGCACGTCTGGCCGAGTTGGCCTAGCTCGAGATGAAAGTGCACAGTTTGGAGTACCCTGCGGGGAGAGATACACCTCGCTGTGCAGTTGAAGATCATCTCTCGCTGATTCAGTCAGCAGACGTAAGCTCGGGGTATGGAAGCAGACTAGGACGTGCATACGCTATTAGCAGACAAACAGTGCAAATCACTATCCTCACATTGTCCACCATGCACTGGGGAGAGGATGAGCATACACAGAGTGGGCCCCCGCAGAGAAAGGAGCACACAGCGGGGGGACTAGGTATAAGTGTCTATGAGTAGAGAATAAGGAATGAGGATGCAGTCATGTAGAACTCGGTGTAGACCGCTATCTAGCACGATAGACGTACATAAGCACGCGAGACTCTCCACTCATCGCAAGTTGTTGAGTATGATCGGTAGACGAATACAGTCGATATATTACCCAAAGTACCCCCTCGCTTGGCATACCCCCTGCAGAAAAACCCTGCACTAGTAGTACCATTAGAGCTAGAACCGCAATGATTCATGACCACTGAAGGTGTTTACAGTCCTAGAGGTGTGTGTGTACCTGAACAGAGCCAGGGGACTTGGGTGTGTCATAAACACCAGAGATGTATACTGATAGCAGGGGGCATGTCCAGCAATAAAGCCAATACTAATAGCCCCCAGGATGTGTAGGGTCTGAATGTACCTGTTACGTGATCAAAAAGAAGACTCACATCCCACCCCTCGCGCAGCCGAGCCAAGTCACCCCATGACAGCTCCATAGTGTAGGGCCGTGATCGGAGCACCGGTGCAAAGGGCACCGCCCTGCCACAGACCGAGCAGATATAAGAGCCTCTCGTGAATTGGTGGCGAAGGCAGACCCACTCTCCCTTGTCTCATGCCACCACGGTGCCCCTTCGCCCTATCCTACCCCCCCCCCCCCCCCCCCCCCTCCCCCTCATTTATTGTTATGGTCCAATGCTGCCGCCCCCCCCCCCGCGCCTCGCCCCCAAAGCGTGCAGCTAGGACGATAGCCTTCCACTTATTGGTTTATTTGTAGCGATGCCACTGTTTTCAAGGTGGTAGCGGGTCTAGAGCGAACGTTCTACTTTAAGTGCCTGAGCTTACTCTGAACTCTCAGAGCTGAACGATGTACATCCTTGTCGCCAATCTGGCGAACCCCGGCCTCCCCGGTACCCGCGATACCTCGCCTCACGCGTATTCCTAGGCCCCTCTACTCGCTCCGTCCCGTACGATGCCCAGATGTGAGAGCCATGCATCCAACTCCCCCCCCTCCCCCCCCCCCCACCCCCCACCCCGGCCCCCCCCCCCACCTCGCGACAATATGGGCTACGGCCGCCGTTCGATCTTGCTCGAAGCGTCTCACGCCACCCGCCTCCATTGCGCACGTCAGACACCCACCAGAGTCTAAGCTCGTAACATCTTCCATGGACATCTCTATTACCTATCGTTTAACGTCGGCCGGCGTACGAGCACTCAATGCGAGTTGACAGAAACTTAACTAGCAAGCGTTGTATCGCCCATGTCTCCTCGTGGTAATGAAATTGCACGAACCGCAGAATATACATTGAGTCTCTGCTGGATGGCCCCATATACTCAGTGTTGATATCCAGCCCCCCGCGCCTGATTATTTGGCGGGGTGTGAGCCGCGCCCGTGACGTCCTACTGAGCAATGAGCCTGCGTGTTTCGAATCCACCGATTTGATTCGACACAGGAGCACTCAATCCCAGCTTCAGCTCAGAAAATAGTACCTCATGGTCCGCCTTGTTGAGATGTTGCACTAAACAGGGAGAAGATATGACGAATTCAATCGTATATGCCCCTGGCCAGGAGAGCTTTTTCGATAGAAGGGGAGAGGGGAATCGGCGCCGAGTTACATCGGTAGCAATTCGTCCCAAATTGTGCCCCACCGACACATTGGGTTGATTCTTAGACTGCAGCAGGTTGCTATACAGGTGAGCACGTGCGCCTAGCCCCTCTTACTGACGCGAGCATGGGAGTGAGCTTTAGTTGGCGCTAGGCTCGCCATGACGTGAGTCGTTTCTCCTAAATGTAAGCGGAGACCATGGGTCTCTGTAGCTCGATGACTGCAGATAGAGAAATCAGAAGGACGACAGGAAATGTGACAACGAGGATATGGCCTAGGCCTCTGGGCGTTGCCCACCATTCCCTGCTGGCCAAACGCGGCGTATGGTGGTTGCAAAGCAGAGAATAAAATGACAGCTGTGTCTTCCTACGACAGTTTCCGATGTTGAATGTTCAGACGACGCAAACTGAGTGGTCACCACTATGCCTGCCCGTTCTCTAGCCCGGCCTCTGCCATGCTAGAGAAGATCCACCCCACCCCCCCCCCCCCCCCCCCGAGTACCTTACAGTTGTGCCACGCCCCGCTGTGTTACTGCAATACACTAGAGGACACTGTGAAGTATGTATTGACGCGATTCTACGCTTGTCTAACGCTATCAGGCACTGAGTTCAATCAGTCTTGATCCTACGGTGGAGAGACTTACCGGAGCTGGAAATTAGCATCAGTACATGTTGTATGCTGCATATGGATCAATGCGTAGTTACATGTGTTTTGACTTGAATTGCTTCTAGTATGAGGAGCGATTCCTATTGGCCTAACCGACTGCTCGTTCCGACTCTCGCACCATTCAGTGGTATGACCGTTTAATGTACCGACACCTCTAGGACATATGTATTGAAAAACAAAAAAGTCACACTGGAGGAGAGCTTTTGCTAAAAGCGTAAAAATGTAATGCAATTACATTACAAAATCGTGATGTAATGCAAGTCTTCCCCAGAGCGAGTGTGAGAGCAAGAGACTGAATGCGTCTCTCTTCACTGTTCTGTGTGAAATAAACGCCTGGCCCTGCTCATTGTGAAAACTCATGGCGAGGTGGCAGAAGTCTCCAGAAATCGAAATCAGAGCCCGCGATTGGCCGGGGACCCGGCCCTCCTCTTTTCTTTCCTTCGTCCTTCTTTTTATTTTCACACAGTTCCGTTATTGGCAGTGAATCATGTCGACTGACAGCTTTAAGCTTCCATGGCTGAAGATGGACAGCACTGCAGCTGCCAAAAAACCCATGTTCTCTACCCAATCAGGCCTTACTAAAACCACAGGGGTTTTGTTCCATTCTTTCTTGTGCAACACAAACAGGCTTTTACACTGCTCAATTTATTTATTTGTGCAATTTATTGAACGGGAACAGCGGATCAACGTTTTAGTTTTCACATCCGCAAGTGTCAGCCGGGACGTAAACTTGGTTATGTTTTATTTGACTTGGCAGGATGTGTGGCTCGGACAAATGAAGCGGATGCCCAGATTGGCTGTGTCTGAGTGATGAATGCTCAAGGGGATCGGGGGAGGGAGAGGTAGGCGAGGGAGAGGTGGGGGGGGGGGGTGCCAGGTGTACTGTTCTGAGAGTAAAAAACACTAAAGTGAGCCCCCTGTAAAACACGCTCAAATACACAATAAGGTGGAGGCTATTTTGCCTTTTGTGCCTGGGCAGAAATAACAATAAATAATAGGAATAGCATCACCGTGTGTGCATGAAACAGTGTGTGTGTCTAGGGAAGTCCAGGCTCTGTTTTTCCGCTGTAAGGGGACTGCCAGCTGCTCAACCCGCTACGTTGTGCTGAATCAGCGATGTTCTCCGCGAGTTTCCCCCTCTCCTGGCACGCACGGCGGTAGGCTCGCGCTCCCTCCTCCACACTCAGCACAGTTAACTGTGCTCGCCGAATCTATGCCCCCCTGGAGAGAGCTCTAATTGGGCAGGGTGCTGCAGATTTATGCCGAGCTCTTCCCCTGTCCATTGGCTGTGGCATTGATATGGCCGGTTAGTGGGCCCTTCTGGAAACTGTTGTAACGTTAAGCTTTTATCCGCTGCATGTTCTGTGAGGGCTTTCCCGCCCACCAGCTCTTTTTACAGTCCGGCAGTGAATTATGAAACATCCCAGCTCTAATAGCTGCCAGTGTTCTTTATCAAAGTGATATCCAGCAATATATCCTGTCCCAACCTAAAGAATTAGGTGTGTACAGATGAATAATGGTCCTAAATGGCCTCGTCTGAGGCACAGTAGAGAGCCCCGTGTGTCACAGTGATTAAAGAGCGGGGCGATGGCGAGGATAAGAGGTCATCTGGGGGTCACAGCACTCTCCCTGCTCAGGACAGAAGACTGGGGCCCTGACAGTACTGGAGGTGGGTGGAAGAGAACACAAACACGATCAACACACAACCGCTCCAGTGCTCCCCGAAGCCTCCCCGGGTCCTTTGGCCAGGAGTGGAGACTTCCGGTTCCTTCCAGCGGCATTCTCAAAGGCAGAGCACAAGTCTGTCACAAAGTAACAGTTTTTCCTGTGTGTCGCATCTACACAACTACCATGCTTTCTGAAAATAAGAAGAATTTGATTATTCGAATATTTTCAAGGGTGAGCTGCACATTATACTGATCTCTCATGACTCTTGGAAGGAGCATTGACCATTGTCTGGCAAAATGACTGTCCTGTGGTTAATTTTTTTAATATAACAATCTTGGATAGATTTTAAAGTACAATTTACAAAAAAAAACAACGTTTTCTTCCACCTGTCTACCCAGCCTCCCACGCGTCTACATCTTCAACATTATTCTAGTAACAGGCCAGAGACGTTTAGGGGGTGAGTCATTACATGAATACAGCAGCCAGATGCTATCAGTAGCTATGGAAGACCCTTTAGCCAGGGTGATGGTGAAAACAGATGGTCACCATGATAAAGCCAGACTGGACAGTCAATAATTACAGCTCATCCCTACACTGATGGGGTCTGAAGAGCAGCCCCCTCCTCCTCCTCCTCCTCCTGCTGCTTTCTCTATCTCCCTTAGTGCTGCTGATGGAGTCTTATGTTGGATCTCTCTCTCGCTCTCTCTCTCGCTCTCTCAATTCAATTTCAATTTCAATTTAATGTGCTTTATTGGCACTTCGTTGTAAGGGGCTTAGTTGTTAACTGCTGGGTGGTTTCTCACTGTCCCTCAGGTTGTGACAGGCCGAAACATATTGTGCCGCGAGTGGGGCTGTTGTTCCTTCTCCCAGGAGGATTTTCAGCCTTTCCAAATTTGTTAGGGAAGAAAATGTATTTATATGTATTTAAATGTATTTACTCTCTCTCTCGCTCTCTCTCTCTCTCGCTCGCTCTCTCTCTCTCTCTCTCAGAGCTGCTGATGGAGTCTTGTGTTGGATCTCTCTCTCTCTCTCTCTCTCTCTCAGAGCTGCTGATGGAGTCTTATGTTGGATCTCTCTCTCTCGCTCTCTCTCAGAGCTGCTGATGGAGTCTTATGTTGGATCTCTCTCTCTCTCTCTCTCTCTCTCTCTCAGAGCTGCTGATGGAGTCTTATGTTGGATCTCTCTCTCTCTCTCTCTCTCTCTCTCTCTCTCTCTCTCTCTCTCTCTCTCTCTCTCTCTCTCTCTCTCTCTCTCTCAGAGCTGCTGATGGAGTCTTATGTTGGATATCGGTTTATTTTCCCTTCTCTACCCCTCTAAACAGGTGACACAGCTGCAAAAGGAAAGTGCGCACACACACACACACACACACACACACACACACAACTACCCTACACTACAGCAGGACCAGCTCCATGAGACAAATGGGAAAATATGAACACCATGCCAAGCATCAGCTTTTAAAAGTCAGCTCAATTCTAATGGTCCTCTCTGTCACGCGAACTGACAGCAGGACAGCAGAGAGGAGGTGGAAGAGGGAGAGACAGAGCGTGGAGAGAAAAAAAAACCCAGAGCAAAAGAAAAGGTGAGACAGCTGAGAGAAAGGACAGAGTGGTTTTAAATAAGAAAAGAAGATGTTAGAAAAGAGAAGGCTAATCCTAGAATCAGTCAAACACACTTCTGAGAACAAGAGGCAAAGCTTTAAAAACCAATCACTCGGTTACAGTGGGACTTTAACTGCACAGCACTCCACTGGAAACTCTGACCATGTAGGTGCCAATACCAGTGGAGCTGTCGCACACTACCGACACGGCACCTTTTATCACATCTGACTGGGAGGAACAGATAAGGGCTCATTTCCTGTGACAGGCCCATTCTAACCGCCCCCCCCCCCCCCCCCCCACCCCCACCCACTCCTCTCTAGACCCTCAGCATTACAGCTCTGATTCACACACCACATGAACCCAAAAACCCCTCAACACTATTTCAGGAATCTGCTGGTATTGGTGAAGAGCCAAATAACTCCCGACCACAACCTGTCACTCTGGCGCTGTGAGGAAAGAGGGCAGTCCAGGGCCCTCTGACACTCATGAGTGCCCAAAGTGGAGAGCTTACCTTTCATATTGTTTACTTTTACCTACATTTGGTTTGGCCGGTCAACTGAGAACTGGATTCTCAATTGCTTCCAGGGGAATGAAGGAGGGTTGGGTATTCCAGGGATTGCGTGACCAATCAAATATAGGGAGATGATTGGGTTGCCAGGTGTAGAGATCCAGTTTTTGTGGGAATCTGATCAGTCACTTCAGTGACTACCTTGCATCAGAACCCTGGTTAGATGTCACATCTGAAAGACTGGATATACCTGCAGCTGACAAGTCTCCGAATGACCTCCTCTGTTGACTAATTCTGCAGTTCCCACAGACATTCCCAAAAGGTCTGACCTCAAGAGAAACCGGACCAATCAGCTATAACAAACCAACCAAAACCAGTCTGTAAGATCCATCTTCTCTCAGGCTAGGCAGGAAGTGAATAACAGCATGGCTACTGCTATCCCACGGTTTAAAGCTGCGTGTGGTTGTGTCCGTGTGTACTACAGCATAGTCTGTAACCGTGTGCTTTCGAGGGGAACTCCGAGCACTGAGCAGACCACTGCAGTTCTCTTTTAACATCGTTTGGCCTGTAGCTGTTAAATGTTTAATGTCTCAAACAGCAGATATGGCATATGTCCACTGTTCCTGTGCTTTGTAGAATTCAGCCTCTTTCCATGCACAACAGATTCCTCAACAGAATGCAGTAAGTTCAAATGAACGTCAATTGACTTCAGTACCAGAATACAGCAGCTGCTCATTCAGAATGAGATAAGCAGAGGAATTCCCCCAGCTCTTGGGAATGATGGTGCTGTATATGGCAACGGAACAATGAACAGAGCAGTCATTCACATGCAGCAGACACTGACGGCGCATTCGTACGGTACCCGTGACTTTAAAAAAGAAAGGAGGACGATTCTGTTGAATATTCATTCTTTTAAAATCCTCTTAGAAAACTCCACGTGGGCTCAGTGTCTAGCCTGCCTAGCAGTGTGTTCAACTGGGTCACCACGTCCTTATTGGATGTGCAGAGTTGGAGAAATGACAGACAAGGTTATGTCCACCGCAGGAGGGAATTACACAGAAGAAACATCATCTTGCATCAGAACGATATGTTTAAATCAGAGGTTTAAATTCACCTCTGCTCTCTTCGTGTGAGGACTGGTTCTCACCCGTGTGCTTAATTTAGGCTTGTTTAACCCCTTCCCTAGCACGACCCGTTTCGGACACAAGCCCGAAAATTAAATGGTTACTGTTCTTGAACCCCTTTGACTACAGCCATATAATCCTGGTCTGTTCTGTAAGGTAACCCTTAAGAGGTTGTTTTTCAAGAATCAAAATGACAGAATTCCAAGAGTCAAATATTACTGAAACAAAGTAACAGAAGCTCAAACACAGTGGAATTTTTTTTTCTTGCCTAAAAAAATTTATAATTATATACCGACTTTACCATTATTCGTGTCATCTGTGGATTTTCGTGGAACACATAGAACGTATGTAGTCATCCGTTTGATGGAGCCTGTTTTGTCTCATGTTACAAAATAAGAAACCGCTGTCGCTACAACATTGGGATCGTAAAATTGTTTATAGATAGAGGACTGCGCACCCAGCTTACTCTGAAGCGCCAATGCCATTTTAAATCCCATCCATACCACGCCTCCTTGGTGTTAATGCTATACTCCCATTGGAAGACAGCCATTAACATATTTGATCACAAGCTCCCTATAACCCCACCCTGATCTTGACCCCAAACCACCTGTCCCTTGACTGGTCCAAAGAGGACCGAGGGAATTGGATGGGCCAAAAGCAGAGGCTTGTGGCCTGGAAATAAATAGCTGTAGAAAAGCACCAGGCGCTGGCACACACTTGCTCCCCTGGTATTAGTGTCACCGTGGAAATTCAGCTCCTGTTACCAGGGCAGACGACTGCAGGTGTCTCCAACCTGTGGCAGACCTGCCACTCATTAATTCATGATCACCACACAGTTAGAGGGCAGAACGGGGGCATATATCCATATCACACTACGAAGCCAAAAAGATGCCACAGAGAGCACAGACAGGAAGGCAGTCAGCTCTCCGAGGTTCAGCGAGCAGCACTTTCTGACGAACGCGTCAAGGAAACGCGGCCATTTTGTTCTCGTTCTCCCTGCGCGCTGCACACTTCCTGCTCGGGCGGAACCAGCTTTGCAGGTTCCCCGGCGACGAGGGGACGCGCGGCAGAGCGGAGTCCCACAATTCAAATCTAAAATGCAAAGCAGGCGCAGCTCGCTCCCTACTCGATTCTCACACTGCAGGCTGTTGAGCAGCAGGGGGTACAGCGGACGCTGGCCTAATTGCGCGGCCTTCCTCTGTTCGGGGGTTGTTCAGTATCCGGGGAATGATAAAGGCAGCGGGTTTCACTGAAGGAGTGCCTGCCTGGCCCCTGTCTCAGCGCGCCCGGCCAGGGTAAAAGCCTGCTCTGTGCAGCTCAATGGGACCCTGAGCGCCTGCCAGCTCCCTTGAAAGACCTGCGGCCAACAGCAGACAGCGCCTGGGCTCTCCCCTTGGGCCATGCTCATGGCGCCCTAGAAAAAACAAGGCAGCTCGACCACAGCAACCGGTTGGTCAAATAAAAGCGAACTCGCTCACTCACATCAGCAGTCATTTTAATATTCCATACGTTTTTAAAAGAAAACTGCTGCTGCTATAGAGTGGGGCAGTGAAGAAGCCCAGTATTCTGTGTACATGAATCCTTTGTGATTCCTCAGTCAGGTGACATATAATATGCATTATATGCATATTATAAATAATATATATATATATACACATAGGTTTTTCAACTCTGGTACGGTGTGCACATTATGCAGGCTGATTTTTATTCCGACTGGTATTTAATTAATTGGGTTACATAAAGCTGGTAACTGAATACTCATCTGTATTTAAAGTCTTAAAATGGCTTGCTATAAATAGTGAGAGAATTGTATGGTTGGAGGCATGCATGAAATAAATTAAACGTATTGAAATGTATTGTTGGAGGCATGCATGAAATAAATTAAACGTATTGAAATGTATTGTTGGCAGTATGCATCAGCCAATTAAAACCAAAGTTGTTAGTGCCCCTCAGGAGAAGCTGTCTTAATTAACATTTAATTTAAAGTTAATTGCTCTAGGCCTTAAACGTATCAATATTGAATTAAGTTCAATAGAAATTTGTATTGCTAATTTTAAAGACCAGGGGTGAACTGTAATATGTTCAGGAAACAATTTTAGCAACCCACCATTCTGTTAGCCCATTTGTTAAGTGCTGTACCAAGGTTTAAAAGCACCGAGTGAAAGTAGCCTATTTCACACTTATGGCAAAGCCCCACAGAAAGCGGTGTGGAGCGGATTTCTCGTGCGATTACACCGTCATTTATTTTCAATGAGAGATGATTCCTCGAGTCTACAAAGCATGTTGGGATTGCTTGCGATGCGAGGCGTCCAGACAAGACGGGGAACGTGGCACACTAACCAATCAGATTAAAGATTGTGGGAGGCGAGAGCGATGGCATGCAATTTCACCGCTTTCTGTAGGGCTTTCTACCGTTGAAGTGTCCTGTGCCTGCTTAGAGTCCACAGAGGTGTTCTCTTCCAGAGGTTTATGGGAGTCTCTACACAAAACATGACTCACCGCTCTGTTTTCAACAACAAATAAAGATGCCTTAATCTAAGCTCAACTTTCACCATTAAGAAACCAGCAAGAGCAGCTGAGCTGCATTATACAAAGAGACTCTTTAGCCCAGGAGTGTACAATCATATCCAAAAAGGGCCGATGTGGGAGCAGGTTCCTGTTCTAGCCCAGTACTAAGACTTATCTTGATCGAAGACCATCATTAGTTAATTAGGTGAATCAGGGTGTCGTTGTGCTGGGCTAAAACTAAAACCTGCACCGACATCGGCCCTTTTCAGATAAGATTGGACACCCCTGCTCTCGTCAATCTAGGGGCGCGTCCCAGTACTCGAAAAATGCACCCTCCTTTCCTCCGCTACCACCTCCTCTCCTTCGTGCCCCAGAAACGGATCGTTGTGTTTTAATCTAATGTCGCTGATTACATCTTAATTACATATTGTTACATATTAATGTCTCGACGCAAACCGCAATGTCAGGTGCATTGTACACTGTACATGCAAATACTTGTACTTGAAACGTACAGGCTATTTTGCATACTTCCTTGTAGGAAATGAGTGGAGGAGTGGAGTGGAGGAAATGAGGTGAGGAGTGAAGAATATTGGGATGCACAATATTTTTCACTCCTCACCTCCTTTCCTCCACTCCTCTCGTCTCCTACCCGGACGTATGCAAAACTGCGTGTACGTTTCAAGTACAAGTACGTTTAAAGTGCATGTACAGTATGCAATGTACCTGACATTAAATAAGGACACAAAAATCAGTTTCCGGGGCACGGAGGAGAGGAGGTGGTAGTGGAGGAAAGTAGGATGCATTTTTCGTGTATTGGGACGCACGCAATGACTTCAATTAAGCTGTTAAATTCACGGATTCTGCAGCCCTCCAGGATTTGAGTTTGAGATCACTGTGCCAGGGTGTTAAGACTGTCTTCAAACCTAAAAGCAATTATATTCTTTGTCCTGAAATGTCATTTTAAAACACTGAAATCAAACTATAAAAAAAACACACACATACCCCCGGGCCGCATAAATTAGAATTATCAATTGCACTTGCGCATGTGCACAAATTTTATTAATTTCTCCGCAATCCAGTGAGTATTTTACACACTACAGGCCACCTCACTGGCAACTTGGAGTCACCCGCCACACATTTGGGAGGTTCCTACTGCAGCAGTAGGCTAATCCAATGCATCAGGGCCGACATAAACATGACATAAGAAAATATATATATATAATAAAGTAAAATAAACATGACATAAAAGTCTTGGCTACAAGGACACTCTGCAGTAGAGTAAAATTGTACAGTGAGGAAAATACTCGACGGGACAGGGCACCGTATTGATTTGAAATTCAAAAATGTGAGATATAACGTTACAATGAGCTGGTTAGTATATTTGTCCGCCTTTAGAGGCTGTATACAAATGATGTCATATGTGAAAACAGCACCAACTGCAGATAAAACAGTTCATGTATATGAATGCAATGCCAGTTAGCTTGAATGTTTTGGTATCAAACACAAAAAGAACAGCGAAGAGCTTCATACACATTACAATTGTCTAAGTCCTCTAAAATCGAGGTAACGTTAGCCATCCAACTCTACAATAAGTTCTAACATTAGGCTACACACACAATGCAACAGAACATGGCTTACTGACATTTGCAAACCATCTGGATGGAATTCAATAACAACTGGATGGAATTCAATAACAATAACGTTACGTCTTCGCCTTTTGACAAAGAAGTGATTCGCTTAAGATGAAAAAGCGCATTTCGATGAACGTAACATCGGTTCCCACATAGTGGTGCCAGCTTGCTAGCCATCATATATTTTCAAAGGTTTAGCTTACTCGCTAAGTGTAACTAAACCACAACTGCAAGATAGCTAGCTGGCTGCATTCGGCTAGACCAGCATAAGATTCTCAAGTAAAATAGCCATTACCTAACGTTATCGATGCAACGAAGACTAGCAGAATAAGCAGATACTAGACATCCGTATTAAATGAACTAAGGGCAGCCAGCAGAACAATGTCCTTATGAAACGACAACACTGTCACTGTCCGATAAGCGAGCGAACAATTTCGCTATGGATGCGACACGTGCACAATTATTAACCTTAAGTCGCCGTTAACGGGGGATACGATTTTTATTGTATTCGCGGAGGTTAATATCAACGTTAAATAAATGAATAACTAACGTTCGCTCGGCAATTTACTTGGTGTGATGAGAGGCTAACCAACTGATTCAATTGATCGACACCAATCTAACACCTAAATAAAGTATTTTGCTATCCAAAGAAAGCCAAATAACAGTCACTACATAAGTCGATGTAACGTTAACTAACAGTTAGCTAACGTTAACGGCACTGTTGGTTAAATATTCAACCCCATTTTTAAAAAGAACACTAACGTTAAATGACTCGTTTTAAATTTGTATTAAAATGTAAAATAAAATACTATAACTCGCAACAACCATCTCTCTGGTTAACTGGCAGTCTTACATTGAGCAAGCTGGGTATTAACGTTAGCCCAGTCATTTACGTTGCTAGTATTAGCTCTGTCAGTCATGTTGCTTCATCGATATAACGTTACGTTACAGTTAGCTACCTAGCTAATTAGCTTGCTAGCGAGTTTCTGTCCATGACAAGTTAGCCAGTTAAGTCTTTGTTAGCTAACTTAGCAAAACCAAGTCGGATTTTGTTTTGAAAGCAATATCATAATTATTTGGGCATTTTTACCTGAAAAAATTTTCATGTAAGGCGGTGTAAATTCATGTTTCATTCCCATTCACCTGTCCCTCCGTCCGACCTTACAATGTGCAAAGCGATTCTTCAGCTCTACAATTTAAACTGGAGTTTTCAGGGTGTCCGCAAGCCCCCGCCTAACAGCCTCCCTACTGGCTAGTGTACCCGTCAATCAACCCATAGAAGAAAATTGATGTAGTCATGGCAACCATTAAAGGGCGTGTACAAGCTATCTATTTTTGGGCCAATTAAATGTGAAATCATCTTCTTTAGATTACACCCACCTGTTAATAACGTCAGTTATTTGATAAAGTAGTCATCAATCTGTGCAACCTCTAGAAAAAGGCGGGAATAATAATAACTACAGTAAAGTCCTCGGAGCCAGGAAACAAACCGGGGGATTTACACCTAAATGTAGGGGATTTCACAAAATGCATAGGGGAAGTTTTACAGTAAAATGTGTAGAAGTCAATGACAGATGGGGGATTTTAAAATGAGGTAGGGGGGACAAATTGTGTGAAAATTGTATGGGAGTCAATTGAAGATGGGCGGGGGGGGGTTTCAGAAATTTTTGAGGGGGATAATTCAAACATCTGGCAACATTAGAATTTATTATATTTATTATATATTATAGTGCCCACACTTCACTTTAATAAAGGTAGCTACATTATCTGGTGCTGGGGAGGTAGAAGTCACATAAACGGGTGGGTAACCCGACATTATAGCAAATAAATTGGAATATAAAGTATGAACATGACTTGCGCACAATTATTGAGGGTAGGCTACATTTGTGCAGTGTTGCATTTAAAACTACATTTCAGAGATCTTTTGATTCTTAATATAATTTGTTTAATCATATGGAAAATAAAATTGGAAAAATAATAATGAGTGGAAGCATCCACATCAGCTTCTATCAAATGTTGGCATGTCTTACAACGCCTGCATAGCGACATTGTTCATCTTCTTGGTGGTGGTGAATGAATTGCAGCTTTACTGAAGAACCTGTATTCATTGGTCCTTTATTCCTCATTATTTCATTAGCTTGTTTTTCAAATTTGGAAGAACTGCCCAGCAGCACACCTGTGGCCAATACCTACCACATTCTGGACCCTCTTCTCCCTTGTCCGCCCCTGAAAATATGCAAATGACCACAAAATTCAGATAATCCAAATGGTGCTTAATTCCCATTAAAAGAACAGCATTCAAGTCTTAATACCTTTTTATAGACTGCATCTTTTTGTTTTATACACTCCAAAGCAACATAAACCAATGATTTGTATGTGAATTTGTATCAATAAACCTACAATTTACAACATGAACTTTAATATTCCTTATTCTCCCACCTAACATATCAAAACCTTTTGAATTAAACAATCATTATTTTTGTTAATATTGAACACTGGCAGAATTTTTTGTCTTCATTGATAGATAAAATTGTTTGTGCTTTTTAACAAACCATATTTCAGGCAGAAAATTAACTACAAACACAAAAGAGAAAACTCATTTTCTTAATAGTTAATTAGGAGAAGTACACTAACACAAAAGAGAAAAACTACTAATTATTCTTCAATTTTGGTAATCTGATTCTTTAATCATTCCTCAAATGACATACAGGTTTCTATACAAGGTAGGACAGGTAAGGGCAAATTCAGCAAAATTGTTTAATGTCATTTTGATATTCCGCTTCATATAATTTACACATGATCCATTCCATTGCATTCACATGTGAACACCCACAGTCACAGTAACGGTGGCATGAAACATTATCGTAATCAAACTTTTAGTATAACCATGATTTTGGATGAAGTCCTGGCTGCCTATACCACCTTTAATTTCAACAGACACCAGTTTCAGAAAAAAAGAAGAAAAAACACTAGCTCTCCCAGAGGGAAATTATCAAAGAAAACTTTTTAAAAAACAAATGAATCCCTACGGCAAGAACTAAAGGTGATCTGTCATTCTATTTGGAATACCAGGAACTGTGGTCTTCAGCAAATAACCATGGTTACAATTGGTTTGTTGTCTGTGCATGAACGAACAAAATAACTGCTGTAGTGTGCTAGTCGTTACTAGGTGTGTACTTAGCATCTAGGTCAGAGAGAGGCAGGCCCCAGTAGGGGAGCCAGTCACCTGAAGATTGCAGCCATCTTGTCATTAGCAACTGATTTACATCTGAAATGCCCAGTAAAAACAGCTTCCCTTCCAAAATAATGACTCTAATTAAACAATTAAAGCTAAACAGAAACAGACGCTGCAGTTCTCCAGGACAGGCTGTACTCTGTCTGTGTGCACCATGTAGATCCAGGTTAAAACGCCTCTTCAGATTACCAACTAACTAATGAGTTTGGGTCATCCCGGACTAGTAGCACCGTTTACCGTAGACAGTCACTCTATGACCCTTGAGCTGCCACAAGCAAATGTTACAGTGCAATACAATGCTGCCCTCTGTGCTTAGGGAGTTTCACATCACCACGATAGAAAGGTTACTGGGGTCACTGGACTGGCCCGTGAGGTCAACTCGGTGCGCGGGGTTGCCGGGGTTGTCCGAGGCCAGGGCAGAGCGCTCGGGGAGGGGAGAGGGCGTTTCGGAGACGGGGGCAGCTGGGTTGGTCGCGGGGCCGGGGGTGGGGTCAGGATGGCTCTTGCTGCGGTGGGCAGTCACGTTGTCCCTCTTCTCGAAGCGCCGGCCGCAGATCTCACAGGGGAACTGGTAGCTGCTCTCGGCGTCGTGCTTGCGCATGTGCCAGTTCAGCGAGGCCTTTTGGCGGCAAGTGAAGCCGCACACCTCGCACCTGGCCGGCGACAGACATCAACAATCAAACGCACACACCCACAAAGACTGTGGGGGTGCTTCTGTGGAACCCTTCAGGTAGACCAAAGGTGCTAAACATGTATTATGGCATTACATTTCTGACTGTATAAAGTAGCAGTAATAAAGTAATACTAGCAAAGTATCTCAAATGTAGCCCAGAATCTGTCTTATGGTGCAGATTCATGGAAATTCATCATGAAATTCATCGTAGGTGCTGTGCAGCCCCTTGATGAGTCGGCTGGTTTTGTTGTCACTCAGAATAATTAAAGCAGTTGGTCACCCCGTTACCTCACTTCACCTGCTTTCTTGGGTCTAAACTGGTTGCCTATTTGAAAGTGAATAAAAAATCTAGAAGACCCAATGGGTCTCCAAGACCAGGATTGGCAACCCCATATCCTAAAATCTCAGCACTAATCCAAAACAACCACAACCTATTGAACAAACAAACGGTTACTACCACAATCACCACGAAAGTCACGGCCTCTGCCACGTTCTCTCTCGCACAACATTTACGGGTCAATTGTGCTGTGTCTTTGTAGAGACTTACTGCAGCGGTTTCTCCCCGGTGTGGATCCTGCGGTGGATGATCAGGTTGCTGCTGGTGCGGAACGCTCGGGCACAGAACTCACAGATGTAGTCCCTCTGGTCTCCCGGACACAAACGTCACAAAGCACATTTAACCCTGTGCTGTCCTTCATGGTTCACGTCAAAAAGGTTTTAGAATGATTCTAAAATAAACTACCGAGTTTAGACGGTCTGCTGATGTCTGCTTGTGGTCTCCCAGATTCAGACAGATGCCTTCAACCAACTCATTGTTAAAGAAGCTGTTGTTTCATTTGTTATCAGTCAATTTTATATATGCAGCGTTACGTTGTTCCACGTACTGTCATGCTTTTGATCTGACCTGAGATTTAGACGTGACTTTCAAGGTTTCTCATCTTTCCATTTATCACTCAGAATCAGGCTTTGATGAAGCCACTAAAGTTTCATCTCAAAGGCCACAGTATAAACACATAATTCATAACTCCTATGACACCGCAAGGAAGCCACACAGCCATCCAGAAAAATGTAAACAATCGAGCCGCTTTATACTCAAAGCAGTGAATGTACATTTGGTGCACTTAGAGGCACATGGTTTTATAAACAAATATAATGCTCCAAGAGAATGGAAAAATGTAGAGAAGACACACTTTTGACCTGTATTTATATTGGGCTTTAACATGTTTGGAACACCAGTTTGCCTCAGGCAATGTGAGGACAGCCCCGTGTGTCGAACAGCATTAAAAAAAAAAAGCTGTCTGCCTCTAGCATTACTGTGTTGAGAAAAAAACCCTGTGCATTCGAAAAGAATGTGTCCGAATATAATAAGGTTCACCTGCTTCCCTTTTCAGCTACATACTTTCCACTGTTGCAGGCTTTACGTTTCACTTGTAACCCCAGTGTGTGTCACTCTGTACTCCAGCATATATTACCCCGTACCCCACGGTGTGTTAACCACAGAGATGAGGAAAGACTCACTACTGTGTAGCTTCTCATGCTCTTTCAGGTGCTTCTTAAAATTGAAGGACTTCCCGCAAGAGGGGTGAGAGCAGGCAAATGTCTTCTGCTGAAAGTGCTGATACTTCATGTGGTGCTGGAAGGCAAGATGGAAGAGTCACTGAACCGTCCCTGTGCTCTTATCACCCATTCTCCGTATTCCTAAAAATCTCCCCACTGTTGGAGCAAACATTCCAATTTTATGAGGCTTCTAAAAATGCATTAAGAGGCAGCGACCAAATGCGGCAATGGACATTGTGTATTGCAGTACTGCACAGGAAACTCCTATGTTACCTGTGGAACCTCCTATAGGTAAGAAGGGAACACAGGAAACGCGTGTCTGGTGTATCTGAAGAATGTGTGCTTTTACCACAATGTCACCTCAAAGAGACACAGAGATCCACTCACATTGAGATACTGGCGGGATGAGAAGATCTTTCCACAGCCATCAAACTCGCAGGGCAAAATATCTCTGGGTGCCGCTTTCCTGTGCCAGAGACAGATATGAAATGCATGAAATACATGATCGTTTTATATAAATGCTGGAAAAAAACTTTTGTATATTGTTCCACTGCAGTTATGTTAAATATACCTCAGCTGTACAAAAGACCTACAAACCTGCAACACCTGTCAGGTTAAATTATGCCAGCAGAACAATACCTACAGTATATAGGTGGAAATTACTTCAAGGTAAATTCCACACTGATGAGAAAGTATTTTTACACACATAGTTATCAATGTGTGAAACAGCTTGACAGGTCAAGTCATAGAGACAAAGACTCTTGGATACTTTCTAGATTTTAGGACAATAATGAGTCTAGATTGGCTGAATGGACTATTTTTGTCATTATATATTCTTTTGTTCTTAGCTGTATTATACACCTGTGTTGGAATCACCCATGTATTCCAAACAAACTCGCCAAATAATAACGCCATCATGGGTTACAATGGGCAACCCGAACGAGCAGTCGCTGCACACATCGCACACAAACCTTTTTCTTTTGCCACTAATCTGAGAAAGGTCATCATCTGCCAGCCTCTTCAGTGTACTTCTGGAAACATGAAACAAATAAAAGAATTGCTCTTTTTATACGGTATCTCTGTTTATATGTTATCTTCAATCCTTTCATCAAGCTAATCACGGTTTGTCTCCACACTGATCTCTGTCTTATGCTTTGAAAGTTCTGGACAAAAGGACAATATAAGACAAATGAATGTAACATGTCAGAACCAAAAAAAGTAAATGCATTAAAAATTCAGATTTGGAAAAATAGGCAGTTACAGAAGAATACATTTGGTATAATGAAAGCAGGCTGTTCAAGAAGTAGCAACACCGGTAAGATTATGTATCTGACTTCAAAACCTCTACAAAGACAATCATTTAATTTTGACTGCAATTAAACTAGCAATATTGGGAATGAAGATGATGCTTAATAAGATATACAGTGAGAGGGCCGTAAAAACAGGGTGTGATCTTTCCAAAAATATCCAGAAAAAAAAAAAACTGTACCAAAGCTTTTCACACCACATTTGAAAAACATTCATTCTTTTAGCGCAAGTAAAATTTGATAACAATCATACACACCAATGAAAAGTTTCAATGAAACATAAAACTAAGAAAAGAGTGAAATTATATGAAAGAAGGATTTTGTTCTGAATATTAGATGCACTTAAAATGGTCTGTAATACTGCTGCTAAACATATTTTAAAATCTTCTGACACATGTCCATCACAGAAAATTGTACTGTTGAAGGACTGACTATCTTTACCAACACAGTACTGCTATATTATCATCACTTCTATTTAAATTAGGATCTTAGGGAAGAAATAACAGAAAGGAAACCACCTTTTGTTATCCCTCTTGCTTATCCTTGGGCTAGATCTGGCTTGTCCAGACTGAACTCCTTTCCTCTGTTTCCCTCTAGTGGTCTTTTGTTGTATTGCACTTGAGTCACTGAGGAAAGAATACGGGTTCTTATTGATCTCTCTGGTGGGTTTGCCTGAAGTTGTTATGTCTCTGCAATAGGAGGGACAGCCAGGACTGGACTGTTTGGGGGATGGCATGTAGTTCTTGTCTGTGGGCATGTCTGGGCTGTCTTCTTCCCTTTCTTCTTCACCAGGGAGCTGACTGTTGATGCAAACGCAACCAGAATAACGTGAGCTCAGAACAAACAGTTTAAGAAACTTTTAGTAAGGTTTTAAATGCCATCTTACCAGTCTTCCTGTGGCTGCGGAAACTGTGTTGCCACCCGGTCCCTTTGCATCTCTGGGTCCACTTCCTCTGCACACATATCCCCTGAAAAACACAGAACCTTAAGTTAATGAACTGCAAAATACTGACGAATAAATATAACAATAAAGAAAAAATAAAGACATTAACATTTACCTGGTGTTTTGCTCTTTCCAGTCTCAGTGGCTCTCAGATTGATTACTGTCTCCTCCTCTTCTTCTTCCTCCCCCTCCTCTTCCTCTTCCTCCTCCTCCTCCTCCTCCTCTGCATGCCCACTGCCCGTTGTACCCACCCCAGAGCCTGCTTTGCGATGCCTCCTGGTCATCACTGAAAGCCATGCTTCCACCCTGCTGCTCTCTCTCTTCTCTTCCATCAGTTGCCTCGTCCCTCTCTCTCTGGACGGGTTGGCACCAGCAGGGACAGCATCCACCTCCGCCCTACCCCCTTCCGTCTCACGCCCCTCTAGGCCAGTCCGAGAGGGCCACCATGAAAAACGGTGCCCCACCTGGCAGGTGTAGCTCAGACAGAGCTCTGACTCCGCTCCGTCTCTAGAATCGTCCCGCCCCCCCGTAGGTCCCATCTCGAGCCCAATGTCTATCCCTCCTCTCTTCTCCTTTCCTTTCCCTTTGTTGCTCCGCCCCTCTCCCGCCTCCTCAGCCTGCCCCCCACTAGTGGCCTGACCCTCTGTAGCAGTGGCAGGCAGCAGGGCGGGGGGAAAGGGGCAGTGTTGCCCATGGCAATGGACCTGCAGCACCAGGCACTGGAGGGATTCCGCTGATGCCACCACAGGCTCCACCCCCTTTGCCTCACCCCTCCCACCTGAAAAAATGGAACCAATGAGCATGTCACATTTGTATTTGACGACACTGAAAGCCACGCAAGAACATCTACCTCAATAAAACCTGAAGTAGACCATTACCATTAATTGTACATAATATGTAATCATCATATAAAAGTATATCAATAAAATAGCAATGGAAATGGAAGTACTAGAAAGACTTATTTACCTGAGCACTTGACACAGAGCTTGGAGAAGTAGCTAAAAGAGGAAAACATGGGGGGAAAATGTTATGCTGTGCAATAAAGAAATCATTGAGTGACATCACCTGGGCCCCTTTCAAAAGCTGCAGGTCATTTACCTTCACAAGAGATAACAATATTGGCTGCATGACCCAACAAGCGTCTGTCTTGTGGGCCACACAGAAACGCAACAAGTAAATGCCATAACCTTTTCCCATAGAGACACCTATTGAGATTAAACATCTTTCAACAATCATAGATAAAATGATCAGCAGGCTATTAAGAATTATAATACCAGTATAAACATTGTGCTTTCCCCATTTTCAACATGACGTGCATTAGGCATATATCTGGTGGTTTTCCCATTTTCAACATGACATGCATTAGGCATGTATCTGATGGTTTTCCCATTTTCGACATGACGTGCATTAGGCATGTATCTGGCGGTTTTCCCCTCTTTGACAGCGAACAGACCTCTCCAGCAGGTACTGCGCGAGCTCAGAATGCAGACCGAACCCGAGCCTCTCCTTCAGCAGGCCCCAGCTCTGCAGACACGCACCGAGACGAACACGCGACTTGCTCCGCCTGGCGTCCAGCTCCCTGCGCCGTTGCCGCCGTAGCACATCTCTTGGGGATGACATCACCACACCAGGATTTGGGAAACGGTTAAAGCAACACGTACCTGCAATATAAACACAAATTAAATAATCATTGGCCATAGAAGGTCCAGGTAACATAAACTTCCTGGCAAATACATGATAAACATTTCTGAATCACTTATTGGCAATAAAAAGATGATGGGACTACGCAACCCAAGTTGCCTTGGTTCTTGTAGTTGTACGGATATTTAAAGTTTCCATTTTGGGGGTCAGTTCAAGGCAAATTGTAGCCTTAATCCTTGCAATTTGATCTTTAACATGCACTAACCACTTTAATTGCCAGTTTTTCTTGTTTTTGTTATAATGCTTGCAGTTTAGTGGAGCAAATGTTGCTTAGTCTACAGCTATAGAAGTTACCTAAATAAAAAATAAAAGGAAAGACAGTTTATGAATATATAATATAACAGTTCTGATGCAGCTTGACTGAAATGTGGCCTAAGAGATAAAATAATGTATGTAATCACTTGTAATAAGTATGTAGCCTAGACACATGAATGAATGATTGAACAAATGAATGATTACCACATTATTAATTTAACAGTACAATTCAGATTAAGACTATCCCAAGATAATATATTCTGTTAAAAACTTATGGCACTGACTAAGTTAAATATCAACCGATTAAATATAGCCTGTCCTACCCACAGAGGTAACAATAACAGTTTTAAAGTACGATACAGTATCTATTTTTATCACTGCCCGGTAGTAAATGGCAGCCTTTACTCGTGAACTATATTGGAAGAATGAATTCGCACAAACTATAAATACATTGTGCATTTGTTCTACGAAAACGTTCATTTAAAAAGGTGCTTTAAAAGGCTAAACCACAAATACACAGGTGCAAAAAATTATCAAAAAAACAAAAAAAACACAACAGGTATACACCCATTTCTCTTGTTGATCTTAGCGGGTCCCACTCGCCATTATCCAGTTGCCCTTTTAAGTAAGATCGCTTGTACAAACCTTGGTGGATGTTTTTGCGACTGCACACCACGTAATCTTTATTTTCTGAAGTTGGAGATTTCGTTACATATGAAGGAAGTACGACACCTTTCATTCATGATTTCACATAAAAGTTTAATCATGACAAAAACCCGTTGCCTTGAGATTTGTACAGGAACTGGAGAAGCTGGATGATAGGAAGTGAACGCAGTCTATAATTTCTTCCCATGAACCTCCTCGGCAACTCTGTTATGATGGGAAATGTAGTTCAGCTGAGAGGACTCGTCTGAAACTCCACTTTCTGGTTTATATCTGTATGGTTATAAAACGTAGCCTACTAAATAAATGCACACCTGAAAAATAACGCATCACATGTGCATAGAAGAAAGACCAACTGAAGTACATGAAAGGGACTCTTGCACACTAGTATGAGATACTAACAAAAAGGCGTTTAATGAGTTCAACGTTTCAGGCACACAGACCTTAGGTTGCACTCAAACGCTGCACTCATTAAATGTCTTTTTGCTAGTATCTAATAGTGTGCAGAAGTCCCTTTCATTTATTTCTGTGTGGTAAAATGTTATGCAGTGAAAATATTATATCTAACAACTACAATGATTGTTTAGAATCAAAATTATGCCAATATTGCTTGAAATATAGTCTGAAATTAAATTACTGCTCACTAAAAACTATAGCCACTTCAAGTAAATTAAATCAGACTGAAGTGGACATAATTTCCGGTAGAGTACAATCTAAGCGGGCCATAATAATTAACATTATATAGAATGTTTGATGTTCATTCTGATGTAGTGTTCATGCTTTAGTCATCAGTCAGCAGCAGCAGCTGTTATTATTAGATCAATCAAAATCTAGAATAAAAAATGAAATGTTAATAGGACTTCAGGATATACATAATATTAATATTATACATTTTCAACTCAAAATAAAATTAATATGTAAGAGATTTAATAAAGCCCATGTTAAAACTAACAATAGCAAGCAAATTGAAAACATTGCATAGGCTTGATGGTAGACATTAAGGAAAGGAAGGCAAAATTTAATACAGTTCAATGTATTTCTAGCACTTTTGACTGAGACTTTACAGGCATGTGTTTCTTATCAAGGTGATCTAAGAGGACAACTAAGGGTATGACATCATGTTATAGGACACATAAGTCAAAGACAAATGTATTTTATGCATTTTCATTTTTTGAGAAAACAAGTTGAAGCTTAACATACTGAATGATTAGAAAAATCTAATTAAAATAAAGTGTAAAAGAACTGCAAATAAAATGCATCTCCCACACATGAGTGTGCCTGACTCATATACTCATACTCATACTCATACTCATACTAATGGTTAGCACATACAGAGCAGGCCTACTGTGTTAAATCATCAAGCTGTTAGAAGGAAGCTGCAGTTTCGGTCTTGTGAGCCATCAAACAGGATATAATCTTACAAGCAAATCAACTCGCTTTTTTGCACAAATACACGTTGCAAATGCACAAAGAAGAAACCACACAACCTCACACCTCCCACAACGAATCGACTGAGAGCCTGTGAACATCATTAAGCAAGCATGGAAGAACTAGGTGAGTGTTTTTATTGCTTCCTTTAGCACACAGTATTCATTTGCCTTAAGGCCGGCAAGAATATGTCTTTGGATTGCTTGGACGTATTGAAACATTAGAAAAAGAAAGTATTTGGGAAAGGCGGGTTAGTGAGACAGAGTTCATTTTCATGAAGACATCATTGTTATAGACAAACAGACAGCCATATAGGTAGCTATGTTAAATGAGTGGGGATAATATAGAAAGTGATTTAACCTATGACATATTTAGTTAATTTAGCCTTAAAAGAGCTTTGGGTGTTATTCTAAGTCCATGGCGCTAAGTAATCAAACTCAATTTTTCTTAGTTTGGAAATAACTTTACGTGTAAATTGTTTTAGAGCTCCGTAAAAAATAGAAGGGCACTTAAATATAAAGCACATTAAATATGAATTAAAAATTTTTAAAATGTAATTTAAATGAGATGTTTTTGCATGTTTTTAATAAACCAGTACTGAGCCTGAGATTTAAATACAAAGAAAACTCTATCTGCCCTCCCTTTTCTGGTTTGTCTCCAGTGAAATGTACATATATAAAGGAAATAACCTTCCAAATGAATAAAATGCACATTACGTGTCTGTCTGCGAGCGTGATTGAGAGAGAGATTGTGTCAGACAAATTGACGGATGTGGACTTTTGCTATCAGTGAGAGCGGCGGTTGAGGCATTTGGTATAAAGTATGTTCACACATTGCTATCACTGCAAGTGTCACGTCTGCAGTAGCAGCCACACTATGGTGTCCACTTCCCCAGGAAGTGGAAACAGTTTGTGGTGTGCTAGGGTGCGTTCCAATATTCATCACGCCCCACCTCCTTTCCTCCACTCCCCCACCACCACTCCTCTCCATGAACGTTTTGAGTACAAGTATTTGCATGTACAGTATACAATGTACCTGACATTGTGGTTTGCATTATTAATTACTTATAATTATTATTAATACGTAATTAAGATGCAATCAGCAACATTAGATTAAAATACAGAGATCCGTTTCCGGGGCACGGAGAAGAGGAGGTGGTGGAGGAAAAGAGGGTGCATTTTTTAAAGTTTTGGGACGCACCCCCAGTATCACACCTTGCAGGGTGCAGGTGAAGAAAGGAGTAGGTGCTCATACACACTATATGTGTGTTATCCACACTCAAGCAGAAGAAGCATGTAGAAAGATTTAAGATGAGAAACAATCCAATTGTGTTCTGAAGTGTAGTTATACAGGGGTGCATTATCGTATGAGTGTTTGTACATAATTTAGTGATAAATGATTATTGTTACTATTTTTTAGACTTTCTCTTGGAACAGTTAGCACAGACCTCTTCCCAGGATGCCCTGGGTCCAGCAGGTTTCCCTCAGAAGAGTGCAGAGCAAACTGGGAAGCATGAAACAGCCAGTAAACATGGACAGGTATAGTGACCACAAAGTTTTAAAGTTTGATCATTCACATTGGGAGGTAGGAGGAAGGGGTGCTGGAATGGGGGGTCATCCAAGCACATTTTTTTCTGTGTTTGGACCCCCGCCACTTCTAATATGATTCCAGCACCTTTGACCTTTGGTGGGAGGAAGATGAGATTATTTACATTGACAAGTTTGGGGGCTGGTGTTTAATGAGAGATGTGTGGATCTTCTATGTGCAAACGTGAGTTTAGCTGAGGTCTCATGTGGGCTGTCTTTCACCAGATCACACCTGTGTATATTTCTGCACTCCGTGACCAGGACTCTAAAGGTGACCATGTGTACAGGTGAGACACAAACAGACAAACTGATGCAGGTCACATCTGTACTGCAATGAAGAGGCGAAGGTCACCCCAGCTACCTAAAATGTGCAGCGTCCACCTGGGTGATGCACAGCAACCATTTTGCACCAGAAACCCTCAACTCACATGAGCTGAAGTGGAGAGGCAATTATTCAGCCAATATGTCACATCTTCCCCTCTTTGTCTCCGTTCACTGTATTTCTCACCCTCTTACCACGTCCTCTTCCATTTCCAAATTCTCTATGGCTGCTTTGAATGACTGCCAAGCTGTCCTAGTGGGCATTCTCTTATTTTCTCTCCCTGTGTTTGTTCTCAGTAAGTGTAAAAATGGCTTGTTTTTTTAGAGGAACCCTTTTTAGTTCTTTATGGAACACCTCTATGGTAGGTGTGAAAAGTGTGAGAGACATAGAAGAGCCTTTTGGAACCCTTTATTCCGGGAGTGTAGAGGAGTGTAGATAGGGTTCCTCTATGGAGACACAGAAGAGCCTTTTGGAACCCTTAATTCTGTGAGTGTGCGCTTGAGAGTGTGTATCTGATTAACCGTTATTTACTCGTATATTTTGTTTGTTTTTGTGTCCTGTTTCTTGTATGTCATGGCCCTTTTCTTTCTCTCTCTGTCAGCGAAGTTCCAGAGCCAGTAGAGGCCAACCTGAGTCCCCGTTCAGCCACCCGAGAACTAGACTCCATCATGCAGGAACTGCTGGGTCTGGAGATTGGGGTAACATCCTGAATAGCACATATTTAATCACTTGTGGGTCTATTATCATATTTAAGCACTTTAGAAATATCCCAGTACTGTATTCTAGAAAGGTAAACATTTTACAACTTGTTGCATAAAATTATTACATGACTTAACATCATCGGTCAGCAGGGGGCAGTGTACTCAAGCGTGACATGCTCAAAATAAGAAATCACAAATCAGAACGAACAACCAGTGTATGGGCATCAGACTAAAATGGATAACAGGTTCAGCTGGTTAAATCATTTTTTTGGGGGATTAATATATTTAATATTTAATATTGTTTTTTTCAGCTGTCTGACTCACCAGCTGCATCAGTCCCCCCACCCCTTCGACCAAAATCCCAAAAAGATAAAGAAAGGAAGGAGCCAAAGGACACGGACGATGGACTCACGAGCGAAGGCAAAACCCACGCGGCCAAGGATTCTGATCAGGCACCTGATGAAACGAAAAAATCTGGGGCCTCCATTGATGACCTCCTTGGGGTCCTAAGCTCTGATATGGAGAGGATGGGCGTACGCACCTCGGCCAAAGGCCTTTGTGCTTCCTGCGGAAAGTGCATTGTGGGAAAGGTATAATATCTGTGATGGCAATCTATGGTCTGGCAGCACAATTATGGCATGAAAATGATTATTTGAAAAATGACATAATTCGATATCTCAGCTTTCTTTCTGAAGATCATTTTGGCTCTCAGTCCATAGCCCTCCTCTGACCTCAGATCCAATGGGACACCCATGACTTGATGATAGGCTTCACAGCACACCTCTTATACACACTCATGTCATACCCCACACATACACATTTTTTAAATTAAATATATTGTAAAATATACTCAGATACAAATATACAGAGAAGTAATGTCTTGGCAATACATAAACTTTAGATAACGAATTAAAAATACACAATTATAGATTATTTTTAAATTTTCACAAAAAGGGTGAAAATGTGTGGTAAATCCATGGAAAGTATATGCATCAAATACTATATTACATAGTATATATTCATACTTTATTATGTTCATTATATCATGCTGTCAACGCATGGAACTTATACTATCAGTATTAAAATATATGCATATTATACACTGCATTTTCTGAATTTAAATAAAATTTAATATAAATATAAAAATAAAAAAAAATGTCAGTTAATATATAGGAATGTATTTGTTTTTGTTTTTGTCTGGGACCCCCTCAAACCCCCTCCCCAGCACCCCGTTTTAAAAACCTCAATTTTTTTGCCTTTTTTTTTTTTAAATTTAAAAATTTAAATTTTTTTTTTTAAAAAAAAAAAAAAAAAAAAAAAATTTTGAAAAAAAAATTAAAAAAAAAAATATATGCCACCTGCCTTTGTTGGCGAACAGATAGATTGGATAGATCAGGATATTGAATTGGAATCAAAATATCAGGTCAGAAGATTGGTGCTCTGCGGCGAAGTTTTATGGTAGTTTCGATGGTGCAAGAAAAAACGCACGCAAGGGATATAAATAATAAAGCATCATGTCATGGCACTTATTTGAGGCAGTGCAATTTTGATGGCCATACATGTCATCAATTTAAGTTTTATTTGTGGTTTTATATCGTTATAAATTATTTTATTATTTATATACAATATTGTTTATTTTTTTTTGACTATTTTTTTTGAAATTTGATTCTATTTTTGCTTGAACTAGCGTGATACTGATTATGAGTTTTAGCGTTTGAAGCTGTGTTGATCAAATTTGCTATGTGCAATGTTAATGATGTGTTTATCTGTGGTTACTTGTGTCCACAACCACTTGTTTCCCAATTCAATACCATAACAGTACCAAGCAGTTTTTAATGTTGTGTTAGATAGTTGTAGCTAGATGTAACGTATTGGGGATTAAAGTGCTCCGTCGCTATATGATGACAGCACTTAACAATAATGAGTTAATTTAGAATTTTTTTTTAATAATGTATTATGTAATATTCATTTATGTTGTATTATAAATTGTATTTAAATTTTTGTCATTTGTTACATTTTATTGATTGTTTAAATTTTTTTGATTTATTGTTTGATGATTTGAATTGAATACATTCTGATTGTTGTGTTAAATTTAATAATATAATTTATATTTTTAACCTATTTCCACGAATCCACAATTGTGATTTTTTAAAAACATTTATTTTTTTGTGATTTTTTTTTTTTGTTTTTTCATTGTTTTTTAAAACACTTTTTTTTAAACACTTTTACTAACATTTTAATTGGTTATTTGAACGTTTAAGAAAACGTTTAAGAAGGTCATTAAAAAAGGCTATGTTTCCATATGTCTTTACTCTTCTCTTCTCTTTTCATCTCTATCAACTCTATAAAAGTAACGTAAAGCCTTCTCAAAATTTTCTCAAATTGCAAAAAATGCTATAGAATACTGAGACGATACGGTTACTATTTTTTTTTTTCGTTTATCATTGCTACCTACTGGCTATTTTTGATACATTTTTTTTTCATTGTTTTACAAAAACATTACAACATATTTAAAACAACATTTTGTAATGAATTGTAAAGGTTAAATTGTATATATAGTATATATATATAGTAGTTACTTTTGGGGGGGGGGTTGTTGTAGTAGTAGTAGTAGTAGTAGTAGTTATAGTTTATATATGTATTATACAGGTAAACAACAGCATATCAGCAATCTTCTTATTTATTTTATTATTAAAAGAAAAAAAATCTTCCTCTGGGTGGGTGGAGAGGTGGACGAGGCAGGAAGCAAGGCAGCCATGCAGCCAGTCGAAGCAGAAGAATGTCTTATGCATCATTATTTTGAATTGAACTGTGCAGTGTTTGAACCAACCTCCATGGTTGGTTTTTTTTTTTTTATACATATTTTTTAATATCCTTTTAACAGTGTCAAAAGTAGTTCATTCATTTATATATTTATTTTATTTATTTTTGCGTTGCCCTTTTTTAAATTTGGGCCCCTGCCCCTCTAATATCCTCTGCACGTCCCTGCCCCTCCCCCCCCTTTTTTTTCACCTCCACCTGCAGATGATCACAGCCCTGGGAGAGGTGTGGCACCCGGAACACTTTGTGTGTACCTCGTGTGGGACCGAGCTCGGCACGTGCGGCTTCTTCGAGCGGGACGGGAAAGTCTACTGCGAGACGGACTACCAGAACCTCTTCTCCCCGCGCTGCGCATACTGCAAGGGCCCCATTCTACAGGTGTGCCTTTCCCCTCCCCCCGCGCTGTGCGTACTGCAAGGGCCCCATTCTACAGGTGTGCCTTTCCTCTTCTCCCCGCGCTGCGCGTACTGCAAGGGCCCCATTCTACAGGTGTGCCTTTCACTGGCCAGAGAAGCTTCATTTAGGTATCGCCAAAATACAACAGCCTTTCCAAATCACTTTGGTAAGTGAGCATACAAAATTAATGTTAAAATATTACTTGCCACTAATGTCAACAAGCTACTCACCAGAATGTTACTGTGAAGTGCTGAGAGGAAGTCTTCACTGAAAATAATGTTGTGACTGAATTGAAATGGAACCAAACAGGTCCCATGGACGTTAGTCTCACAGCCCTTAATAGATATCAAAAGATTTCAAGACACTCTTCTCTCAACCATCTAGGAATACCAGTCACTACACAGACTAATACAGCATTGGGAGTTTAGCAGGTTTCAGGCTTACAGAAATAACAATCTTTAACTGTATCTATATTATCTATGATATACTGTATTAGATATATTTTTCCTTCACTGAGTTTACACAGCTGCTCAATGGATGCAGGTATACAGGTGGACAGGTGTACAGAAAGCCTATTCACTGACATTCGTTGCTTGTCTGTTTGTCTGTCTGTCTGTCTGCCTGCCTGCCTGTCTGCCTGCCTGTCTGCCGAGCTTAATGTGAAGCTTTTTGTTGAAATCTTTCTCGCACAAGTGTGTGTTTGTGTTTGGATGAATACAAGGCTGTTTACAAATGTGGGCCAGACTCACTTTGGGCCCAACACAAACAGTCCTGCAAAATGGAAGGTACCAGCTGCATCAGCTGGAGTCCATCAACACTGTTTACATGCTTCTCCTCCAATTGGTTTATGCAATTTACAGCTGGCCGCTCCCTCTTGCACATAGCAGCGCATTCGAAGCTGCACATTTGTGTCTCAAGTTGGGCCGGGACACCTGGAAAATAGTCCACGGAGAATAATCACTGATTTCTGGTGAAAGACTGGTTTTGCAGAATAAATGGCAAGAAATGTTTATGAACTCACCGTCTCTCCTTCGCTAGTCTGCATCTGCATCCTTTCATCTTTTTTTCCTTTTTTATCCCCCTTTTCCATGTCCCTGGCCTGTCACTTTAACCCTTCGGATTACTGACAGTGTCAAAGAGACCTCCACTTTCACCAGAATTCAGAGCAAATTCTTTCACTGGTATTATTGTGCATTTCGTTTAGTGACCTGTTTCAGGGCCCTTCTCAGAGCTCTGCAGGGTACTGAAATTAATCCAGTATCTGAAGGGTTACAGTATTTCACGTGCGTTTGACCCCTGACTGCATGCCTGCACGGCTCACAGTGCACCTGTACTTGTACGGCAGAACATCTTGACTGCGATGGACCACACCTGGCACCCAGAGCACTTCTTCTGTAACCACTGCGGGGAGGTTTTTGGGGCTGAGGGTGAGTCCCGCCTCTACCTGAGATACTACCTGACATATCGGACAGGTAGCTAAGTGAACACTCAATGTGACACGCTGAGCAGAAAACCAGTGGCAGCATAGTAGGTTAGGGAACAGATGTGACGCTTCAGGGGTTGCAAGCTCAATTCCCTGGCGAGGCACTGCTGTTGTTCCCTTGAAAAATGAACTTCACAACATTACCTGTGTAAATGGATTGTGTGAATAACAAATTAAGCAGAGTAAGTTGGAAGAAGGAGAGCAGTCTGAGAAACAGCTTGTTGTTTTAAAATTTTAATGTGCTAAGCAGATGCTCTTATTAAGGAAAAATGAAAGAACGTATTATCCCATTTATACTGGCGGTCATGAACATAATAAATCTAAGTACCTTTTATCAAAAGTACAGCAGTGATGCCTGCAATGTTAATGGGAAAACTAAAGGCAGGCCGAGTTATCTAACTCTATTTCATGCTAAAACGTGTCACTTTAAAAAGCATCTTCACCAGACTCCAGGTGACTCAGTCACTTTGGACTAATTCATTCAACTCATTTGAACGAGTTGAATGGAATTAGTTAACAAATTCATTGATTGAAACAAATTTTCTGCGTTGGCTGTAATGAAATGAAACTCTACCCCTAATTCTGATCCTCACCCTTGCCAGGTTTTCTGGAACGCGACGGCAAGCCTTACTGCAACAAAGACTTTTACCGTCTTTTTGCGCCCAAGTGTTCCGGCTGTGGGGAGCCGGTGCAGGAGAACTACCTGTCCGCAGCCAACGGCACCTGGCATCCCGACTGCTTCGTCTGCACTGTGAGTCACACACCCCAGAGCCGAGACGCACGTGATCTCAGACGCGATCGTCCATTCAAAGATGTGACCGCGTCCCTTTTTTTCTGCATCTCAAATTATGAGAAAACAAGAGTAAGGAAGTGTAAACGAAAGTGTCCACCGGACCACAACAGTTCCTTTTTTTATTGCCCAGAGAACGCAGCTGCAGAATTTGGAGACAATGGTAGCACAGCGTTTGTACATTCCCATTAGAAAGTCAGAGCAAACTGCTCTTGGAACATTAAAAACAGTTGCGCACAGCTGTACACAAAACCCACACAACAAAACACGTCTTTCCAAATGTCCTTTTTGGAATACATATGGAATAACGTAAATATACTTATTGTAGTCTTGGAGACATACTTGGAGTTAATCGTGCCAAAGGTTTTGGGGGTGGATGTAAATAAATGAAAGAAAATAGAAGGTAGCTACCAACCCCTTCTTCTTTTGAACTTTATTTTTTGGGCTCTGCAGCACGATTACCCCCCCCCCCCCCCCTTTCTTTTTCCTCAGGACTGCCTGAATCCATTTCGGGATGGGTGCTTTATGGAGATGGATGGGCGTCCCCTCTGCTCTCTGCACTACCACTCCCGCCAGGGCACGCTCTGCGGGGGGTGCGGGACGCCCATTTCGGGGCGCTGCATCTCGGCCCTGGACCGCAAGTTCCACCCCGAGCACTTTGTGTGCGCCTTCTGTCTGCGGCAACTCAGCCAGGGAATCTTCAAGGAGCAGGCAGGAAAACCCTACTGCGGCACCTGCCACGACAAACTGTTTCTGTGAGAGAGTGACAGAGAGTGAGGAACAGAAAGAGAGAGAGAAAGAGAGAGAGTGTGTGTGTGTGTGTGTGTGTGTGTGTGTGTGAGGAGAAGTTTTTATTTATTTTGTCACTCAAGCAAACCATACACTGGACAACAAACAGAAAACAAACAAGCAAATTAAACCATAGAGAGCAACAGCTTATGATTAAATCTATTATGGGTTGCATATGGCTTCTGGTATGTGGCAGGTTTCCCTGTAATGGTGAGATCATTTGTTAATTGATTGTATGCATGCCCATGGCCAGCTGAACATTAAGTCCATTTTATTGTCCTTCTGCCCCTGCATTTTGAATTTTGACTGTTGTGCAACCTCTGTGTCACATGGTCACGTTTGCCGCCAGGCGCCTGCTCGCTTGTGCATTTGCAGTCATTTTTGTGGGCGAAAAGTCAACGTTCCGCGAGCAAAAAGTAATCTCAGCACAATCTCAAGGAACATTTGTTTTTTTTACAGTTTCTGTTTCACGTGTTAATTCACTTCAGCTGTGTGCTAAAGGCCCATCTTCAAAGCACAGTAGTTCTATATAAATAAATGCTAATATGCCTGATGCTGTAATGTAATAAACTGAATGCATATTAAGTCCTCATTTCACAGCCTATGGTTTAATTTTCCTGCCTCTTCCTGTGTGAGAGGAAACCTCATGTTTGACAGGTAGAAGAATGTCCTGTTTGGGAACTTTCTTTCTTTAGTAATTACCGTGTTATAACAATGTTACAGTTAGTCCTACAGCCACCCCATTCTGTAACTGCAGTGTAACTACATGTGAATAAGTTGGGCGGTGGAGTGAGATCATGCTGTGCTTGCTATGCTAGTATTTTCAGACAAAAGTTTAAAAAATTCAAGGACATAAGAAAATAAAGAAATTAAGAAAAATAGTGCTGTCTTGACAAACAGAGGTTAGATTTGAACTGGGCTATAGGCCTAGTTGGGATTATATTTTCTGCCAGGTTGAATTTCACCACATTCTAGTCTCTGTATTTTTGAAGAAGTACAAGGCCTTATGCCTCTCTCCCTCCCTCCCTCCATCTTGCCTTCTGTTTTCACTCTTTCTCATTCTTTCCCTTTCTTCTTCCCCCTTTCCTTTACTTTGTTTCCCTCGGTGGGACTGAACAGAGTCCAAGTTCAGGATTTATTGTCTTTTTGGCAGGACAAATTAAATAAGAGGTGCCAGACCTCTGCAACTCTCTCCTCTTTTTTATACACCTTCTTCTTTTTCTACTCTTCTTCCATTCAGTGGTCAGGGGGCAGTGGTCAGAGCAGGAGAGAGAGAAGAGAATGGACAGACAGAAGAAGAACAGAGAGAGAGAGGGAGAGTGGGAGAAAGGGGTGGTGCAGGCAGTGTTTGAGTTGACGGAACCTTGGAATAAATCATGTTGTCGTCGCCACGTTAGAACACTCTCCTGGTCTTGTACTCAGGCTTAAAAAATGAGAAGATGACATATAGCTCACTACTGTGCTTGGCTCAACAGTCAGCTCTGTTTATCACTCCACTCACACGACTGTAAACTGTGCAGATCGCCCTTCTTATTATATGTCAAAATATCCTTTTTGCTGTGTTTCGGTGGCGTAGCCTGCAGAGCGCTGTCCACATGTTCATTGCGAGCCGCGATGGCGGTGGTTTGAATCCGGCCACGCGACCTTTGTCGCATGTCTCTCTCTTTCTCTTGCTCCCATTCTTCCTGTCTCTCTACACTATGCTGTCCAATAAAGCTGAATACCCCTCAAAATATAACTTTTAAAAAATCCTTTTTATGATTTTGGTTCAGCGGTGAGAATCATCGCTTCTTGTCTTGATTCTTCAATAAGCAATAAGCCCACCTGGGTGTCACTGTGTCATCTGTTCTCATTAGAACAAAAAGCGCATGTCATAATTCATTGGACAAATACACATGGTGTGAAAGCATTAAACACATGCACAGAAAGCATACACTGTACAAACAGAGGACACGCGTGTGTGAGAGAGAATAAGTGTGTGAGAAATTAAATAAGTGTGTATTTATGGTGAGTGTGTGCATGTGTGTGTGATTGTGAAAGGGAATAAGTGTGTGTGTGTGTGTGTGTAAAAAAAAAAAGTGTGTTTGTGTATATGGTGTGTGTATGTGTGTGTACTGTATGTATGCGTGCGTGTGTGTGAGAGAAAGAGCAAGAGAAACACAGAAGGGAACTTGCTGGTGTGAAATAAACTGAAACAACAGGAAACATGAACTGTGGGTAAAAAATGAGCCAGAGAGAAGGCGAATCAGAGAACGAGAGAGAGAGGAAGAGAGAGTGAGAGAAGGTGGTGGGTGTGCTGTGGGGTGTAATTCAGGTGACATTTACAGCTCTGCAGCAGTGCAGCAGTGTGCCTGGGAGTGCAGTGGTACAGAGATCCTGCCCCCAGGGGGCAGAAAGGGAACGTAACCCCGCCCGACACTGTAATCATACCCAAGCCCCAAACTGCTTGCGACCCCGGTGTCACCTCTCTGGGGCACCAGGGCCCTCGGGCGTGAGTATTCCCTGAGCTTCTGAGCCCGTCGTGGGTCACAGCCCTGAGTGTGGCCCTTCTCTACGGCCCCCGGGGCCCAGCATGGTGGCCTGAGCTACAATCACGGTTTCAACCAATGAGCAGGCTTTCCATAGGTGCGGGGGCTTGACCACCGTGTCACAGTGCTGGCCCACACACCCTTCTGGTCAGACGCTCTCTTCCAGATAGATTTGTTCACGGTAATGAAAGGCAGCAGCACAATGGAACTTTGAGGCGTTCATCCTGCCAAATGTAAGATTCTGAGATATTAGGAGAACACCATTGCCAGATGTCTGTGATACGCATATATGAAGACATAAGTATACAGTTATTACACACACATACACACACTCAAAGGCACACATACACACATGCACACACTCACACATACAAATACACACACACACACACACTCAAAGGCACACATACACAGGCACACACACACGCACACACTCACACGCACACACTCAGGCACACGTTTTAGTACTTTGAGTACAGAAAGCAGAAAATATAACTCAAAAATACTTTCTGCCTAAATGCAAAGGGCGATTAAAATAACACACATTAACTCAAATAAACCTCCTTCGGCAAAAAACACAAAAATGCAGAAGATACAAATACATTTAAATAAGCAATCGTGCTCACATACCACACACACACACACACACACACACACACACACACACACACACACACACACACACACACACACACACACACACACACACACACACACACACACACACACACACCACCCCCACACAAAACAAACACATTCACAGATGCATGCAGATCTCAGCAGAGTCCACGTGTCTGTGTTAGAAGAGTGCCAGCATTGCAGATAAAAGGATTTTTTTTCAGTCCCTGAATAAGTTAACAGCTGGAACAATGACAAACAGGGCAGACAGAACATTGTAACAAAATGCTTCTGACAAACCCCCCTCCCTCCCTCTAAAACCTGACTCACTTGTTTGCTCATCGGTTTTATTATCAATCGTCCATTTTATTTTGTGAATTGCACAAGAGGAATAGAATGTACCGGAGCGGTCTTGAGCATTGTAGCGCACCTCACCAAAAATAGACAAAATGTCTGTTGCTTGTTTGATTGTTGAGATTAAAACAGAATTCAATTAAGATGGCAGAACATAACCAGAAGAAGAGCGACAGTGAGCTGAGAAAAACATGCCCTGCCTCTAAAACTCACACTGAAGCACACACTAAAACGCTTCCTGTCCATCGGCTCCCTGAATCGCCGCCCAATGCCTAATTTAAATAAATTAAGTTGTTGCACGAACATTTGTTTACGTTCGAAAACTGTCCGATCACACTGCGTTACAAAGTATGCCAGTGACAAAACAAACTTCTCGAGGTGTGCGACATTGAGAAAGAGTGTCATGCAACACTTTTTTTCAGTTGTAAATACATAATTTTTGCTGAGTGACACTTGCTGAACGTGTCATGCAACTTTTAAATTAGCTGCAAGTCTCCCAGAAATACATTTTGCGAGGTTGGGCTATCTGATTTGGAGCAACAAACGATTCTCTGTTAAATTGTGCCAACTGTAAGATGTGCCAATCTAAGATGCCAAAATACCATGCCAGTGGTATTCATTTGTGCCCATAGATACCTGCAGAAAGAGCAGCTTTTGTTCTTATTCAGCACTGATTCAATCAATTAAAACACTTGATTAAAACAGTCAACCTCACACACTTCCATGGGCCTAAATTGTTTCCTGATTTTACGGAGAAGTCCTGCATTGGATAATTGTATATCAATTATGTATGTAGCATCTTCTCCGAATCCAGCTGTGCACTTTTAACGCTCCTCACTCAGTGATTTCTGACTTCACATTCAAATGGTCTGACAGAGAGAGACAGGCCGAAAGCTCAGTGTTATTAACCCTTTGAAGAGTAGGTTTTTTGGAATTAAAAAAAAAATTCTTAGCCAGTGTTCTAGAACTCCATTAGTGATTGTTACATCAGCATTAGAATGTTCCGCTAAGAGCATTCTGATCAAATATTTGTGACCTTACACCTTTAAATGGTTAAAAGAGGCTTGAGTTTTATCCCAGTGTGACAAGTTTATTTTTTTAATAAGGTGAAGTCAAAACCCAGCAGACCCTGCGGATCTCTAAGCGTCGGAGTGACTGCCACTGGCTTACGCTAATCCCCCACCGCTTATAGCAAACAAGCAACATTATGTCATCCAATACAGTGACACAATGCATCCTATGAATAAATCATTCATTTCAAAAGGAAAATATTCCCTGCCTTTGAATGCCAGTGATGGGGACTTTCCAAGTTTTATAATACATTTCTTTTCATGCCTCGTTTCTCAGTGTGTGAAAACATTGCATTTAATCATTTTCGCACTCTAAGACATCGGGGTTTGACTAAACCTGAGACAGAAAACAGGATATATAATATATACTATATAAATATTATTTACAATGCGAGTCATTGGTAAGTCCCCCTGATATGGCGATGCTGATAAAAGTCAGTATACACGTTAGAGTGCTTCACGCAGCCATCGATGTCCTCCTCTTGTTGGTAGCGAACACAGATGTGTTTTTAAGCTGAGCGGAAAAGCGACAGCCTCAACACACCTCTAATGACTTCCATGTAACAAGCTGTGTGACTGCGAGCAGGGAAATGAATTAGACGTGCCCCATTCACGGCCGGGACCTTTCCCTCCTCTACCTGTGTTTACCTTGGCACGCGGGTGGCAGAGCGCAGGTATCACACCTGATTAATGACTGGCTCCTCTGTACTGAGCACTTCCTGTTGCTCTTGGCAAAGGCTGCCTCCACAACTTTCTCTCTCTCTCTCTCTCTCTCTCTCTCCGTCCCTCTCTCTTTACTTCTTGCCCTCTCTCTTGCTAGCTAGCTCCTTCTCTTCTTTAATCATTGAATCTCTATTTCTCTCTCTCTCCTTCTTGTTCTTTCTGTTGCTTTCTGGCTCTTTCTTTTTTAATCATTCAATCTTTCTCGTTCTTTCTTTCTCCCTCTCTTTCTTGCCCTCTCTGTTGCCCCCCAGCTCCTTATCTCCTTTAATCTTTGACTCTCTCTCCCTCTCTCTTCTATTACTGTCTTCGTTGTATAGCGGTTCACTCACCCTTTCTAAGGGCACTCTGCGCTCTCTCTTCTGTTCCACTGGTCTGTGGTAAAATGTTTGTTATTAGTGTTGTACATAATGCCTGTTTCTCTTACCTCCAGGGCTATCTCCAATAGTGAAGCAGTGCAGTGGTGCACTGTAAAGTCACCATTGCATATTATTGATGGTGGACCGGTATGTGTAATGCTACTTTTTAAAATGTTATTTAATGCTGGTTATTTATCAAATTAAATACAAGTGATCATACAGCTGTGTTACAAAAGCACTGTATGAAGGACAAAGGTGTTCCTGTACAAGGCATGTAATATCAGACTGAAAAACGTGATGTCCAAGCTAATAGGGAACGGCTGAAAACCTCACTGTTCTCGTGGCAATGGTGACTATGAGTATCGATCCTGCACTGGTTGGTATTGAACGGTAACTCTCAGGTAACTTTTCGAACACAGGCCAACCCCAATAAGTGCAGGTCAAAAGGCTAGCTAGCCCATAAGGCTACAAGACCATACATGGAATAAAAAATGTTTTCCCTTTATTTAAACAGATAGGTCAGCTAAGAACTGTGGCATATACAGGAAATGACATCATGCAAAAATAAAAAAACGGTGTTCCCGCGGAAAGTAAACGCTGCGGCTCCTTGTGGCTCGGAGTCTGACGGATCAAAAGCCGACTTCAGCCTGTCGGGCAGCAGCTGGTTTTCATCAGGAGGAAGAATGACCCCGAACAGGGCTTCAGAAACACGACTCGAATGAAAACAGAGAGATGCGCAAGAGGAAAGAGAGGAGTCACCGTTTCTCTGCTGTGTGTGTGTGTGTGTGTGTGTGTGCAGAGGGACATACCCTCGCTGAGCATTTGGAGAGCTTCTGAAAACACCCTCCCCAAATTCCATCCCCCCGCCAAAAATATCTCTGCCTCATCTCCCTCTGATCTTAAACCAGATGTGTGATTTTATCAATCCTGACCCCTCCAGCCATGGTGGAATGTCCCATCCTGAACTCGCGAGGGGGGGGGGGGAGGGAGGGAGTGTGATTTAGGTGGAGAGATAGCGAGCCACGAATGAGCAACAGGCTCGTGTCCCAGTAAAACTGACAGATATGGAAGGGGGTGACAAGCTGGAGCGATGAGATATTGGGGTATGAGGGCCACCCCCAGAGAGAGGACGGTTTCACCCTCCTATGAAAACATGAAAACATCCCTCCCCTGTAACAGTGTCCAAGGCTTGCAAGAGGGACCCAGGCCGATCAAACAGAGGGTCTCCCCTAAATCAGGGCCAGAGAAACAGTCATGGGACCATGTAAAACCCCTGCATGTTTGCGTTTCATTATAGAATGGTTAAATGTCTATCCATGTTTAAGTTTGATGATGAGCTTCCCATCCCCCATATTGCATAAATAGGCAAGTAGAGGTTCATTGTAGTTACCTTGTTAATTTAATCATCCTTTGCATTCAGGTATTAAAGTATTTAATATAAGTATATATATAAATATATATATATATACAGTAAGTGTGTGTGTGTGTGTGTGTGTGTGTGTGTGTGTTTATGACTTTGCACGTGTGCTGCGGTTTATACCAGATCATTATAATATTTGTTTTGTGGAGGAACCACTAACTGTGTAAAGACAGTGCTGACGGAGAGCTGAATGGACTCCAGGGCTTTTCTGAAGTTCAGGTTGGGCGCAGGCAGAGGTGCAAATCCAGGGGACATAAAGTAAAGGTCCTCCCCAGTATTTTGCTCCAATCACCTGGATTTGCTAATTAACATAATTCTTCAGCGAGGAGGTAAAACGAATTAGTGAAATCAGCTGGCTGAGTCTACGGGTGGAAGAAACACATGGTAGGACTTTTACTTTATCTCCCCTGGATTTCCACCTCTGGGTGCAGGGAACTCCGGGTAATACATCATCAACAGAGCAGGGAATGGCCAGCCCCTTCGAACCTGATCCCAGAAAATGTTGACCTCTGTCTGCAGTAATCTAGGACACTGCCCAGCCTTACTGCATGGGTCACAGTGCAGGATCACATGTGTAATCAGACATAGGGAGAAAGGGAGGAAGAGAAAGAGAGAGAGAGAGAGAGGGGGGGGAGGAGGTGAATTTATCTGTCACATGATCTCATTTACCACCAGGCTGATGTTTGTGCACTCTTTATTGTCCAGCAGGGGTGCACATGAGGGCTGACTTTTTGGGAGGTTTAATGGCAACTTCTGCTCTTAATTCTTTAATGAGTCCAATCATTTATTTTTATCTGACATTTTTGCAGACCCTCATGTGAGTGCCAGATAGAGAAAGAGAGAGAGAGAGAGAGAGGGGGGGGGGGGGAGGGAGGGAGGGAGAGAGACAGAAAGAGAACGAGTGAGGGGGAGAGGAAGGATAGCGACAGGGAGAGAGAGTGAGAATAAATGACTCACAGTATTTTTATAGTACAAGAAAGATAAAAGGAACTATGTACAAATTGTGAAACAATTCAACATGGTAGATAAACGGCCACTTATCTGTTATCACAGATTTCTGTTTCAGTCATAATCCTGTTGACTGTAAAAGCAGACTCTGAAATGTTTTTCAACACAGACAAATCTTCAGTATAAAATGAGCTCATCGAGTACTTTTAACTCAAATAAAGTTCTTATGGTCAATATCTTGAGACCCGGCGGAAAAAAAAGTTTAAGCCTTTGACGAAATGCAAGTATCTTAGATGAAAAAAACATGTTCCACAGAAAATATTTTAAAATATATAATTTATAACATTTTTCTTGAATGTCCCTTGCAGTGTATGTTTCAGCAAAGTAGAATATGTGGTTCTTGAGATTAAAACCGGAGACTTGTGTCCCCTACAGGGGACAAAAATATCTAGGTGTTTGGATGTTATTGGCCTCATCATATAAACACTCTTAGAGTTGTGTTAACACTGTTAGAATTAATTTACCACCTTAGAGTTTAATTAACACTATGAGAGTTGATTTATCACTATTAGAGTGGATTTAACGCTAGGGATTTTGCTGTGTGTGCAGTGAAGCTGTTGCCATCTTAACCCAGTATTCTGACTGCATAGGCATCCTTCACTAAAACTAAACGTGCCAAACCCATAATAGATTGTAGTCCTACTCTCCCAGACAGACACACTGCAACATTCACTGCCAGCACCAACAGGAACTGAGGGATTACTGACATTTTTTTCTATCAAACCCCCCTAACCTTTGGATGGTAACTTGTGGCTGAGGTCTAAAATGTTTCCATTCAATGGAGAGATCTCAAGCTGAGGCTTTGAGGGGATCACTGTTCAAATTAAAGACACTGCGGCTCATTTAGTCTTCAAATCCAGCTATTTGAAAACAGAAGAATATATGCATGCACAATAGCACAATAGGATGAAATGAGAACCACATTTATTTGCAGAAAGTATCTCTCTCCTCTTTGCCAAGTACTCAGTTTAGCAAATTGCGCTCCTTTATGCTTATTGTATTTCTAACCTCATACATAACAACTAACATGCAGGCGGACAGATGCACGCATTCCCTGACATGAGTAAAAAGATGTATAAACATGCAGTAAACTAAAAAACAGGCTGTATGTACACTGATAGATGCTGGGCCCGGTCGACTTTCACAAAGAGTAATGCAGAGTTCATGGTTTTAGCTTTGTTGTTCAAGTGTAACCAAGTCAAGGTCTGCAACCTTCTGAATGATGTCATGGGCTCGCACAAGGTCTTTGGGTTTTCTCAAATTGATGCTCAGATTTAATCGTTTCATCTGCGGCTTTATGCGGATTTGTTGTGATTGTTCATTCCTAATTTTGCAATGTATTCCCAACTGTGGAAAATCACTTTGACTGGGCATTGATTGAAGAGGTTCTCAAGAGTTCACATTTTCTTAAACCTCTTCTGAAAGCGTGAAATGACATAAAAATCAGTGCATGTGCAGGATAGTGTCAGATTGACCTCACGTGTACGTGCAACAATGGATTTCATTAGATTGATATGGTATATGAGCCTATGCTAATGCTAACATTCCACAGACTTGTAGCGGAGAGATATTAAAGGCCCAATCAGTAATTTCACTTACTAAAAAAAGCTAATCGCTTACAATGAGCAAAAATATGAAGACATAGTACTATGGTATAGATTTATTATCCTAGTAAAGATAATAATAAAGATCCTCATGAAAAGCACTTCAAAAGGAAAAATAAGTATTTAACGTAAAATATTTTTTGTAGTCCTTGCACAGCTCATCGCCATAGAAACAAACTCCTCACTCACTCATTGTTTTTACTTGGTGCTCACTCATCAGATAATATCTCGAAAAGAATAGTTAGCTAACATTTTTCCAAATAAACCATGCCTTGGAAATGGCTTTATCGTATTGTATTGTAGCTGTTTACAGTAAAAAAAAAAAACTACAACAACCATGATCTTGGGTATTTAGTTGCCAAGCGTGCAATTCTCGTCGATTAGCAACCAAAATTACTGAGTGGGCCTTTAACTTGGCATGTGAGGCTAATGGCATATCGTGGCACATATGGCTAATGCTAATGTACCATGCATTTGTAGTACAGAGGTGTAAGCCTGGCACACGAGGCTAATGCTAACGTACCGTGTGCTTCCAGTGGAAAAGTATAAAACCGGCACACGAGGAAGACACTATGGCTGAATCCCATCCTCTGGACTCACACACAGACTCAGAGGCGCGTTCTCCTCAAGTCCACGAGTGCTTAGGGCTGACCCAAGTCCATGAGTGCTTAGGGCTGACCCAAGTCCACGAGTGCTTAGGGCTGACCCAAGTCCATGAGTGCTTAGGGTCAGGGGCGCAGAAGAGATTAGGGCTGATCCATTGTTAAAACAGCATTTTTGGCAGGGGCTCTTATGCAGACTTTTCACACACTCTCTATCCACCCTTTTTGTAAGTCCACATCAATTCAGACTTACCTGAGTTTGTCCTAAATCGGGAAGTTAGGAGCTACTTTGTAGCTTTGCGAATAGGCCTACAGCCTCTGATTTTCTGTGCTTCTAGTTTGACAAAGTGGATGTGGTTAGGAACAGCTTCTTCAACTTAAAAACACATTTCTTGCATTCATTATATTTTTAGCTGTTGGGTGATGTATTAGTCAAGTGGTTGAACAAACATGTCCAAGAGCAGTCTCACAGAACCGCACAGACATGTATTTGGTTATAGACAATTGAGGCATGCGCTCAAGTCTTTACACTCTTAGAAAAATCCATAAGGCTGAAAGTTTTCAAAGGATGACATGGCTTCTGTTCCCGTGGACCCTGACCTTGGCGATAATGATGTTTTCAATTGATCTTTCCAAAGTGCCAGTCAGTCTGGTTAAATGGAAACAAGTCACAGCTCTGAGGTCAAAATCTCAGGGCATCGACATGACACCCCAGGGGCCCAGAGACCCAAATAACTTTCCCAGGAACGCATTTCATTCAACAATTCACATATCTGCAGGCAGCTATCTTGCTTGTTTTGCGTAACAGGATTGTATGCAAGGCACAGAGTGAATACAGATATTGTGTATTCCCAGCCAAGAACGAAAAAAATATAGTATGTATCTATTACTCATAAAAATTTGTTCTCATTTCATTTCTTTTCAACTTTTAAAACAATACACAGAACAATGTCTTCCTATTTTAGGTGAATAATTTGTCCCCTTAATTTAGTGGACATGTAGGAATACTGCAAGCAGCATTCATTTATTTACTAATGGCAAGAACACACATTCATGTGCACACACACACACACACACACACACACACACATACACACATGCACACACACACACACAACACACACACAAACACACGCATACACACAAGCACACACACGCATACACGCACGTACACACACACACACACACACACACACACACACACACACGCAGGGGTAAGAGCAGAGGGCACAGCCCAATGATCTTTTTCACAGATAAGCCTGGAGCCCACAGGCCCTGACTTCAAATACAATGTCTCCACAGTCACCAGCTTTTACTGCTATACATTCTCATCCACCTTCACTGCTATTAGCTAAGGTTCATCTTGCTTCCATCGGGTGCGCGGAAAAAAGTGTTTCGTTTGGTCACATTCTGTAGCATGTCACGTACACTTGACAAGGGCTTGTGCCAAGAAACGTTTTATCAGTGTAGTCAGACATGGGCCATCCGTTTTTATCAACCAGCCATGCCCAATTTGCACAGTGTAGATCAGCGATAGTCACCAGCTCCCTGTTTCCACGGTTTGTGCTGCGACTTGCCCACAGCGTCGTGTAACACAAACAAAACCAAAAAAATATGTGAAAATCTGATCGGCGGAAGATTAGCTGTAAGTGTTTGGACACGACGCAAGAGCACAAGTGCCATTTTGTGGGAAAGCTGTCTTTGCCAAACAACTGCCGCAGCCACGCTAGGAAACAGAGAGGCAGACGACTGATGACAGAATGCAGGCCAGTTTTTTATGGGTAAATGCATCCAATAAACATAACACTACGGAAAACTGTCAAGATCAATATAAACACACATCTAGAAAACAATGTGAAATTATGAAAACAAATAACCAGACACACAGCCCTTACACAGAACTGGGACTGAGGGGTGAAAATGGGAAAAGTTGAAATGGTGTCTTGTTACATTTCTCCATTCCCTGGGCACAGTAGGGCCTGCTCGGTGCTGCTGGTCCTCATAAATCATGTCAGTCACCTGTCTCAGGTGTATGCAGAGTTTTTAACCCCCTTGGTGTGCAGTGTATGTACATTTTAAATTGCAGCAACTCTTCTCTCTCACCGACAGCACAAAACAAACCCTGTCCGGGGTAGTGACGGGTGGTCCGGGTTTGAGAGAGCTCACTCCGGGGGCCCCCGGCTCTTTCAAAGTGCCACACCGGTGCGATACACTTCCTCTCAACACCACGGCGCATCCCAGAATCCTCCGCTCTGCTCGCTAATGGCCTTTACTGGTGTAACATTACTCTCGCGACGCACCGGCTGCCACTGACTGACTGCGCTGAGATGGCGACTGAAAAGAGCCGTTTCAGAGCTGCTTCAGGAGGTCCCCAGAAAGAAAGGAGCTCCAGTGGAAAGCTGTTAGCGGGGCTGTTATTAATGTGTTGACGTACTGAGGTAGGAGCTGTATCTCACAGGATGAGGGTGAGGACTGAGGGTATATAATCAATGGCCTTTCTGTCCATGCTGTTATACACACATACACACTCACACACACATGCACGCACACACACATATGCAACACACACACACACACACACGAATGACATAGAGACAAATACATGGGACACACATACAGTGCCCTCCAAAATTATTGGCACCCCGGTAAAGATGAGTAAGAATGGTTATAATAATTTCACTGTTTGAGGAATTAGAGAGGGGGAATTGACCAAACAAGACGGTAAACCACGCCACACCTGCACAACACGGAAGACAGACAGGTAAACATAAAAACATGACAAGAGACGTGAGGAAAAGAGGAAAACACGGAGCACAAACAGGGAAGTAGACTGAGAGGGAACGGAGGGCGTAACAAGTTAACCATTTTTGTGTTGATTTGAACGTATGTTTTGGATCATTGTCCTGCTGGAAGATCCAACGACGACTCAGTTTTAGTTTCCTGGCAGAGGCAGCAAGATTCAGATAAAAAATTTCCTGGTATTTCATGAAGTTCGTGATGCCATGTACCCTAACAAGTTTCCCAGGGCCTTTGGAGAAAAAACAGCCCGAAAATATCATGGAACCTCCACCATATACGTAACAGTGAGGATCTGGTTATTTTTGGTATAGCCATCTTTCCTTTTACGCCAAACCCACCTTGAGTGTTGGTTGCCGAAAAATTCCATTTTTGTTTCATCTGACCCTAGAACAAGGTTCCAGTCAAAGTTCCAGTTGCATTTAGCAAACTCCAGGCGCTTACATTTGTGGTGAAATGACAGGAAATGTTTTTTTCTGGCATGCCTTCCAAATAATTTGCTGGCGTCGGTAGTTTTGGAGACTTGATAACCCCAAGATGCTACTTTCGTCTGTAATTTTCCAACAGTGATCCTTGGGGATTTGGTTTGCCTCTCTTACCATCCTCCTCACTGTGCATGGGGGCAAAATAAACTTTTTTCAAGTTTGTAACAGTTCCAGTTGCTATGAACTGTTTAAGTATTGGTAGATATGGGTAGATATGGGCATTTTCAGGTGAGTAGAATTTTTTTAATAGCCATTCCCTGACTTATGAAGCTCAACACACTTTTCCCTCATTTGATTTGTGTGTTTTCTTATCTTTCCCATGTTCCTAAACACTCTGATCAACTTTAAAAAGTTAAATATAAATTGAAAAAATGCTTCAGTTACATTTTGTTCATAAAAATTTCAAGGGATGCCAATAATTGTGGCACATGTGGTTTTGTTAAAAAATATTATTTCTTGATGAGGGATTTTTTTTTCTCATAATAAATTTACTGTTTTTTTCAGTGTGAGATTAAGCTAATTCACCAAAAGGTGAATTTTTTATAACCCTTTTTACTCATCTTTACCAGGGGTGCCAATAATTGTGGAGGGCACTGTACATGCAACTAACCCAATAACACACACACACACACACACACTTCACTCAAACGACAGACATTAACTCTGTGGGACACATACAGTTTCACAGACCCAGGCAACATATTTAATCAGTTTTAATAAAGCTCTACATGACATGTACAGTCAAACATATCATACCATACAAGTGAGAGAAGCAACTTTGATCAGACGAGAAGGGTCTCCTTAATGACTCCAAAGCAGAAAAAATCAAACAGAACACAAATTTTGGATCACACTCATAGGTGTGCACGTGCAAAACACACACACACAAACACACGCATGAGCGCATGCACACACGTGTCCAGCCACGGAGACATGAACACGTCTCTAAGCAACGCAAAAACGGCCCCTTCTGGGACAATAAATAAACGAGAAATTGAAAAAAGGGTGCAGAGTGTTTGCTTTTCTGAGCGGTACAGTAGATTACAGTATAAAACCCAAAACCCAGACACATGTTCAGGATCAACACAAGATGAAGAAAATTTCCTTTGCTCTTTCCCAGGAAACTTCTCTTTATTTATGTGTGTGTGTGCGCGTGCGTGTGTGTGTGTGTGTGTGTGTGTGTGTGTGTGTGTGTGTGTGTGCGTGTGTGTGTGTGTCAGTGGCGGCTGGTGATCTAAATATAGGTTGGGGCGCTAGCATTTCTAAAAAAAAAAAAATACATCTGACTTTGACTTTAAACAGAAAAAACAAGCTACCGTGTGTCTCAGTTGCATAAGACAGTTTGATTGGCAACAGTGGAGGACAGTTTTTCAAGTAAGACATCACTGAACTAGAGTGCGGATCGGGCCGCATATTTCTGTCCGAACCCGACCGAGCCCGACCCGAACCCGACAGGAATTCTGCTTTTTATGTCCGAACCCGACCCGAGCCCGACGCAGTTAAGGCACTGAAGCGCTGACATTGTGTTTCCCTGTCACGCAGTTGTTGTTACCATGGTTACAGCTTCTCTGTTTAGTGGTCACTGGGCACCTAAATGACCGTCAAAAGGCATTGTTTTATTGGTAGATAACAGACACACACAATATTCGGTATCATTTTTATTTATTTCACACTATATTTTCACCAAAAACAACTTGAAGCACCATGTGCAGTAAGCTAACCCATCCCAATTAGTACAGTAATACCTTGACATACAAGTTTAATTCGTTCCGTGACCGAGCTCGTTACTCGGTTTACTCGTATATCAAATCAATTTTCCCCATTGAAATTAATTTAAATACCATTAATCCGATCCAGCCCCCCAAAAAACACCCTAATTTCTTTGTTACGTTGTTATAAAAATGAGAAATGTATTTATAAATTATAAATAATTAATACAAAATATAATACAAAGATAATAAAATAGAATATAAAGAAATAAACTGGTTCTAAACTTAATTGCTACATTATTATTCTTCACTTACACTTAATCTTCATCAGTGACGTTTGCATCTTTTTCATAGATTTTTGGCTTTTTCGTCACGCTTTTCTGACTGATCTGCAGGGCGTTTCGATAAAAACCTATCCATGGTGGTTTGTTTCTTCCTTCCCTTCAGAATTTTTCGGAAATGCGAATGCAATTTCCGAAATTGCATTCGCATTCGCAATGCTCCGCTTGCTCGGCTCGTAACTCGGGTCTAGGCTCGTAAGGCGAAACAAGAAATTGCTCGGAATACTCGTAAGTTAGTGCACTCGTATGTCAAGGTTTTACTGTAGTTCAAAAGTAAAATGTTCGCTAGTTGTTCGGCCGCCGTGACCGAGCCCGACCCGTTTCTCCCAATGAACGCCTTGAGAAAGGTTCTTTTTGCAAAGAAATAACCGAATTTTCTTTGCTTTCTGTTCCACTTGAAGAAGCCATTTCGAATTATCTCTCTCGCTTGGTCTAGGACAGGTCTACTTGAATGAATGAGTAGCAGCCGACTGAACCTATCCGTAGTACTTGCGCACTCGCAGTGATATCCTGCTAGATGCCGGCTGGGCGTGATAAACATGCCTTAAATCCAATCAAATAATATCATAAACCATGAGGACTAATCAGAAAAGGGTAGGATAGTCCGGGGCGCACAGGCCTGCGCCCGGGGACTTCCTTTTTTGGCGGCGAATCAGGCAGCAGTATCAGGGGGCTCGCCTGAAAATGAATGAGTGCTCTGATTCACCATAACGTTACCGGCGCCCCGCAGTCCCCGGAACATGCATATGTAATGTATTAAACTTTAGACAATGCAAGGCCAACATATAACATGTTTAAGCTACTAAAAAATTAAATAATAATAAAAAATAATAATAAAAAATAATAATTTTAAGCTACTAAAAAAATTAAATAATAATAAAAAATAATAATTTTTTTTAAACTTTTTTTAAAATTTGTATGTGGGGGAGGGGGGGCGGCGCCCCAGCGCCCTCTATAGGCCGGCCGCCACTGGTGTGTGTGCATGTGTGAGTGTGTGTGACAGTGTGTGTGTGCTTGAGTGTATGTGTGTGCTTGAGTGTATGTGTGTGCTTGAGTGTGTGCCTGGAAAGACAGGTTTTTCTGAAAGATCTTCTGCTCTAGGTCATGCAGGAGACCTGCTCGACTGTGAGTGAGGAAATTTAGAAGAAAAAAAAGTCCTGGACCAGGAATCTGAAACCTCACTCTTGGAAGACTGCAATGTCTACTGGATTTTTGCTGCATTTCAGGACTTTCAAGTGCTTAAGTCGTTTATTGGCTGTAGGCTCCCTGTGCCTTTCTTGCCAAGGCCTAAATTGGTTGCTGATTGAAAGAAGGCTGCCAATTTAAGATCCTTTCCCTGGATCATATAATTGCTGTACAGAAAACATCTGTGTGAATGTGAGGTGAAACTAAGGGTACTTGAGCCAAAATGTCTGGCCTATGGGCAGGGTGGAGAAGAGCCGAACTTACTGTCTTGGTTTCGCTGACGAGATCTTTCTCACATTCCCTGAAGTCTGTCATGGAGTGGTCAACTGGATCTCAGGCCAAGATAAATCTGGCTCGTCCTCCTGTGTGATGGCAGAGTTCAGTCTGTCTGCTTTAGTCGCACAGAAAATATTTGCTTTGATGCTAAAAGTAAAGAAAATACAGAAAAGAAGAAGATTGGAAATGAGGGAGTTTGATGAACTGGAAAACAAGAACATGATACAAAAGAAAAATGTTTGCTCCTCTTCCAGTTTCCACAATTTGGTTTTAATGGAAGTCCTCACATTCCTTATTCTGAAATATTCCCCCTCAGTCTGTCTCTCTCCTCATCCCTCTCATGGATCCCTGCTTTTATCTTAGCGGCGTAAAACGCGGCCACCTGAGCATATCTATCGGCGAAACCCCAAGCTCCGCGCCATCAGTCACGGCGGCGGAGTTAACAAGTTTTCCCTCACGCGCTTATCTCCGTGCGGGTAGAGCGAGGGGGCAGATTGGATTACTGTCCCGATGACAGAACAGAAGTATGTTGCGCCCTGCACCCCTACCTGGGCATGGAGTTCACCCCGCGGTACCGACAACACAGCGGCCCACTGCGCTTTGCTGAAGAACGGAGAGTTTACCGAGGGTAGCACTTAAGCCCAGCTCAGATCAAATCTGCCAGAGCACGCTGGATGAGACTGTCCAGTTTTTCATTTTTATTTTAAACATGAAATCTTAGAATGTTGAAGACCACACATTCCACATCAAAACAATGGTTAATTCATTAAATGGCTGTTCCCATAACAACGCGTTTGGAGTGTTGCTTCAGAAGTATCTTTGCATGGCCTGTGGCAATCTTAGCATTCCAAATTGCTTTAATTCACAGATGCACTCCACTTAGCAACAATCTTTGTACATGTGAATGTACACTTGAACTATATACACTTAGCATGCTTTAAATATAAATAAAGTTCATATCATTATTCTTCAAGAAGCCTAAACTCAACACTACTAGGTTTTCACATGATTAATGGATTTAATGTAACGGTTTGTTGCATGCTGAGACTCCAAATGCCCTACCGGCCAACAAACCTACAGCCCAAAGATAAAGACATACTGTAAGGGTGGAGTCGGGGCGGAAGACCAGACGCGATTAAAAGGGAATCTAAAAGTTATTCCTGTGAAGGAAATAACCGCAAATATTTGTGGAGACTAATCCGCAGAAAAAAAAGAGTGAAACACGAGAAACACAAGTGAAAACAAAGAAAAACAGGAAAGAAAATAGAGAAATGGAGTTTGTGTGGAATATACACTTCTCGGCTTTATCGAACAGCCACGTTTTAAGAAGGGCCTCCAAAACCTGTCTAACATGAACGACGTGAAATGAGAGATCAGGAGAGAAAATTTAAATGTGGTCCTAGTTTATGAAAACAAACCTTTCCAGAATCTCTCTAAGAACATCGTTCACTAGCGCCTGGAAGACAGAGGGGGTGCTAGTGAGACCGAACGGCATCACCCGGTACTCGTAGTGCCCGTGGTGGGTGTTAAACTTTGTCTTCCACTCGTCGCTCTTGCGCACGCGCACCAGGTTGTAAGCGTTACGAAGATTGAGTTTCGTAAAAATTGACGCCCCCTGCAGGTGCTCACATGCGGAGTTCATCAAAGGAAGAGGGTACCTGTTCTTGACAGTGATGTAATTTAGCCCCCGATAGTCAATACAGGGCCTCAGGCCTCCATCCTTTTTTTTGACCAAAAAAAACCTGCACCAGCCGGTGAGGTGGAAGACCTGATAAAGCCATTAGCCAGAGATTACTCAATGTACTGTCTCATAGCTGTGCTCTCCGAACCTGATAAGAAGTATAGAGAACCCCTTGGTGGAACAGTACCCGGATATAACTTGAAAGTGCAGTCATAAGACCTATGAGGTGGCAAGGTGGTGGCGCATTGCCTACTAAAAACCTCAGCGAGGTCAATGTACCTCTCAGGTACATTGGTAGGCAAATGTAATTTGAGTGCCCCTACCACCTCCGAGATTTTAGAATCAACAACAATCTGGACTGGAAAAATTTCTCCCTCCTCATTATCACTGTCGGAGAAGAGAGTGGGACAGTCGCAAGACCGACCCGAATCGAAGTTAATGTGAGAGTGGCAATATGATTTACACTGGGGACCCCACTGACTTGTCACCACCCCAGTTAATGTGAGGCTCGTGAAGAGCCAACCATGAATGTCCCAGGACGAGTGGGTAAGCAGGGGAATTGACCAAAAAAAGGCGATCATCGAGGGCTGTGACAAAAAAAGGACGAGTGAAAATGCGTTGATGTTAACAAACCCTATTCCAGAGCCGTCAAACAGGCAAAAGAGTGTGAGAAAGTGTATTATCTTGTCTCGCCAGAGACCCAGTTCCCCTAACAAGAACAGTTCTCCCGTGATTTAGTACCCCTAGAGTCGTGAACAAAAGCCCCATCTACTTGCATAGGCTCCTCCCAACTAAAAGAGAAGTAGGTGGAAGTGTGGGCTGGAGGTGCTACTGATTGAGAGAGAGAAATGAACAGGACAAACTCTGCGTTCCCTCTCATGCTCCCTGACATGGTTGTCAATCCGAATGGCCATAGTAACTAGAGAACTGAATGTGTCAGGCGGCTTGAGCACGGACAGGGCATCTTTAACAGAGTCAGACAATGCGTTAAGTGGTCTGTCGGACCAAGTGGTCTGTTGGACCACCCTGTCTCCCCTGCCAGCACCCAAAATGTAATACTGAAAGCCGCTAAGGTGTCTGTACCCTGGTGAAAATGAGTTAGTTTAACAGCCGACTCTTGACCTGAAATGTTCGTAATCGAAAACTAACTTCATCTCCTCCATAAGGTTATCTGAGTCGTGTGTAACTGGGGCATTAGACCGAATCAGTGGTTCCGCCCAAGCGAGAGCACCATTAAAAGCATTGAGCTAAGAAACCCCGGCATTTTTCCGGTTCCCCACTATAGCGGGATGGCAGCTGGTGTTTGGGCTCCTTAGGAGTGGCACAGAAACAGGGTTACTGGGTGCTTGTGCAACTGGGCCAGTGACTAAAATGGTCAGCATGCGGAGACTGTCAGCTAAGTCCCGTAGACACTCTCCCTGGTGACGTAACTGATCCATGAACTGCCCTTGCTGTGTGTGTAGAGCCTGGTGGCTGACCTGAAGAACACGAATGCCTTTCTCTGTGATAGCAGCTCCCTGGCGAACTAGCATCTCCTCAACTCCCTGTGGAGTCGCTGGTCTTTCCATACTGGCTTCTGACTTCTGTAAGGGTGGAGTCGGGCGGAAGACCAGACGCGACTGAGAGAGAATCTAAAAGTTATTCCTGTGAAGTAAATAACCACAAATATTTGCAAAGACTAATCCGCGGGGAAGGTAAAAAAATAAAGATGGGACAAAACTCCCGGCGAACGGCAACGAAAATCAACCCTAGATAAGCGGGCGAATAAACTCGAAACACGAGTGAAAACAAAGGAAAACAGAAAAGAAAATAGTTACTTAGTCACTCTCAACTAGAAAAAGCAACAAAGAAGCAACTAAAACAACTAGAAACAAAAGAACTGTCTCAGAGAGAACAGTAAAAACCCAAAACGAGAAAAACAGGTGCAAACAAGATAATCCTAGAAACTAAGAGCTCGAAAGCAACTAAGGCAAGTCCAACATATCCTGAAATAGATTCAAAACAAGTAGTTGTCAAATCCTATACCTGTTACCGGCTTCAAGTCAAAACAAATGACAAGGCAGAAGCGCCGGAAGAAAGAAACACTGAGCTATATAAAGGGAAAGGAAACCAAACACAGGTGCGAGAGATAATTGCAGTGCGAAAAGAAATAACTGGAACGGAAGGCAGAAAATCCGATGGAGTGATCTAACGGCTTCAAACGAGAAACCGACCGCAGAACTAAAGCAGGGCTGCCAAAAACCATGAAATGGTAAATGGACTGCACTTATATAGCGCCTTTATCCAAAGCGCTTTACAATGGCCTCTCACTCACCCGTTCACACACACATTCACACACCAATGGCGGCACCCACCATGCAAGGCACTAGCCTGCTCATTGGGAGCAATTTGGGGTTCAGTGTCTTGCCCAAGGACACTTCGACATGTGGACAGGCCGGGAAACGAACCAGCAACCCTGCCATCAGCGGACGACCCACTCTACCTCCTGAGCCACAGCCGCCCACAACACATACAATACATGACACATACAAAACATACACATAGTCCTAATACAAAGACACCGATACACACAAGCCAGAGTTTGGATTCTACTTCATTTCAATATATGAAAATATTGGTATTTTCATTATTTAATTGGAAAAAGCCCTTGTGTAACATTATTATTTTTTTAGTAAATTAGTTAGAATTTCATTGAGTTGGAATTGAACCCCAAACCTGACACACACACACACAAAAAACCCCAAACCTGACACACACACAAACAAACAAACCCCAAACCTGACACACACAAACAAACAAACAAACCCCAAACCTGACACACACACAAACAAACAAACCCCAAACCTGACACACACACAAACAAACAAACCCCAAACCTGACACACACACAAACAAACAAACCCCAAACCTGACACACACACAAACAAACAAACCCCAAACCTGACACACACAAACAAATAAACAAAAAAACAAAAAACAGCAGCCTCAGCTGGACATGGTGTGAGGACTCCCTACAGTAAACCTGTACCTCCACCCCACTCATATCCCCACCCCCACCTATACCCATAACCCAACCCCCACCCCACCCATACCCATAGCCCAACCGCCACCCCCACCCCTACCCCCAGCCCCACTCATACCCCCACCCCCACCCCTACCCCCAGCCCCACTCATACCCCCACCCGTACCCCCGCCCCTAGAGCAGGTGAGCCAGACTCAGGGCCAGCAGTGAACTGGATAAATCTTTGGATAAATGCTGGATCAGTGCTGTGCTGGATAAACACGGTTCTGGTCTCGATCCTCCAGAAAAACTTAACAGCCCCACGCAGTGCACAGCTGCCAGAGAACAAGACCCCCTTTGTTTCCTCAGGCAGTCCCCCTTAAACTCTCCATCTCTCTCTCTCTCTAGCTTTTTCTTTCTTTCTCTCCATCCACTGACACCGTCTTACACATGGCCCAGCCTGGCCAGGAGACGATAAAACAGCGGGCCAAGCAACGTGGCGGAGATTTTCGAAAGTGTTGAAACGTCATCTCCCACCTCCGCTTTGTTTCCAAGGGCTGTCCGATGCTACCTCTTCCTCTGGCCCTTGTTTATTCATGAATCAATGAGCAAATACACTGAGGAACAGAAAAACCTAAACATTTCCCACCGATCAGCATATTAACTCTCTGAATGGAACAGAGGAGGGGGCCGATTCAACCCTACGTAGTCTAGTTTAAATTTCACGATGGAATAGGCCAAACAAACGCATAGCAGTGTGTTAAAGTTTCCGGAATGGTGGGGAGAAATGGGATAGTGTTGTTACAGATTCGAGGGAAAGTTCTGGGAATGTCATGTGCTCCCTGGGCACGGTCGACTCTGCTTTTCCTGGCCACGCCATGAATTTATGTTCGTGTCACACCTGGTGTGTCAAAAACCTACCGGCACACAAATCACCTCGCCCTCCCACCCCCAGTCTTGCTTGTTCGGCCAGGGCACAGTCATCAAGATTTCAAAAAGTCTGTCAGTTGAAAGGAGGTCTGTTGGGAAGACACTGTGGAGGTCCTACCCGTGCCAATACAGGAAAGGAATATTTATATTTGAGTGGGTAGTGTCAGACAGTACTGTATCGTGCCAGTACAGGAGAGGAAATTTATATTTGAGTGGGATTGGTTAAACGTTCCCATACTGTGTCTTGGCGCAACATCCCACATCTTTATTTTTCTATTGTTTTTCTATTTTTACATTACACTTTATTGTAGTTTTCTTGAGTGCTATATTCTGCAGCACTTTGAGCTGAATTTTCATGTATGAAAGGAGCTTTATAAGTAAAGTGTATTATTCTTGGAGAAGAAAGGTAAAAAAGAGACGTTATGAAACACGTTATGTCCATCCTTGATTGGCAACTGACCTTTGACCTTTGACTTCCTACCAAAATAATGTTACTCTCATGTTTCTCTATCCACTCTAGCCTGATTCCCCTTCAGTGTGCTTGTTGTTACATTTCCAGGTTTGTATATAATTAGGTATTTGTCATTATAGTTACTAATAGTGTCAATGTTATGAAACATATAAGAGTTGAACAGTCACATACAGGATTCTTGTACACAATACAAATAGATACACACATGCACACCAATACACACACATACCCACACACACAAGTGCAAAAGCATGGACATACACAGACACAAACACACATACACACACACGGACACATACACACGCACAAGTGCACACATGGACATACAGTAGACATTCCCAAACACACAGGCACACACAGACGTGCGCGTGCGCACACACAGACGTGCGCGTGCGCACACACACACACACACACACACACACACAAACACTGTGTACCTTGGCGAGAATAATTTTGAGAGAACATAGTGGGCAGCAGTATAACTCAAGGCAGACCAGTATAGCTTAATACTGCTCTATTAGTCATTCAAGAAGTTAAGCTCACCCAATAAAAAAAATCATCTAAACTGTATTCCTTTCTACTATAAATCATTAGACTTCCTGTTATTCTATATTTAGGGAGGCATTAAATACTTTTTACAAGCAGGGAACAAATTCCATTAATCCAGATGAGAAATAGTCTAGCCCCCCCCAAAAAAACAAAACAAACAACTACAGTTCTTAATTTGTCCTCCATGCTGTTCTCCCTGAGACAGTCTCCTTTGTTGTTTCATTTTCATTTCACCTTCTTACCGGCCGTTTTAGTGTTACGTGCCGAAGATGTTTCTTTTCTATTGTTTCCTCATGTCAGCTCTAGTATTTGAGCTTGGGAAACTTTGTTTTGTTCTCTCACTCGTCTTTTCAAGTTCGCCCTATTTTTCTGGGTTGATTATTATTTGGCTGTTTAGCTACTAGGTTTTTTTTTTTTTCTTTTCTACCCATTAGCGGTTTAAGCTCCCTTAGTGGTCCTTACCTTTGGGTGACTTGTTCTGATCCCCCTCCCCATCTCATTTGATTCTCCGCTACTGAAACCATTACAAACATGGCCTCATTTTGATATCAATAATTTTAATAGCAGACTTGGCCTAGACCTAAACTTTTGTTAGTTTTATTATAGACAGTGCTTTGTATGCGTGAGTAACTTGGCATTTTTGTACATAAAAAATATTTTTTTGTTGATTTGGTCTTACTGATAGGAAGAAGAGGAGGAGGAGGAAGAACTGGTGGCATCTACGTGAGTTACAGCAAAGTTTCACCATCAAAGGCTTTTCAACCTGCTATCTTACCGTGATATGTGAGGGATTGAGCCTAGGACAGAGGGAGAGGGGATGAAAGAATGACCGAGAAAGGGAGGGCGGTATGAAGTCGAACAGTATAGCCTCAACGAAGAATAATCCTCTACGTAAAAACTAACACGAAGAAGCAAGTCCCTAGTAAACATAAAGCAAGGCTTTAATATCACAAGGTCGCTTGTACCTAACTATACCTGGCTCAATGTAAGTAGGAATGACAAAAAAGCACAGAGAAGAGAAGTGAGGAGCTTAAATACCACTTAAGGCAGTAGCACAGGTGGAATTAATAATAGGCAAGGTGAAGCAAAACCCCGGAACAGGACGTGGGAAAAAATCAGATAGATTCCCAACCGGAGAGAAAGGACTAGAACCACAGAGAAAAAGGAAAAATAAACCACGGACCATGACAAAGTTACAAAAAAATAATACTGGCTATCTGTGTTATAAAAATAATACTGGCTCACAAATTAAACAAGCTCTATTCCAAAGCAATGTTACCCAATGTTTTCTAAATTATGTAATGTAACTTGGTCTTGTGTTTTTTCATCTTACCATCTGAAGAGAATCATTCCAACTGTATGTGTCATGTGAAAGTCTCAAATGCCAAGCATTTATTATGAAAATAATGTGCAATTCAGGTGTTACACTGATTTTTTTTTTTTAAACGACTGCACTATATGCTTGCAATTGCAATTAATTTCCTTTTGCGATATTGATATTCACATTATATCAGAAAGTTCAATACATTTGTTAAGGAAAAGTCACAAAGAGAGACCAAAGAAAAGGCCAGCTCTTTTTCCTGTCAAATTTTTTTTAAAATATTGTAGCGTTTAGTCAGCGATGTTCTATTGGCTGACAGAGCATCACATGTGCACTTCTTTTTATGTCCAAAAGCATGACGTGTTCAGATTCTTATGGCAATCAAAAGCCTTACCTGTGTACTGCGTTCATTTTGCCTGTGTATCCTGCAATTGGCTACTTTTTGATCAGACTACTTTGATCATATGTTGTTGTTTGTGCTAATGTTTAAAATTTCCATAGCGCAATCGTGACGCTATGGCATGGGCTTCATGGCGTTAGATACAAAAAGTTGGTGGTGAATAGTCCAATGGGGAGAATTATTCTTTGAGAAGAAAAAGAATAATAAGATGTAGAAGAAGAAGAAAGAGAAAAAATACAAAAATAACCCTAGTGTTGGATGTTATTGTGTGGATGTGTGAAGTTGAAATTGAATTCTGTGTGTTTACTTGAGGGAAGAAGGTACAGAAGTTAATGTTCTTAAGGGCTGAGAGTTTGTCCCGGTGCTGTATAAGTATGGTGCATACCCCACAGAGCCGTAACTTGGCGGATGGCATACCAGCCATCCAAATATGGGTCAAATACATTTCATGCTCTTAGATGGCTGGTAAAATGCAGTATCACTCCCTGAGAGATCTCAGAGAATATTCAAAGAAACATGTCAGCAAACCAAAACACAGGATTGCATGAAGGATTTTTCTCTGAATTTGGTGAAAAGATACTTATGTCAACATTTTCAGCTACCTACCTGGAATTTTACAGGTGCCTAAAGGGTTATTAAAATGTATTTTCAAATAAAGTATTTGACCTGGGTCTGATATCCTCCAGGTATCACATGTCACACACACATGCTGAATAGGAGCAAAAACCTTGGAAGGACATGAAAGCAACAAGGAAGGAGAAACAGAAAAAAATCAGGGAGGAATAAAAAAACTAGACATTACCTTACCGGCATTTAGCAGACGTTCTTATCCTTAGACAACTTTTTTTGCATTTTTAAAAACATATTATCCAGTTATACAACTGGATACATACTAAAGCAATTTAGTTAAGTTTACTTTGCTCAAGGGTGCAACAGCAGTGTCCTCCCTAGGATTCTAAAGGTCGGAAGCCCACTTACATACCCATAATGCTACACTGCCGCCCTGCTCAAGACGTGATATAATGGCTTCCTGCTGCTGTGGCCCTCAAACACAGGGTGTGTGATGGACTTAAATGAACTTCACGCCACAAACTGAGGCACAGCGAAAGATTCTGCAACTAATCATTAATTCATCGCTGTCATTATCAATCACATCAATAGTTCATTACTCTTCCGATTTCACAGAATCATTCTTTCGCTATGGCTATTCACTGTTTTGTGATTGTTTTGTCTGTAAAAATATCCGTGCTTTGGCAGCGAAAGATTTAGCTTGTCATGCCAATAAGGCTGTTTGAATTTGAGTTAGAATTTTTACCAAAGAGGAGCTGTGGTGAACTCTTCTCCCTCCAGCCAGAGAGAGTCATTCCAGAGCCACTGACCCCAAAATTAGACCCCCCCCGCCACCCACTTCCCTTCCCACACGCTGTCTTTCACTCCCCACCATCCCAGGAAATCCGGAAAGGGGGAACCACAACAGTGTTTCGCCAGCACCTCTGGGTAAATATTATTTTGTGTTTAAAGTGCAGGAAGAGAGTGGGAGAAGAAGAGAGGAGGAGAAGAAGAGAGGAGGAGAAGAGGAGAGGAGGAGAAGAGAGGAGCAAAGGAGGCACAGTAGGTGCTGCCTCTCACTGCGAGGAGTCTGGCCCACAGTCCATCAGCCTGTCTCTCTTCTATGCAGCTACAGTATGTCCCTCTTTCTTTCTCTCTCTCTCTCTCACACTCTCTCACCCCTTTCTTCTTTCTCTACCTGTCTCTGTGGCCTTTGCCCTCACTCTCTCTCCCCTCACTTTCTCTCTCTTTCTGTCTCTCACCTTCACACTAACTTGCTCTCCTCTCTCTGTCTGTCATTCCTTCTCTCTTGCTTTCTTTCTCTCACACTCTTCTGTCTCTGCGTCTTATTCTTTTTACATCGTGGAATCTTAAAATTCCCACCCTTTCTGTAATTTCCTGCACTCTCCCCATCTGTAAATGTTGCGTATCAGTCCTAGTACAGAATCCAGCCAATAGGGGGCCCCCTTCACAAGACAAAGGTAATGCTGCTGATTCTGTGTACATAGATAAACTAATTATTCACTCTCTGCCTTCCACTTTCTTTTTAATGATAATATTGAAGAAAATGTGGTCTTTCACAAAACCAAACAACACACTTCCATAAATGTGCACAAAAAAGTGCAAGGTTCACATGGAAAACTTTGTAATTTGACACAGCCACACGCAAAGCCTCACAGCGTTTTGGTTTACAATGCTGAGAGGACAAAACTTGCAACTAAGAGGTTGCGAGTTCAAATCCCAGATTGAGCACTCTAGCAGTATCTCTGAGTTAGTTGCTTATGCTGAAATCTTTCAATATAAATGTAATCTCTTCCAAATGTACGGCCCGTCTGAAGACAGAGCTTTGGTTGACTTGCGCCTTGTCTCCTCTACCATGTCTCATTGTCTCTTTCACTGGCCCACAGTCTGCCCAAACTCATCTCTGCCCCCCTGCTCTCAAATTTCAGACTCTATCGGCCACCCGAGACAGCAAGATGAACCAAGAGAGAGAGAGAGAGAGAGAGAGAGAGGGAACAGGCAGATTTAACATAGGCCTTTTTCTCCGGATCTAAGAAATGCACTCCAGCCAAACACACACAAAGATAGATATATGAGGATAGAGATAGGTATAAGAATAAGGAATTTTGCACAATTCATGGTGGATTGTCTTGGTTACATTGTGGGTGAACTGAAGGCCAAAAACTTGGCGCAAACTCATATGCTAAGTTCCTAACGTTGGCCACGGAGATCAGATACACAACAGCCATCTGGCTCACTATAAACTTGGGCATGTGTGTGTGTGTGTGTGCGTGTGCGCACGGGCGTGCATGCACATGTGTGTTTATGTGTGCGTGAATATGTGTATGTATGGATTGGAACAATACCTCACAATTGCTATAATATACAGGTTTCACCCATTTTACAGCACCGCAAAACGTTTCACAGTAGGCCACGGAAACGATGCAATGGAGCGTCTTTATCAGTGCCCTGTCTGCCAGACCACGCGCCTGTTCCCTCTCTCTCACACGCACTCCCTCTTCCTCTAACATGTCCCCTGACGTCCATTTCAGCAGTGAGTGTTTTCTGTGGTTTGCAAAAACAGAACATTAACTTTTAAGTCTTTTCTTTTCCCCGTCCGTCTCTGCCGTGTGTGCTGTAGCCTTAAACCCTGGCACTCGGCCAAGGATATCCTGCAGCCGGGTTATAAGGCCCAGCATTCACCGGCCAAGAATGCGAAAATCACTTTCAGAGGGAATGCGCTGAGAAGGTGTGGTTTAAAAAAGGATAACTGTGTCCACAGGTGGTCACATAATCACACGTAACGTTCAAAATATTACACCTGTCTCGCGAATATGCATAGCTATAGGTCTAGATAAAAAATGAAGTGCATGGCAACAAAGGGTTAGGCCGTGGAAACGTCTTCTCGATAAAATTACATGTTTTAGAAACGCGATTATAGGCTATAAAAAGCAGGCCTTTTCACCGCAAACACTACTACAGTCTATGAACAAAAACAAACAAACAAAAACAAAGCGAAAACAGGAGCAAACAAATACAAACTTGAAAGTAAACGTGGCCACGGGAAGGCAACACTAAGGCATATACTGAATACAATTTTCTGTAACTAAAAATGAGAGTGCGACGCCTGCGGGGCTTCGAGGGGCTGGAGAGAAAGACGGCAGAGAGAGAGAGAGAGAGAATTGAAAAATAGACCTACTTTATTCAACTAAACTGCTTCCTCTGTACAATCACACTGAAGAAAAGTAAAATAAAACTTAATGACTAAAAAAATAAATAAATAAATAAAAATGAACACAGAAAAGAAAAAAGTTTGTTTGAGAGAGATAGAATTAAATACAGATAACGGCATGCTAGACGTAGGCTACGAGTGAGAGAACACAGAGAGATGTGTGGAAATGGTGAGAATCAGACAAGAAGGCAAAACACAAAAGACGTTTTGTGACGTCCCTCCTATGCCCTCAACATCTGAGGAGAGGGCTGTGACGCCTTGGTTTGACGGATTCCGATGATTTATCGCACTCGACTTTGACTCAGCCACTCTGTCTGCCACTCAGACAATAACACGGGTCACCGCTGTGCACAGACAGCTTGGTCAGTGTCTGAGATAAAACTGACAACTTGTCCATTCATTCCAGCACAGTGCTGTGTCAAACAACGAATTTATTGAGAGGTCTGATTGCTATCGCAAAACTACGATTAGCCTAAACGAAGTTAAGTAGGCTACGTTTGTTGTCCGTATTTTATAGTTAGGCTACTACTGGTTTAATAACAAGGACATTGGCACCAATATAGCATAAGATCCAAAAATAAAAACAAACAAAAAAGTTTACAGGAAGAAAAACAACCACAATGGTTCAGACGCGAAATGGTTAATTTATTAGCGAATTTGGAACATTTGGAATATTGTTTGTTTATATTTTAAAGATAGCCATAGGCTACTTGAAGCTTTGTATTCTCCTTAATTATGCCTAATTAATGTATCGTGCCTGCAGAAGCAGTGAGCTTGATTTGGCTGTACCCGATACCCCGTGCGGTGGCGACTTCCTTCTCTAAATTTTAGTTGCAGTGCATATAAACTCTGACAATTTAGCAATATGATTTTTTTCTGATAAAAATGTGATTTTCTAACATCTGACTCGCAAAAACATATTATTCCCAAGCTGCACACACTTTCCTCGCCCATCTTAAAATAAAGTGGGGCATTTCACCAGCGGTTCACCTCCTCCTCCTCCCTCTCCACCTCCTCCTAACGGTAAACACAGTCAACTACAAACTTCTGCAGCACACCGCGAGTGTTCACATTGCAACTGCTGGACAAGTTAGGGCGAAACGGACGTAACGGAGCGGAGAGAACGCAGAGCCCTAGTCGGGGGGTCAGAGAATGGCGGGGCGCCGGAATGATTTGTACGCTTCTTCGGAACGGCATTTTTAAGCCGAGGATAATCAGCAGCAGAGGTTCGTCGTTGCCGTTCGAAAAAGCGGAGAGAAATAAAGGGAGAGTGAAGGAGAGAGTGAGCGAAGGAGCCGCTCCGAAGAGACACCACCGACACCGCTCGCCTTTCATCTCGAGATGTTCTGTCAGACAGGACTACGATGGGTGCTCCTAAGTGCTTTCTTGTATACGGTCTCAACCCAGGAGGCGCGTAGACGGCCAAGACAGTGTGATACACCTAGATCGGTGAGTTCAGCGAAACGTGACTGCCAGTTTACCTGTCGAGATCAACTCGGTGTTGAATACGATTATTAAAGAGGCTGTGCCACTGGAAGTAGGCTAAATATTTTGGTAACCATTTAAAAAAAGTATAGCTTACTTTTCTAAAGATCCGAATGTACATTGAAAAGTTCCCAATTGTATTAAAATTACTCAACCTAGTAGTCTACATTGATACACAGTAAAATGTCCAGTCTTAATTAAACTCTAACAGATTATGAGTCCAATAGGGACCATATGTACTCTGTAAGAGTTGATTTAACACTGAACATTTTATTGCGTGTAGGTTTTGATTTTTTTGAACACCTTAGCTCGTGCGCGTAAATGTTGGCATAGCCTTTTATAAACTTAATGTAGCTACATATATGTTATATGTAATGGCAATGAATTAAATATCTAAATGTTATATGATGTATTGAAAAAGTTCTCAAGAAGAAATTTTTAAAGCACATGTAATTGATTATGGTTAGGCTCTATTCATATCATTATAATTATAATAATTATTATTATTACAGCACAGACTAGTAATGCACTACAAATCAATTTTAATAACATAATACATGTATTTACATTTAAGGCTCATATGTTGACCATTGTACTGCAGCATTGATTTGATAATTGCTTATCAACTGTTATAGCAATGTCCGCAGGCACACAGTGGTACGTCAAAACAGAGTGTTTACTCGGTTGCAAACTTCAATGCAAACTGCCGACTTCCTTATGGCTTTCAAAGGGGATACACAGAAGAAGATCCAGTGTTAATTAAACTCTAGCAGAAAATAGATGAGTCCAATAGATAACGTTTGTGTACCATAAATACAGCCAAGCGAAATATTGCTTAAGCGGGCCATCCCTATTGCTGTTTATGGGACAGGGCAAAGTGGGCAATATCCTAAAAATGTTCATTTATTTGCAAAGTAGTGTGGGATCTTTAAAAACGTAGCCTATCATTTTTTCCCTACTGGAACCAATTAAACGGATATGGCGTATATTTGTAAAATGACTAAATGGGTAAATTTCACAGGACATTTAGAGTATTTTAATTAAATTAAGCTGTTCAAGCTACTCTTTTTTTCCTGCCGAGATCATAAAGATGTTGTTCCCATCTGTTTGTTATTCATTGTGTGAATTTATCTGGAACACCAGATATGAAAATAAATTTAATTAGAATCATGTCTGCAAAAATATGAGCCACACACATCCTTAAGATTAGGCACGAGTTCCAAATGCAATGGTAAAGCCCTCATAAACTACGACGAGTGAGTTCCAAAGGTGACTACTATTTATAAAATAGACCCACAAATTAACAACGAAAAACATCCAAAAGTTGGCATACGTCAGCAAGTGTCATATCGATAAAGGTAAATAATTTTGGATTAATTCGATTCATTATTCTGTCCCGCGATTATTGTAAACCGTTATTACAGTATTATGATGAGGTCTAAGTCAAAGATCTTCTTTACTACTCCCTTATGATAATTTGTAAGACGTCAGTGCAACGCTGTCTGTTTTCTGTTAAAAGTAATTACCCCGTAAACTAGAGCAGTTCGCTTCAGTGCTCCAGCGAGTTCGTGCACTGAGAAAACACTGCGCGAGAAGAAGGAATCGCCGGGTTCTCTAAAGAGGTTAGAGAACAGAACGGAGCGCCAAGTAACAATTTCTACAAACAAACAAATGAACAGAAAAGCCAATTAACAAAAACAAATGAACCAATTAAGAACCGATTACTGTGAAGGGTGTGATTCCACGACAAACTCGCATGCATATAGGCAAGATAATAATAATAATAATAATAATAATAATAATAATAGATTATTGCAGGCCTAGGCCATTTCGAGATAAAGTTGAAACATACTGCCAATTCTGACTGAATTGGTGTTTTGACATTAACCTTCGTTTCAAAATCAAAATGTCACCGATGAAACGTTTATTTTCAGTTTTTCAGAAATAAAAGAACAATATTGGTTATTTGAATTCCACTGAAATAAATAAATAAGATATGAGTCTAGCATGTGCGCTCATCAACTCTCTCCGTTGTTGCTTAGGCTACTTTATAATAATAATAATAATAATAATCATAATCATAACAATAATAATAATAATAATAATATACTGCTACTACTACAATAACTATTATTATTATTACTTTCGATTACCTATAAGCGGATTTGTCCGGTTCAAACGCAGACTGAGGTCCATGCAGGCTCACGTTTTTTTTCTTGGTAAGTTTCTATTTCGGCCAAGGTCGGCTGCTTTTCGAAACGTTAATGTTTATTGCTCCAAAGACCTCTGAATGTTTCCCTCGGACTGCCAAGGACAACTGCGGGAACGCACCTCGGCAAAGCAGGGGGCTGTTTACAACGAGAAATGCGCTATAAAATCACAGCCCGACCTCAGAAAGCAAAGTTCAAGCCTTGCACCATGAGCCATGGATTTTATTGTTTCCCCCCCTTTCTTAAAACCCTTTATTTCGTTGTTGTTGTTGGTTGAGTTCAGTATTTTTTATAAAACCGTTCATACCAATAAAATAAACAAATAAATAAAATAAATAAAATAAATAAAATAAATAAAATAAAAGCCAATACAAATGAGCAAACCATGACATCCAAAAACAAAAAGGAATGAACATTGAAAAGCTTCTCAGTGTTCTATGGATTTATTTGTATACACCTGGAGTCCACGGCTTCTAAAAGAGCATCTCCATCATTCTCTCTCTTCTTCTCCTTATGTATCACCCCTCTGTCCTGCGTCCCCCCACCCCCCAACCTCCAGGAGAGTGACATGAACTCCTTCCTGTGGACAGTGAGGCGTGATCCCACCTCCTCCCCTTCCTACCTGTTTGGTACGATCCACGTGCCGTACACCCGCGTCTGGGACTTCATCCCAGGGAGCTCCAAACGGGCCTTCCACAGCAGCACCAGCGTGTACTTCGAGCTGGACCTGACTGACCCCCTGACCATTTCCAAACTGACCAGCTGCCAGCTCCTACCGCACGGCGAGAGCCTGCAGTCGCTCCTGCCGCAGGACCTTTACCGTCGGCTCAAGCGCCACCTGGACTACATCAAGCACATGATGCCCCTCTGGATGACAGCGGACCAGAGGGGGCGGGGCCTCTACGCGGACTACCTCTTCAACGCCATCGCGGGAAACTGGGAGCGGAAACGGCCGGTGTGGGTGATGCTGATGGTCAACTCGCTGACCGAGTGGGACGTGCGGTCTCGCGGAAGCCCTGTTCTGGACCTCTTCCTGGCCCAGGAGGCCGAACGGACAGGCAAGCAGACGGGCGCCGTGGAGCGCGTCGAGGAACAGTGTCACCCGCTCAACGGACTCAACTTCTCACAGGTGAGTGGAAAAGTCTCACAGGTGATCGTTAAAGGGAACAGCTTCACAGGTGAGAGTAAAAGGGAACAACCTCACAAGTGAGAGTAAAAGGGAACAGCTTCACAGGTGAGAGTAAAAGGGAACAGTTCACAGGTGAGAGTAAAAGGGAAAAGCTTCACAGGTGAGAATGAAAGAGAACAGCCTCACTGGTGAGAGTTAAAAGGAACAGTTTCACAGGTGAGAGTGAAAGGGAACCGCCTCACAGGTGAGAGTAAAAGGGAACAGTTTCACAGGTGAGAGTAAAATAGAACAGCTTCACAAGTGAGAATAAAAGGGAACAGCTTCACATGTGAGAATAAAAGGGAACAGTTTCACAGGTGAGAATAAAAGGGAACAGTTTCACAGGTGAGAGTAAAAGGGAACAGCTTCACATGAGAGAATAAAAGGGAACAGTTTCACAGGTGAGAGTAAAAGGGAACAGCTTCACATGTGAGAATAAAAGGGAACAGTTTCACATGTGAGAATAAAAGGGAACAGTTTCACAGGTGAGAATAAAAGGGAACAGTTTCACATGTGAGAATAAAAGGGAACAGTTTCACAGGTGAGAGTAAAAGGGAACAGTTTCACAGATGATAGCTAAAGGGAACAGCTTCACAGGTGAGAGGGGAGACAGGGGGATTTTATATTGTGGTTTAATTTATTATCCTCATGCAATGATGGAAAATAAATATTTTCCCAAATTTTTTTTTCTAAATCTGCTGCGGTAATATTGGCATTTAAATGGTAAGGATATATAGTAAGGCAATAATATCAACATTTAGATGTTAAGGATTTATGTAGTGTGTGGCCTTTCCCATGGATAATGATGTTAACCTTGTCTCGTGGCCCATTCAGTTTGATTATGTTTTGGGGTCAATGATCTTTGATAATCTTTGGGCAGCCTCACAGGTGAGAGAAGGGAAGAGGTAAAGGTGGACATGCAAAAATAATGCACAGATGACAGTCATGAAAAAGTGCTAAAGGCTTGTGCAAACGATATTTCTTTAAGGAGGTCCTTGGGGAAAAAAAGGGTTTATTGATTAAAAGATTAAACTCCCGCACGCCGGCTCTTGGACAGACATCTGTATTGGAGGAAAAGACATTTAAAACTTAGTTCTTCTTCAGTGTCACTCAACAATGACTAAAGTTGACCAAAAAAACCATGTAACTAAACCGTAAAGTTGTGTTGGTAAATGAATGACACCAGCAGCTCTTTGGCCTTTCCATAGAATTTTTTTTTTTTTGCAGACAACAACCTTGTTATCAATGAACGGTGAAATTAGATATAATTATTTGTGTGTAACTCAATCTGAACCATTGAACAACCAGTATTTAGACCATATTCTGCAGGACCAGGTCTGTTTGTCACAGCAGCTGTCAGCTGATTATTGCTTGTTAGAAACAATTTGCTTGGAGACAGAGAGTCAGAAGGAGGTGTAGAAGTGTGGATAACTTTCTCTCTCTCTGTTAGTCTGCTGTCATGTCACCATGTTGTCTGAATACTCAGGGTCCGGTGAGAGCTTTGTGTAGCCTGCCCTCAATGCAACTCAAACCAGAAAGGTGGACAAAATAGCCTAATTACTTGATGACATCAAGATGAGGGATATCTGTCTTTTATTTCTTCCCTAGGGGAGGGTATATGGGGGAGGTTGTGTGCTTGTGGGGGGGTGGGGGTGTTCTGGATTGGTGGATGGCAGGTCAAATATAGACGTTGTGCGGTGTCTCATTTTCCAAAGGTCTCAGCGGCGGGCAGGACACTTTGTCTTAATTGACGCCCTGAACATGTGTGCGCGCACTTGAGCACACACGCGGTGACACGTACGGACACGCTAAGACCCCATTGCGCTGAAACCGTATCTCAGGACCTTGGCCTCTCGGTGACAGGCAGTGGGGCCTCTGTGCCTAATTTGAGAGGTGCCCGGCCCACGGAGCCTCCTCCTCTTTCATCATCACTTCTTAACAACGCTGTCAAATGGGCCCACAGGCCCCCGGACCCAGGCCCGGAGAAGTGCATTGTGGGACAGCGAGGACACTCTTGGTGAGGGGTGCTGTAATGGAGAATTCAGGCCTTCTAGTGTGCCGTTTAAGGCAAGGTGGCTAATTTTTCTGCGTCTTAGGCACAGAAAATAACTGGTGTAGAGGTGAATTTTTCAAGCCCAAGACCCACTTAAAAAACAGAATTAATTTCTTTCATTGTTACACACTACTTATTAAAATGTAACCTAAAATATTGAGATTATTTTTTTTACAACATATTCCAAAATGCCAGCATGTAGACCAACCAGAGCAGGTTTAGATTATTTGCGTGATTGTCCACCGAAGGGATATAGCTTGTGTTTACTCATGTATCTCATGGTCCAGCTCAACTGCTCTCCATGACCGACCAGTGGGGTCATGACCCACAGCTTTGGACCCAGTGATTTAAGGGTGTCCTCAACAAACAAGCTGAATTAGTGTTCCCCTGAAATAAAAATAACCTCAGTGAATCCTGTAACACATATACATTTATACATACAGTATATTTATGATGTATAAATATAAATTTGCTCCTCATTAATAATTTATTTTACTAACGCTCATGACTCCACTGACTGTGTTAATAATTTACATTATTCAATAAACTGACAAGCATTTACACACACTCTAATGAGGGATATTTATCTGGAAAGCTCTGTTGGAAGGAGAAAAACTCACATCGGGAAACTGGCAGCTTTTGGGTATTTTTTTTGATGAAAACAAGCTGAGGACAGCAAGCTTTTTCAAGTTCCAATCTCTTCTTGGGTTCTGAACGCTCTGCTCAACACAGCAGGTGCTTTCTGGGCATTATCAAGAATATAGTGGTCACCTTTTAATCCAGGTGAAACACTTGGGAATCATTGGACTGATGTTCTTCCTAGTTTCTCCTCAAAATGGTGGGATGGGGAAAAAAACTGAGGATAACCTGACCCAATAACCTGACGCCGTAATTGTGTGGATGCCGCGGTCCACTGCATGCAAAGGATGGGTACTGTGCAGAGACAGCCAGTCAGCCAGCCAGAAAAGACATGCAGGCAGTCAGCCAGCCAGAAAAGACATGCAGGCAGACAACAAGACAGACATGCAGGCAGACAGACAGGGATGGGAGTTGCACCACATCAGCGCAGGACCCAAATCTGACACATGAGCAGCGCTGCACTAGGAGTTCTCCAACCGGCCCGGCCAGGCCCACACATTATTTGTTCCCAATATAAATGAGTGCTGACAATAGCCCGAAACCAGTGCCTCTCACACAGCCGAGCCAAGCCGTGCCTCAGGAGCAGCGAAGCATGTGATTCATCTCCCTCCATAGGCCCTGCCCACCGCAGGCTCCGTCGTGCCATAAACCGCACCAGCGCATGTGACCTGATCCCACCGTTGGGGGGCGAGCTGTGCCCCTCTAGGTTCCTCTTGTGCTCAAGGTTAGGGAGCGTTGATCGCCTTGTGTCCCGTGACTGCACAGGAAGTGGTCTCTCTGGTTAAAGGATGACACGTACAGCACAGTTTTGAGGGAGTCCTGCGATGTGTGATGCTTTATGGAGGGGCGGGGGGTGGCGGTTGTGGGGGGTCTATTCTGAATAAGGCTGGCGTCCCGGTGTCCGTCTGCCTCCTCAGACAGGGGCTTTTGGGGATTCGACAGAGTGCTTTGTTTGTATTACAAGCCCCCACAGGATTTATTTTACCTCACCCCCACATTCTGTTTGTATGTATTTCTATGGTATTTGAGGCTTTTCTTTTAAAAAAAAACTTTTCCTATGTGCAAATAAATCAAAATAGGGAAGCTTTATTTACTTCTGTAGCAGGGCGGCGACCTTTTTTGAAACAAAAAAGCAGAGGGGAGAGGGTGTTTCATCTCCGGGATCTGGGGAGCGATGCGGTCGGACAGCTGGGCGGGGCTATGGCAGCAACGGAACGCTCTTGTACGCCGAGGGGGCGACCTGTAGGAAATTCGGGCTGACGGAGAAGGGCGAGGGGTGGGCTATCGCTGTATTTGTGAGGGGGAACGACAAAACCCCCACCCCCACCCTTCCTTCTCAAGTACTGGAGCAACAGCAGAGGCAGCACACGGCCAGAGCAGCCAATCAGCATCCAGCAGCATCCAGGCCACTGTGCTCTCTGAGTGAAAATAAACACGCATATTTATTTATATTTTGGTCATTTTGCGGAGCGCGAGGGGAATCTGACTAGGGTGGGGGGCGTGACATCCCTGGAGGAGCCAGGGCGCCAGGGGGTCAAAGGTCAGGGGTTGCGTCCCTGCTGATGGTGCAGACAGCGGATTGAGACAGCAGTCTGCGAGCCAGGGCAACGTGGCTGGAGGGGCGGGCCGGTTGACCTTGCTATTTTTGTGGCGGCCTGGAGAGACGGTCGCCCGGACACGTCTCAGATGCACGCAGGATTGTCACCTCAGGGCAGATCCAGTGTCTCCGCGGGAGTCGAGCGCAGGGCGTGGCCCAGCCCAGGGTGGCAGTGAAAGAGACGTCTATTTTAACGACGCCTGGCGCGGGCCCGCACTCGGGGGCTTCTTCCCCCGCGCATGAAGACGTTGCGTCGGGGAATTTGCCGTTCGGTTTCGGAATGCTCACGCGCTGCGGCGAAAAATCATTCCATAATGATTTTCCATAAGTTCTCTCCCCTATGAGAGGGAATGATTTACTATTTCAACCGAGCGGCTGCCTAAATATGTCTCCTCAACATTCTGATCTCTCCTGATAGTGAGTCTTACACAAACTGTGAGGCTGTGTTTCTTATTTCAGAAAAAGCGGCTCACCAATGTTTCATCTCAGATTAGAACATAACACTTCAAACTGTTTTAATTGGACGGGTTTAGTGTAAATACAGGGCATTTAGAGAAGGAGGAATTAGCTCATTTCTGACGTTCTCCGCTTCCAAATATTTACATTCCGTCGCCAATGTGTAAGGATCATCTGGAGTGCTCCGGTGGCCAGAGGGCCTGAGAGGTGGAAAAAGCCGCCATCCTCCAGCTCTGGACGCTGTGGCTGCATAGCTCCATGCTCCCCCTGTTTGAAGGGGAGGGCGTAGAGCGGGGATCTCAAACTACAGTCCCGAAGGGCGTCTGCTTGTTTTTGCCTTATTTTGGCACTAAATTTTTTGTGCTTAATCTAGGCCATCGATCAGCTAAGGAGTCCACGCTCTTCGTTTCCTAGGCTTAAATGGTCTGCTGATTGAAAGGAAACCTGGAAAGACCTGCAGACGCCGCGGCAGCACGTCCAGGACTGGATTTTGAAATCCTTGGCGTAGAGGAAGAGGAAAAGTGAGGATGAGGAAGCACAAAGGAACGCTCTCCCCCCACCCCCATCCACCACCCCCCACCGCTCCGTTCCATCTTTAAGCCGCTTTACTTTTTTTTCCAGAAATCTCTGTTCTGAATGGCATCCATATGTGTGGGTAGCCCGGGATTGACAGTTATTGCATGAGTCAGCCAGCATGGCCAAAGCTGCTGGAGTCGTATCAGACCGTGCACTGGCCCTGCCCAATGCACAAAACACAGTCTAACAACCGCTTTAATGACTTAATAGGGCCCCCTTGATGACTAAATTGCCCCCTGCTCTCCAGAAGCGCTTAGGCAATTACCGATTGGCCGGAGCTGAGGCTCGTCACGTAATGTGACGAATCGGTGGGGGCCCGGCACAGATGCAGAATTTTAGTGAAATGTCGGATGTGAGGGAAGGTGCCTCGTGCCTCGGCCCAGTGCCACGAAGGCTGAAGGGCACCTGTCCTGTCTTTTTGCAGGAGGTCAATTTAATACCCAGATACCTCACCTGTACCTCATATTCAGGGTGTATGTGCAGTGTTTTATTAATATGTTGAAAATACGCTTTGGTGCATTATACTTTGAAAAAAAAAAATTGCAATATCTGCAATTAGTAATATTATGTATGTGGTGAAGTGTTGCAATATATTGATAATAAATATTATTTCCATGTATTTTCAGTATATTTCATTGTTGCTGTATAGCAGTGGTTTCCTAACTATGGGTCGATGCCCACTGGTGCTTTGTGGGATAGGCTTAATTCAGGATAAGTCACAGAAAATGTATTAATTAACTCATTAATCAGCTATTCACTTTTTAAGATTGGCTCTTGACAGAGTAATAATATAGTAGGGAGAAGATAGTATTTAAGGTTTTTAGGGTTGACAATGATAATTGTTGGTTTGATTGGTTACTTTGCACAGCTACTGGTTATGTACTGGCCCACTGGATCTTCTCTGTAGTACTGCAGCACTGCTGATGGTAACCATGGTGTTTTACACGCTGAGTCACCCTGGACACCAGTGTCAACCGAATGTCAATCATGTCATATAAACGGGTCGCTGGCTCCCCATTGGACCCACACCATCCGTCCCGCTTGGTCTGTTGTCGGCGGATATGATCACCTGTTTGGGATTTGCAGTGTCTCCCCATCACTGAGAGAAATTATCCCCGCCCCCCCTCAAAATAAAATCTAAAATCCCCCTCTTTCTTAAGCCCCCTGGCTTAGGGGATCAGGCTCTGGGACAGACAGGGGAGCGGTCGGGGGGAGGGGTGGGGGGACGACTGGTTTGGATTTGGGAGCGGCCTGTAATGATTTCCCCATATTGTCACAGGGCGGTAGGAGGAGCAGGAGTGGCTGGAGCGGGCGGGGGAAGAGAACGTTATTCCACACGGTTACTGCCCCCAATACCAAGATCTCTTCTTGTCTTATTTATCCCCCTCCCCATTTTTAGCACCCCATTTTCAAATGCCATCTTTGGGTCAATAGCGGCCCCCTCACCAGCAGGAAGGATTCTCGCCTATCCTCCTCCTCTTATCGGAATCAGTCAAAATTTGGCACGGCAGTCCTCTCTGAAGTTGGACCTCTCCCCCCAAAATAGAAAGTGAAATTAAAATAAGATAAAAGAAAGGAGTGAGTAATTCCCCACATCCAGTCCACCTCATCACCTAAAACTTCGAGAGGCATAATAGCAGCAATGTGGTGGCTGTTTGAAGATCCCTGTCTGGGCAGAGATGTGGTTTTTCCTGGGTGGGTAGTATGAGCTACCAGCTGATTAATCATAGACTGGAATGCGGCTCAGAGATTTGCAGAAAAAACACTGGGCTGGAATGCTGTTGTTGGGGTGTGATCGTCATCTTAGATCCAAATCGTATTAGAATCTCTGACCTCCTGTTTGTGTGTGTTTGTGTGTGTGTCTGTGCGTGTGCGCATTCATAGCAGCGCTGTGATTGTATGCGTGTATGTGTGCACATATGAGTGTGTTTGCCTGAATTCTTGTCTGTTTTGTGTCTGTGTGTGTGCGTGTGTGTGTGTATAGGACTGTGCACGTGTGTGTGCGCCTGTGTGTGTGTGTGTGCGTGTGTGTGTGTGTTTGTGCCTGTGTTTGTGTGCCTGTGTGTGTGTGCACGTGTGTGTGTGTGTGTGTGTGTGTGTGCATGTGTGTCTGTGTGCGTGTGTGTGTGTGTGTGTGTGTGTGTGTTTGTGCCTGTGTTTGTGTGCGTGTGTGTGTGTGTTTGTGCCTGTGTTTGTGTGCCTGTGTGTGTGTGTGCACGTGTGTGTGTGTGTTTGTGCCTGTGTGTGTGTGTGTGTGTGTGCATGTGTGTCTGTGTTCGTGTGTGTGTGTGTGTGTGTGTGCACAGCACAGTGATGTGGTCTAATAGGCCATAGAGGTCATATAGGAGGAACACTGAGGGCTAAACAGCCCCACCACACACAGCAATAGCAGCATGAGTCAATGAGTCCAGGCCCTGTGGGGAGCCAGTTCAGAGAGAAACGCCTCAGCAGGGTCCTACAGGTCAACCCCCGCCCCCCTCAGGGCGGGACTTGCCAGCGTTTACCGGAACACTCACCTGAAACCTTTCACTGACCCCTGACTGAAGGAGAAGTGTGATTGAGGGGCATCCTCCAGTCTGTTCTGTGGTCTGGAAAATGCTCTCCTCCCCTGTAGTGCCCTGCGGTTTGTGCCAAGACATTTAAATTACATTACATTACATTACATACATACATTCGATTACATTATATACAGTACATAACATTACATACATACTTTACTTTACTTTACATTAACATGTCGGCGTGACAGATGTGTGATCCTGGTGGCGCTGCTGGCCACAGTTGGCACTAGCACCATCCGGAATTGAAGAGTGTTTCTCCAACACTCACTCAGCCCACTTTTTTTTTGAGAAAATCAACATTTTGGATGGATGTTTTTTGCATGAAAAATCTAAATTTTATACTTAAATCCCTAAGACTAATAGTCTAAAAGTAAAACTGCAAATATCTAACCATTTATCAGAAAAATTATACCCACCTTGAAAAATATGGTTTATCGAAACTGGATTTAGTGAGGTTTGGAAAAACACTCTTCGATTGATCCTGGACCGCGGGGCCCATTCACGCCCTAGATCAGCGCCTTAACAGGATGAGCCACTTGGCAGCCTCCACAGCTTATATTCTTCTGTTTGTTTGGTTTGTTTCATACAATCCATTAATACTGCTGCATATTGTACTCAGGTAATCCAGATTAAGCATTGCGCTCAATGGAAGCGCCTCGTCTATGGAGTTGAACCTGTAACCTCAACCCAAAGGGTCACAGCCGGTTGGGATGGCGGTCTGCACTCCAGTTTTTCCACGGGTCTGTCTTTCCTGTAGTTAGAAAGATGAGCCCTGTTCACACTTTTATGCGACATATATCAGATTTCTTGAGAAATCTGATACGCCTCACGTTTCACGACTGTGATATAACGCAAGAAATGGGTCAGATGTGTCCACGTCCGATCTGCATCGATCTGCATTCTGGAGGTAGTCTGTGTCGGATTCCATTCCTCTGAAGGTGAATGCTGCACTGCATATCTTCTCTCGACTGTAGCTCGCGCTGTTTTTTTTTCATGCACATGGCGAACAGGGTCAGACTCCAGGCCACTCCACACGATGCAAATTCCTCCTCTGTTCCTGATGGAATTTTTCATGGCTTTCAGTCCCCCCAACTGATGCGAATACCGCCGGTCCGAGCGAAGCTCCCCCGTTGTAAACTTTTACTGGTGCGCACATAAATCCACAGTTTCCCGCCTTCCCCCACTCTGCCCCCGCCCCTCCCTCCCCATGCCCCGCTGCCTCCACCGCCAGCCGCATGGACCGCGGTCTCCCTCCCCCCCCCCAGGGAGAGCCCACACAGCCAGCGTACATGTCAGAGTGGGGCCAGGGATAGAAGACAGGCTCCAGTGATAATCATGGGCTTGAGCACAGGTACACTTGTACCGACGTGCTAACGCTAATACTTGTGGGGAGAGGAGGAGGAGGAGGAGGAGGAGGAGGAGGAGGGAGGGGGAGGGGGAGGGGGAAGTCAATGCAGAGACGCAAATGCACTGCATCCACTTTTTTTCTGTTTTGCATCTGCGTCAACTCACTCATCATACATCAATTGTGTTTTTTTCTTAAAAAGTCATTCAAAATAAGAGTTGATCACCTGCGTCATGTTTATAAATTCCCTGCTGTTATTTCCTGTGTTTGATGAAGTCATGATTACAGTCCATATTGGTCCTGTCTTTTCCAAACAGATGTATCATCTGGGAAAAATTCTGATCACGTTCGTCATTCATTTGGTCGTTTTTGGGCTTGCAAATCACCTGTGGTGCATGTTGGGAGTTTCTGCTCGGTTTCTGCTCGATTTTACACCTGAGTGTAGTTACATGCTACAGCTCTCTTGCTGTTCACTGAAAAATATGAGTGCGTGAGAGAGCTCTAGCTCCTGCCGTCTTCGTGGATTAATGTATATAAGACTCCAGAAGTGATTTAAAGGGAGGATGTTTGGAACCGGAAACCCAAAACAAGGGCTCAAGTCTTCCAGTGGAGGGGGCGGGGGGGCAGATTAATGTGAGAGAAGTTAAGAGCCTTGACCGCATAATTGTTTCACTTTGTTAAAGCCCTGTGTTAATCTCCAGTGGGATAAACACATTTCCTCCGCCATGCGTCGCAACTCGTGCTGCAAGATTTTTAGGAATTACTTCCCCTCAGGCCACAAGTTCGCCTGTGATCCCCAAGCCTTCCCAGAATCCAGTTCTGTTGAGTTTTGGGTGTCTGCAGTTCACCCCCCCTCACCCCTCTATTCCCATGCTATTTATATTGTGTACTTGTTCCCTTTCAGTCCTTAAGGTTTAGGCCGTGCAGGTTAGCCCTTTTGGGCTAGAAAATAATTATGTTATTTGGGTCAGTCGTAGAGCTCGGATTTGCAGTTTTTTGTAATGTAGGCTCTTGTTCTGCTGACCTTTGACCTTTAGCACTGTAACCCGGAGATAAGAGAGACATGGGAGGGAGGAGAGAACTGCACACCACCCTCACACACTGGCTTGGCCCTGGGAGGAAAAGAAAGCTATCCATTTTTTGGGGGGGATTTAGATTTGGGATAATACCGTTACAGGCATAGCTGTGTGGCGGTATTTACTTTTGTAACTAATATTACAATTATTGATTATAAATGGGCCTTTTGTGCATTCTTAGCAATATTACACTTTTGTATTCCTGAGACTAACACTGATGTTCTTTCTTCAGTTCTGTAAGTCGCTCTGGATAAAAGTGTCTGCTAAATGATTGTCATGTAATTTCATGTAAGAAATGTAGGAAAATGACAGGAAAAGAATGTTTAATTTGGAAGTGGAAAAAAAAGAAGTAAAATAGAAACGGAAACCGTTCACCGTTCCCAGGATTCTGCCAAAACAAAAATGAGGACGTATTTTTGACGTTTTTTTTTTTTTCATTCTGCCCAACCAAGTTTTTTGAGTTTGTTTAGTTCTTCTCGGATCTCGCTCAATTTCACCTGCCATTCACCGTCCTAGATTTTCTCTCGCTTTCTCTCTGCGTCTCCTGCGGCAACCTCTGTTTGCCCTCCCTGGAACAGTTTAAAAGTAATATCAAACACATGGCAGCGTTTATAGAAGGCAAATGAGTTGAAAAATCAAATTTACTTAAAGATTCCAGCCGTGGTCCCCGAAGGCCAGGCATGTTGAGGGAAATCCTGATGGGCGTCTGTAATTATGACCCCTTCAAGGAGACTAAGGTGGGGATGAGAAGAGGCTTAAACCTGCTGAGGTAAGCCGGGAGTGTGACTCCTTCCAACGACTCACATCTGAATCCACGACTCCTGACTCCCGACTCTTTCCAGCGACTCACATCTGAATTCATGCTCCTTCTCCTTAGCTACATTTGAATCCACAACTTCTTCACACGGTTTCCACCGGGATCGTTATTGCACATTGGATAATGCATCTACAGGCAGAGCAGTTGAGCACAATTTTTAAAATGTTGAACACCGTGCTCATCGTGGTGAACGGGTATGGCAAGTATGTGGCTCAGAGGTGAATTAGGAATAAAGCTGGGGACTGTTTATTACTTCCTGTAAGTCTCCCTGCCACACCTACCATTTCTCATCCACGTTTGGATTCCTGACTTGTATCCACACACACACACACACACACGCACACACACACACACACACACACACACACACACACACACACACACACACACACACACACATACTCACTCACAAACCCATGGATGAACACTATGTTCTATGAAGACCTGTCTGCTCCTGTTCTGAGACAGACAGTATTGTAATGTGGAGAGCAAAGCTGTAGACATTGTCTGTGATTAGTGAAACGGATTTGTCTGTGATTAGTGAAATGGATAGCAAAAAACAGGGGGGGCAATCACAGCAATCCCATCCAACATTCCTGCAGGAAAATAAAAAAGAGAGGGAGAGTGGGATGGAGAGAGAGAGAGAGAGAGAGAGAGAGAGAAAGGTAAAGATGGAGAGAGTGAAAACCCTACTGTCTTTGAACATGCAGTCCATTCGTGCAAGGAGTGGGTGAGTTTAGCTTGGCACAGGAAAGTCAGTATGTAAGCAGACATAATAATTGGTTTCTGATGCCCCTGTTAGCTGAACGCCAGCAGACCACCTGCCTGGGGGGGTGGGGGGTGGGGGTGGGGTTCTTACACTCCGAAAAAGCTGCTGTCCCGCACCCAACACAACCGCACTCCACCCTACCATAACCCCCCCCCCCCCCCCATCTCTCTCCCGCCTCCCCACTCCTCGGCCCAAAACCTTCACCGGCAATGAAGCTGTTTAACTGTTGAATCAATGGACCTGTAGCTCTCCCCTCCCTCTTTCTTTACTGGGATGGTCAGTTAGCCAAAGACTCGGCTCCTCAGAGACATCCCGAGCTGCCGGATGCCAGCGGATGTGGTAACGGGCCCCCCAATTTTACAGATTTTTCTTAATATGAAAAATATGGTTTTCGCCTTGTCAATGCCAAAACAGTCTAAGGGACTGCAAGTCTTGCTACTTAATGGACAAATATGATCAAATCCCCTCGTTCAGCAGATGAGCTTTTGTGGAAGTACCCACAGGAAGCTTTTTAAAAGCCAGTAAAGTGATATGTGTGCATCTTTCTGCGGGCCAGAGCAGGTCAACTTTTTAGACCTCAAATTGTACAAAACAAGAACGCTGTTAACTGTGGAAAATGAGAGAACAGTTGGAAGGGGAACACGAGCTGTATTTTATTGCTTTGCTGAAGCTGAGAGAGAGAGAGAAAGAGAGGGAGGGAGAGAGAGAAGGGGAGGGAGAGAGACATTGAGAGATAGAGAGAGCGGGAGGGAGACACAGAGAAAGGGCTAAGAAGCAGCCAACTCAAGCTCTGTAGGCTGGTGTGAATGGCTTTTTAATGCCTGTTAACAGCAGGGGCATTGAGCAGCACAGAGATTGGGCAAGAGGGGATGTTCAAACACAAGTCCTCACACTAACCCTGAACCTTAAGGGGGGGGGTCACTGCACTCCCCCCCCCTCCCATGTCAGAATATCAGCAACAGAACATTTCATTATGCCAAAATGACAATGTATTGGCAGGTACTGTAATATATATATATATTGGAGTGCCTCCGTATATTGATATGTATTATTATATATTATATTGTTGAATATATGGAAATATATTTTCAATGCGGAAAGAGAGAACGGCTCAGTGTGTGGCTGCGTAACTGACAGCAGGAGCTGTAGGCCGCGCACCTGTTTGATCCACGCGGTAAGAACGACCGCGAGGAAGAGGAGGAGCCTCTGGGGTCAGCTGTGGTGACTCGGAGAGACAGGTGCTGGGGACCGAGAGACACCCCCCGCCCTTCAATAATTTATCCCGCTCGTTTTTCTCTGTGTAATGTTTTTACCAGCAAACCGCAGCTTCCCAATTCGCATAGGAAGCCCCCCTTTTTCTTTGGGGGAGTTGGGTTATGACCTTGTGGTTTTTGGGGTTACCAGGTAGAAAGATTAACATGAAACCATGCGAATAAACCATTATTTATATATATATATATATATATATATATTGCCCCAATGTACAGCATACAAATTTGCATATAGTTCATATTTGCCTGATTTTGAATAATTTTATACTTAGATAATATTCGTAGTTTTGGCAGTAACTGTTCAATATGGCATACTGGAAGTGCGCACTGTTATTCCAATTGTTTCACATTTTCAGAGATAATTCTGTTGGGGAATCTACTGTACTTGCTAAATCCTTTATCAGAACGCACATATTTGAACATTGGACTTGTCTAGGAAAGGATTTGTCCCAAAATAAAAGTTCACAGATCCCTAAAGAGGTGACTTTCTGAGAAGCCATCAAATCTTTTCCACACTAAACTCAAAACTGGAACAAATCATTTTTCAAACAATTTATTAAGCTGCTATTTGGGAGACAAATGGGGGAATGAGAGAGAAAGAAGGAAATAAAGTTTTAAAAAAGCTACTGTTTTTACTTTACTTTTATTGAAGTGAAGTGGGAGAGAATTGCTTTTGCAAAACCCTTAGCACTTTCCCCATGGCGAGATTCTGCGTTGGCTGCTTCTCGGGCCTATAAAACTATCCTGCTCAACCTCTCTTTTAATGTGCCGTTAAAGTGCAGCTTTCCCTCTTCCTACCCCACCACATTCTACCGGGAGACGCCGATTATTTGTCAAAAAAAACCCTCTGCAGTTTTGAAGACGGAGCGCAAGAAAAAAAAACTAAAGAAAAGTGTGAAGTCTGGTTTAAGTCTGCTGGATATGCAAAGAATTCCAGAGCTATGCTTTGTGGCGAGGTCTTTAGCTGGCCGGGGGCGCTGGAGAAATGGGTTTGGTCGTGAATTTGGCCTACTGGGGACTGGGTACTGATCACGGTTCATTTTGATCCTTTTTTAGTTTTTTTCCCCAGACAGGTTTGGGTTAGGATTACGGTCTGATTCTGGATCAGTAATTATGCAGAGCGTGTTGTTGAGGAAGTTTAAAATGGAAGCTCAGTCTGAGGTTTTAGGGATTCTTTTCTCTTCAATAGAACCACACAAATAAACCACCTTTCATCAGGCCTCAGTTCCAAGGCTCATTTGGAAAGAATGTAATTGGAACTGAAAGTAACATTATGCAAGTGTGTGTGTGTGTGCGTGTGTGTGTGTGTGTGTGTGTGTGTGTGTGTCTGTATTTGTGTGTGAGGAGAGGGTGGTGAACATGCTTTGCTGAGCTTTATATTCCTCTGTACGATACTTTGTTTCTTCACTAAGTAGTTGATCTTCCTTTATGAAAATGTATAGAAACATTTTCAGTGTAAATTCCACTCTGATAAAGTCATTTTGACTCTTAATCAAGTATGCAATGCCCCCACTGGATTCATATGAACGCTGTTAGAATTGATTTAACACTGTTCGGTTTTTATTTAAAAGGATCTTTGCCATGCGTACTGTGCCACAGTTCTTGACGTTAGAATTGGCATGGAAGTGTTGATTCTACTCTATATCCTTCTAAAAACCTGGCTAAAAATGTTTTTATATGTGGCCTTAATGTCAAGACCCATATATTCTACTATGCTGAAACCTACACTAAGGGACATTCAAGAAAAATAAAATGAATAATATTTTTGAAAATATTTTCACTGCAACATGTTTTTGTCATACAACACGTAGACAAACTTTTTTTTGCCGGGCCTCAAGACGATATGATAGGATGGGACGACGGGATGGGACGGGACGGGGCGGGGGGAATGGTCCCTCCTGGGAACATTTGCATTGAGTCAGGGCTGAGAGGAAGCTGGGGTGTGGGGGGATGAGGAGGGCGGGCCGGCGGTCTGCATGGGGGTGTCTCTTTCGCCAGGCCAGGGCTCCTCTTGCTGGAAAGAAATCGAAAAGGTCCCGGGAACAGCTCCTCTGGAAGAGGAATAAAGCTAACGAGAACGCCAAGCCTAATTAGAGCTGACAGCCCTCTGAGGTGTGTGTGTGCTTGTGTGTGTGTGTGTGTGTGTGTGTGTGTGCATGCGGAAGAAGGGGAGTGTACAGAATGAAGTACGCTGCCCTGCCAAATATCTTAGCGTGTTTTCCCGGAGAGGTAAGCGATCCTGGCTCCGTGGAATATCTCACTTATTTCTCCTCTGAGCTTGTGTGTGTCGGAGAACCGTGCCGGATGTAGGCTTTGCTACTGCTGGTACTTCCACTGCCCATGGAGGGCTGGCCTGTATGGGCAGATGTGTGGAATTGTAGCTGCACCCTCTTTGTTGGTTGATGCTGACTGGCAGTGCACAGAGGGAAGGGTTTGCATGAGGAAGGGAACGGCAGGGTTCAAGGCGCCAGGCTTCAGGGCGGGGCTTCAGGATGCCAGGCTTGGGGGCGGAGCTTCAGAGCACCTGACTTCAGGGTATTTGTCTTCATGGCAGCGCTGTATCATAGCTAGGCTTTACACTTCAACTGGCCCCTCTCCACCCATCCATTCAATATATGCACTCAAACAAGATAGAAAGCAGATGGGTGAGAGTGAAACAGAGTGAGAGAGAGAGAGAAAAATAGACAATGAGAGAGAAATTGAAAGGGGGGATGAAGAGATGCAGAGAGATTAAATGAACCACAGAGACAAAGAACAATAAAAAGAGATAGAGACATAGCGGTCATGCAGCGAAAGAGCGAGGGAACAGCCCTCTAGTCTGATATAAAATAAATACTCCTCCCAGCCTCCTCAGTCGCAAACACGTGTCTGTGTCACAGGACTGACGGACTGAGGTACAGACAGACACCACCCGACCGGCAGACTGTCACCAGGCGATAACCGATGGAAGTGATTCACCAATCCCTCCTGGCTCCAGCTCAGCCCGACTGGCGCGAACGCATCCTTGCATCTCCAACCGCAGGCGCACACGCCAAAAACACATGCGTGTTTACTCTGCAGCCCACACTGGCCGCGATTAGGGCCAGCAGCCATTTATAAATCACTGCAGTTCTATGCTAGAGCCAATGGAGGTTGTTTGGTGGAAGGGGAGAGAGGAATTACAGTGGTGCTTGAAAGTATTCATACCCCTTCACTTTTTGCACACTTTATTGTGTTGTAGTGATGATTTAGCTACACTTAGATGCTGCCCTGATGCTGAGATAAAGCTGTTTAACTCTTTGTGTAAAGCATTGTGTAGGTGATGATTTAGCTACACTTAGATGCTGCCCTGATGCTGAGATAAAGCTGTTTAACTCTTTGTGGAAAGCATTGTGTAGGTGATGATTTAGCGACACTTAGATGCTGCCCTGATGCTGAGATAAAGCTGTTTAACTCTTTGTGTAAAGCATTGTGTAGGTGATGATTTAGCTACACTTAGATGCTGCCCTGATACTGAGATAAAGCTGTTTAACTCTTTGTATAAAGCATTGTGTGATGAGTTGGGTGAAGCACATTAATAAACTACAATTATGAAGTACACAAACATAATCAGTGCTTGAAGTGGAACAAAAATTCGGTACAGCGCACCGGTCCGTACCCAGCCCACTTCAATTACCACACGAGATAACAATGTGCAGTCTGGGTAATAAAGTCTGTTTATTCCGTGGGTGGGCTCACTTGAATTAATCGTTATGGACTACTAATTACTGTATTGTAGTGTTTGTACTGTATACAAACACTGTGTATGTAGAGCTTATGAGAAGTAGCAGAACACTAGAAAAAGTGCCTGTACTCACTAGCGCAAAACGTAGAACTCGCGGTACAGCGTGCTGTGTATCGATATTTTCCGTTCTACTTCAAGCAATGGCCACAATATATAATGTCTAACACTAGCTTTTGTGTGCATGACACAGTGATCATAGCTGACATATTTTCCATTTTTAAGCTCTAGTTTGTCACACTAGTTTTTTTTAGGCACACATGCAAACAAAACTGTCACACTGTACACCCCTGAGCCACCTTGGACTCTTGTCTATTCCGTTGGTGCACCTGGGCCCAAAATGGACCATCCGGAATGCGCCCTCTCCCCTTTGAAGTGGAGGCTTTGTTTGCCCTTGGTCTTTGAGTTTTGAGTCTTTTTATGTAAGTTGAAAATGCTCGTAATCAGGGAGAGCGTAACTGGAAGACTTTCCCCTGCTTCCTTGTTGCTCGGCACTGCACTGCTTGCGCTAATAGCACTGTGTTTTGTTAGGCCGTGTAGTTGTGGTGTTGAGGGTGCTTATTTGTGGAAATGTTTGGACCGCTGCGCTCCCTCCACCGCACGCTGTAAAAAGGCCCGGGCGCTAATCTAAACGCCAGCGAGCATGAGATTTAACAGCTGTGGTCAGCACGCCTCTGCGTTCCGCGCAGAGCTCTGTCGCTGGAGCGCGGTGGCGGGGCCAGAAGGGGTGCTGCGTGAAGACTACGGCGTATCGCCGTGGATACGGCGAGGGGATGTTCATTTGTGCCTGAAAATGTATTTTTTTGGCACACACACTGAGGAAATTTTTACTGTGGAGCAGGGATAAATCCCTAGACAGGGGTGAGAAAATTATACTAAAATGTGTTACAAAATAAACACTTCCCTCAAGAATGTATCTATATCAATACTCAAATCTGGCCCTCGGGGGCAAGTAGTACTGCTGGTTTTCAGTCCTGCTGTCTAACCAGGGACTGATTTAAACCTGACGCACCAGGTGAGAGTAATCTCTGGCCAATCAATGACACATTATTGTACTATGGACTATCAGGAAGAAGAAAAAACCAGCAGATTTCAGTATCCCTGATCTACTGTATATACTACAGTCAAAATGGCGGGTAGATTTCTTTACAGGTAGCACAGTAATAATCCATAGAAAGAAAGATATGCCCTGTGACATAATCAATGCATATAGGGTTCATATTTAAAATACATACATTGGCAGTACAGCCCATCCCTGGTCCTAGATAATCATGGTGTAAAGAACTGAATGACTCCAGTATCAAACAAGCATGACCTCTCTCTGTTTTATTGTGTGGGAACACAAATCCAAACATCAGTCAAGATGACCGTTTCTAAGGTTCTATTTAACTGTCTTTGAGTGGCATTGTCCAGCGGCCTTCATTCACGTAAAAGAGTTCGTCGACATCGTAGACCTCATTTTTGGGAGCCATGCTGAATTATGGTTGCATCTGCTTCAGGGGCCAACACGGCTCTTCTTTTTTGTTAACCTACTTTAATGACTAATTGCTTTCAAAAACTTTTAAAAGTGTGCTCGCGGTATTAGAACAACAACGAAAAAAACGAAATAAAAGCAAATGTTAATTAAGAGGGGTTTTTGACTCAACTGGGAGTCTTGTAAGGCCTGGGATGAGGTCCGCTCTCCCACCACCCCAGAACCCTCTGCTTCTATCCCAGCAAGCATTTATCAAGCACAGTTGGGTTTTTTAATGCACAAAAATTACTGTGGAACTTTGCTTCTCTTCGGAAAACACGTAAATAAACAGCCCCTGAAAACTGTAAGTGGGTTTGATTGCTTCCTTTGCGGTTGAGAACAAGCCCATTAAAAGTATGCTGGGGGGGTAGGCTGTGGAAAAAGCCTGAGGTTTGATTCAGTAAGGCCACAGTCAGGGGGAGATTGGAGGGGAGATAGCGCAAGGTTGGGGGGGGGCTTAGGTGTCATTAACCCCTGGTTGAGGTGTCCCCCCCGTAGGTCACTTCAGGGCCACAGCGACTAGACACAACCCTAAACGCATACTGTGGCCATCTTGATTGCTCTGAGTAGGGGTCTCTTTCTTTCTTTAGAGAGTTGGGTCACATTTAAAATACACATGCATCAAATGTATGTTTTTGCGTGTATTCTGAGTGTCTTTCATAATAAATACATAAATAACGTATGTGCTGCTGCTCACCTCTGGTTTTGCATGGTTTATAGTCCTGTTCAGCATTTTGACGTTCGTTTCAAGGATATATTTATCGGGGAAGTGTTTGTATTTTGTTGGAATCCGGCAGCGATTGGCTGGCCGTGTCCACGTCGTCACAGGCAACAACGAAAGCCCAAATGATTTGAAATTTGGCGCTTCACGTTCGGTTTGCGTGCTCCTGCGCTGTTCACTCCATTGAGCTTGACGACAGGAGCGTTGCGGGCGTGGCGTTTGTGCTCCCTGTTTGAAGTGGCCTAAGGGGAGGGGGCTCCGTGGTGCACCCCCAGAGCGGGGGGGGGGGTAGGCCGAGGACCTGTCCCAGTGGAGACATAGAGGCTCTCCTCAGCCGGAAAGGGAATGAGCCATTGAATTCAATCAGCCCCAAATCACCTGTTTCAGCACAGGATTTACAGCAGACAGCTGCACCACTGCCCAGAACCTGGGAATCAGAGCGAATACTCGCTCCGCCTTTACGCTCTTCTCACAGTAGCAGCGTAGGTCCAGTCATGGGCTGTGTACAATCATACTGTGTACCGTTTACTGAATACTGTTTCGTAGCGACATGTAGTATGCAAAAAATATATATTATCCATACTATTATCAGCGAAGACCCGGAAATAAGTATAATAATTAATAAGTTTATCATCCTGAGATTTGAAGTACGGTACATTTAGTGAACATTTCTCATCCAGTGTATTCAATAAGCATACTCAATAGTGTGGAAGGATGTTGATTTTGACACAGCCCATAGCACATTCAGTCTGGTAAGAGAGTGTCTGAATCAACGCCTTTATTGAGTACGCTTTTTGAGTACATCAGATGAGAAAGTTTTTAAGTCGGCAAAATATTCTCTAAATGCAGTATACTTAAAATTCTTGGATGATATACTTGTTTTTGCTGATAATAGTATGAATGATATTTTTAGCATACTGCATGTCACATACTAAACAGTATACAGTAAAGAGTACACAGTACGATAGTACACAGTATACAGGACACAGAAAGCAGAAGGCTCAGATTTGGACACAGCCAACAGCTTCGTGGTACTGTGAGAAGGGAGTTCTAATTTGCCGGAGGATTCCAGAATTTTGGTTGTCTACACTTGTGACACGTATGAATTAATAAAAAAAATATACATAGATTTATCCCACTTGCAGTCATTGCAATTTTTCAAAGTTGACATAAGTAGTAACGTTTAAATACAGCACACTATATACTGCATGTGCAAACTGCATACTACGTACCAAACACTACATGTACATACTGCATATTACATGTACATGCGACATACTATAGTACTAATTTGTGAAATTTATTGTGTTATTTTGTCATTATGGCACCTTATTTGTCACATTAAGCACTGCTAAAGGCCTCAATGCAAAGGCTAAATTGAATTGCACTGCATTTTACGGTCAGCACCTGTGTCCACAGCAACACCAGTGCAATTATAATTTTACAGTCAGCACCTGTGTCGACACCAACACCAACGCCATTATGCATTTATTTGCCTGATATTAGCAAAGGATGTGGACATTATTTTTGATGTGACCCAGAACTGGAACCCACAATTCTCTGGTCTGGACTGGAGCTTAAAACATCTGTGTTAACGATATCCACGGATATGTTTTTTTCTTCTTTCCTATTTTTTTTACTGTAATTTGTTTTATGAGTGTTTCTCATGATACGAAACACCCTATCCACGAGAATTATCTTGGTTTCTTGGTTCCAATTCGAATTGGTTACATTTGGTTCCAAAGAAAACCTTTTTTTTAAACGGAGGTGGGTGGTGGTGGGTGGGGAACTGGTAATCACAAGTGTAATAGTGATCAAGTTTCATGGACATGAAGCAATTTTCTTAAAGTCAACAAGCTCTGGGAGGATAGCAGGATAGTTTAGAATGGAGAAGAACAGAGAGTAAGAAAGGGAGAGCGGTGGTGGGGTTTGAGGAGTTTGGGTGGGTGGGGTGGAGGAGCCTAAATGATGAGGACTGTGGTTATGGCGGAGTTTACCGAACTGCGGTTGTGTTGCGGGGAACCAGTCAGAAACCGGCACGGCGCGATCGCTGCTGTTATTCATATCGCAGACTGGGCCTGAACAAAGCTCCTGTCATGCCCGACTTCCACTATTTAATAACAAAAATCCACACCCGCCAAGAGCTTCAGGGCGACGGCTCCTCTCACGGCCAGATCGGCAGCGCAAAACAAAAAAACCAGAGCTATCGCACACAATAACCGCAGTCAAACAACACAGTCAATCATAAGTGGGTGAGCAAAGTCAAATAAATATTTTTAAAACCTCAAATAAGCTACAGATCAACACTCTGCAGTCTGTATTTTGCGCGTTCTGAAATACTGTACTAACGTTGAAGATGCCTCTGCTCTGGTGAGCCTGGCCACCAAACTGCGTTTAGCTTTATCTGCGTTAACCAGGTAACTAAGCAGGTAACCAAGTTACAATGGATTAAAATGACTATGTAGCTGTGAGAGGAGCTTAGCTAATATTTTAATATTTTGTCTCATCTGCATTGGTCCTGTAAGTAAAGTTGATCTTTGTATGCCAGCTTTCCCTTGTCTGACTGTCTCTATCTCTCTGTCTGCCTCTGTCTCTATCTCTCTGTCTGCCTCTGTCTCTGTTGGCTTATGTTTTAGGTGCTTATGTTTTTGTCTGCATGTCCATCTTTATTTCCCTCTGTATGTCAGATATCATCATATTTGCTCTTTGAGTTTGAGAGTCTAGAGAGGATAGGGGATAGTGATGGTGGGAGTGGGGTATTCTGGGAGGGGGGTTAACATGTGCCAGGAAGTTGAATGAGAAAAGCTCAAGTGTACCCCGGCTACTCTGGATTCAAAGAACCGAACGCATTTTTTTTGCTTTTTTTCTTCATCTGCTTTCAATTCACACTCCTCTCCTCTTTGCTCCATCCAAGAGAGAGAGAGAGAGAGAGAGAGAGAGAGAGAGAGAGAGAGAGAGAGAGAGAGAGGCGGTTAAAAATGAAAGACAAAGACATAAGACAATATTGCTGTTATTGTAACAAAGATGAGGTGGAAGAAAAACACACACATGCATGCACGCATACACACACACACACACACACATGCACACACCACACACACACACACACACACATGCACACGCACACAACACACACACACGCACATGCACACACACATGCACACAACACACACACACATGCACACACACACACACACACACACGGACACACGCACACGGACACACGCACTCACGCACTGAACAGCCTCCACCCAAATAAATGAGCCGAGCCTCTAGCGTCTTCTAAGGGAAGGGGTCCCCATGTCTCACCAGGGGTACCCCCACATCCCAATCATCTGTCCATCCCGGCTAGGGCGGGACTGCGTCTCGTCAGGAAGGGGCGCAGGGCGGCGGAAGTGAAAGAGGCGGCCAGCGGATATTTTCCGCCCCGGGGGGGAAAAAAAGTGCCGTTCTTCTGCGCTGAGGTATTGGGTCTCTTCCCCCAGCGCTCCCACAGCGTGTCACAGCTCCTGGACATGTTTCTGCAGTCTGTCTTCCACGCTCCCTCTCCTTTCCTCTCCCGCAGACAGCTTGTTCTCATTGGTCATCCCACCCCCCCCCCCTCTTTTTTTATCCCCCCATCACAGATGTGTTGACAGACGTTTTTCAAAGTATAATAAAATACATTAAAAATGACAGGGCGGCGTGACCTGTGGCGCTCTGCGATTCTGCCGAAACGCGCATGTGGGTGTGGACGCACTTATGCGGGCGCACGCACACACACACACACACACACACACACACACACACAATGCAGGTGTCCGTACGCACATGTACACACACATCTGAAAAATGCACCTTTTTAGGCAAGTCCCCTTTCTGCTGGGTCGCCACGAAATTGGCCATTTCTTCTTCTGATTTGCCGTGAAATGCTGTGTTTGTCTGGGATTACTCAGTGCTGGTGTTTAGTGTGAGGGGAAGCCGTGACAGAGGGCCATGAAGGAGGCGGGGCCACAGGAGGCGGCTCCTCCCATTGGCTGCTCGAGCCCTGGAGAGGCAGGAAGGCTCCCCCTGGGCCCCAGTGCAGACAAGCAGAGCAGTGCTGTACACACACACACACACACACATGCTTACATACACACACACACACACACACACACACATGCACACACATACACACGACAGTTGAGACGACAGTTAATCATAACCAACGAAGGACCACAACTTTTTTTATGTGAGGGATGTCTTACATTTTGTGTGTTCCCAATGTCACTATTAATACACAGTTTTCACACATATTGTACAATTGCAGGAATCTGTCAGTTTGCACAAAAAACACATGACAGTTATTCAGGGGTACAAAAAGCAGCGCCTTTTCCAGACTGACAGCGTCTTCTCTCACAACATACATACTCTCTCGCACATACGTACGCATGTACACGTGTACACACACACAAACACACACACACACACACATGCACATACGCGCACTCCCACACACACACACACACACACACATAAACACACACAGATAAAGATGGGAGAGAGAGAGAGGAAAAGAAGAGAAAGATGAAGGAAGGTAAAAGGAGGAGAAGATTAGAGAACATTACATAGTTGGGTGAGGTCAATGGAACCAACAGGAAGGATAGAGTTTAAGGATGGAGATAAAGAGTGCTGGTGATGATGAGGATGGCTGTGAAATATATAAATCATATGGTTAAAGCAGCAAATCTGTGCGGGGTGTTGGGCTCAGCGTGAAAGTGGGTTTGGGACGGTATCAGTCCTGGGTGCAGGACAGAGCCAGCTGTGGTCTAGACCTGGCAGTGTGTGTGTGTGTGTGTGTGTGTGTGTGTGTGTGTGTGTGTGTGTGAGAGTGTGAAAGAGAGGTGTGTGTGTGTGCACATGTGAGTGAGTGGTGCTGGTGGTAGTGGGGGGGGGGGGGGGGGGTGAAGCGTCTTTCACTGGCATTGGACTCCCGCTGCTACTGCTAACAAGAAACACATGGCTCTCTCTCTCTCTTTCTTTATTTATTTCTCTCTCTCTTTTCCATACATACCATTCAGCTATAAAAAAAAGACCTTTTTCTGTCTTGCTACCCTTGCTCAGCGATGTGAACCTACCCTCGTATGAGGGCGCTGATCCGAGCCGGCACCATCGCAAACGACAAAAGCACCAGGGTAACCAGACGCAGCTCGCTATGCTAAAGCCGGCTCTGCTATCCTCGCCTGGTACAGCAAGCAAGGCAACAGGGAGAGGGCGGAAGTCAACACCCCTCCAGAATTTGTCGAAATTCCGAATTCCCCAGCTGGAGGAGCGTAGCATAATGGGTAAGGAACTGAACTTGTAACCGAAAGGTTGCAGGTTCAATTCCCAGAGAGGACACTGCCGTTGTACCCTTGAGCAAGGTACTTAACCTAAATTGCTTCAGTATACGTATATCCAGCTGTATAAATGGAAAGATGTAATAAGAAGTTGTGTAAGTCTGCTAAATGCCTGTAATGTAATGTAATGTAATGAGGAGCATCAACTCCCTGGAGAGATGGGCCGTTGGTGTGGGCCGTGGGCCGTTGGTGTGGGCCGTGGGCCGTGGGTGTGGGCCGTGGGCCGTTGGTGTGGGCCGTGGGCCGTGGGCCGTTGGTGTGGGCCGTGGGCCGTGGGCCGTGGGTGTGGGCCGTGGGCCGTGGGTGTGGGCCGTGGGCCGTGGGTGTGGGCCGTGGGCCGTGGGTGTGGGCCGTGGGCCGTGGGTGTGGGCCGTGGGCCGTGGGTGTGGGCCGTGGGCCGTGGGTGTGGGCCGTGGGCCGTGGGTGTGGGCCGTGGGTGTGGGCCGTTGGTGTGGGCCGTGGGCCGTTGGTGTGGGCCGTGGGCCGTGGGTGAGGGGATTCCTCCATCCTCATGCGCAGACAAACTTTTTTTTTGTTTGTTCTTTTTTCATACAGTTTGTCTTCATTCAGAAGATTATGTGCTATTCTCATGTTTCATTTGGACCTCTTAACAGGAAGTACAAATCATTCTTTTGGTTTAAGACTCTCCCAAGCTATTTAGTCAATGTATAGTATATAGTAGTAGCGGTATGACTTTTTTTTAAATAGTTGGCCGTTTAGTTACTGTGACACTTTGTAAGGTGTAGCATTAAAACCCGGTCTGATTCGACAAGTTGCTTCAAGACGAAAGACTTGTTCTGGATTCATAAACAATAACCACGGGATATGTTGTCCGTTTGTAAGATCACATTTGCAACACCTGATACGCCTAACAAAAGAATAGCTGCGGTATGTCCACTCATACGGTGTCTCCCGGGGTTACCGGCACAGAAGACGCCGTGACCTTCCGCGACCTCTCTCGCCGCTCAATAATGTTCCTCTACTCCGCTTTTATTTATTTCCACTCTCCTCTTTCTGTCTCAGTGGCGCTGGTCAATATTGACACATGGCTCTCCCTCTCTCCCCCCTCCCGGCTCTGTGGGGGAGGGGGGAGGTGAAGGGGCGGGAGGGGGGGGCAGGAAAGAAGAATAGACGAATGTGGGACAGAATGTATCCCCGGTTGCCAAGTCAAACAGCGGGGCTTGTTTGTGAACAAGTGTAAAGAGAAGGGCGGTAATCCTCCACCTCCCCCAACACCCCTCCCCACCTCACCCGCCCCCTGCCCGCGGGACCATTATTAACTTCGCCCGCTGAGGCAGAGGATGGGGATTATAGCCCGGCAGATTGTGGGCTCGTCACGGGGTGGGGCGGGGGTGGGTTAGAGGGGAGGGGGAGAGGGCAGGAGCACATACGTCGGGAGGGCCGGGTGAAAGAATCCACAGAGAGCGGCTCCCAGGCAGAGAGGGTCGGTTAGGGGAGCTTGGCCTCCCGCCGGCCGTAGAGACAGAGTCCACTGCTGGCGCTCTGGTGTCCCGGGACCGGGCGAAGGGGAATATACGCCGGGGGGAATGAACGGCTTTCTCCGGCAGCCCCACTGCTGTCAGGGATTGTCCTGTGTAATCCCCAGATTTCCTGGGCTGAGAGACTCATACAGACCCAGCGAGAGACGGAGGGAGGGGGGGGGGGGGGAGGAAACCCCCCCCAAAAGACCCTATGCTTCAACGGATCTTCATTATAGAAGATATTAAGTGTGCAGGTCAGGGTATGCTCATTGAGTTTGTAGCTTTATTGTTATTTCTTGACTTAATATAGAATAGAATAGAATAGAAAGTTATTCTATACAATAAAACCACAAACTCATTGCGAGCACCCTGACCTGCGGAGGCAAGTTAGGGCAAGACCTGGCAGAACTTTTAACATGGATTGCTTTAAGATGTTACAAGATGAATAGATTTTTTTTAAATACAGAAATGCAAAAAAAAAAAAACATTTCTTGAAAAAAACAGACAGCCATAAAATAAACTATCCAATATAAATAAATACAAAATTATGTCTGTTTACATGGTTTGCAAAAAAAAAGTTATAGTATAAATATACGATGTTCGTGAAAAACTTTCAGTATTTTTAAATGATTATGAAAGATTTACCAAAATGCTTCAAATATGAAAACATTTCAGATGTTTGGGGTATAAAAAGTAATATTTAGCTTAGGAGAAGAAAAAGTCAGTTTCACATTGATTTCATGTTGTGTTTTTATTATTTTTTAATAATTTTATTTTCATTGTGGTCCTTTTACTGACAAGAAGACATAGAATGTTCTGCATACATTAAATACAATGGAACAAATACCTGAGGCTTTGATGGAAAATGACAAAAAAATTAATAAATCATGTAACACATTCTCTTTAACCCAGAGACGCACATATCCCCATGATCCCGTGGATTTAAAATCACAAGTCTAAATATTAAGCGCGCCGTCTCAAAATTAAATATTTGGACAAAAGTAAATGTTTAATGTTGGATAAAAATGTGAGTATCAGCTTAATGTGGGGGAAAAAGACATGTAAAAATAAACGTCATCACATTTGGCACCCAGAGTATCATGTTCCACGGAGAGCGTTTATAATGTGTCCAGGGCTGCGTGTATCACGTTTGCTTGGCCGTGTAAATAGTGTTCTGTAGACTGCGCTAAAGTCACAGTGACCTGGTGCAGTTTCTCCAGTTGCCAGATGTGATCAGTTGAAAGTATTGCTTATTTCCAAATAAGTGAAAGTTACAACAAGAAGGGGAGCCAAAGAGCTGTTAAAAAAACTTTTTGGCAACTCTTGATGTTGGGAATCAAATTTGAGGCATTTTAATTTGTCAACGCTGTTTTATGGCATTTGACAAGTTACAGGGTTAGGTCTAAATAAAACTTTAGGAAAAGAAGATTATACAACCATTGGAGCTATGGGGAAAGCTGCCATCCAGTATATTTTGAATTGTCACCTTTTTTTAAAAACAAAATTGTATTTGCCAATAAAAGTAAAAAGAGAAAGATATATTTAGCTATTACCTTTCTAGAAAACATCTGAAATTCCATGCATGACGCATGAATGTCAAGCTGAGAAACAAACGAAGAGGTCAAAAAAGAAAAAAAAACAGGAGGAGAAAGAAACAAAACGCTGGAGAAAATGTGTTTAAATTCTTCAGTCGATTAACATGTCATTCCTTGCCTCCCTGCGGACGAGGCCCCCACATTTTAAGAGGCCATTTTAGCGGGAGTCTGGGGAGCGTGTCCTGTGCCTTTTAAGCAGAGCGGCGGGGCTTGGATACGACTCCCTCCGCAAGCGCTGCGGTTTTGTGGTGCCCACTCCGGCCGGCCGGTTCTGGCCCGTATAATGTTACAACCCAGGGCCCAGTGGGTCCCGCAGAGTTTTGAATCGGATCCCCTGTCAATAGGATCCACTCAACCGCATCGCCGAGTCGGAGGTCTGTCTCTGACCGCTGAACAATGGCGAAATAAAAGTCAGCTACTAAGGAAGAGACGCTAAGGCGACCGGTTCTTGTTATAGGTTTGTATAGATCTTTGTTTGTTTTTTAAAAATTTGTTCCATTGCTGGCCAGTCGCCCAAACTTAGCTCATAGCTCCGCACCTGCTAGGCCCCTTATTTTGTTCCAACCCCACCAAAAAAAAATGCTTTAATCATGATTTGAATGGGAACTCTCTCAGCTGCCTCCAGCATGCAGTCTTAGTTTGACTTTTTTTGTTTTGCTCTTTTATTTCATTGCATTTGATTAGATTAACAGAAGTTCTTATCCTCAGCAACTTATATTCCTTGTGCATACAATCCATTCACACAGTTGGATATTTACTGAAGCAATTCAGGTTCACTACTTTGCTCAAGGGTACAACTGCAGTGTCTCACCCGAGGACCAAACCTGCAATCTCTCAGATTAAGCTCAGTTCTCTAACCTTTATTCTGCGCTGCCACCTATTCCATCTCCTGCTCCGTACCCAGTGAGCAGACAGTGTTTCACGTTTCCCCTTTTGCCTGAGAAGGCAGAGGGAGTTTGAAAGCAGAGCGAGGCTTGACAGGGGAAAAATTAAACGTGTCCAACACTTTGTCGTCAACACCTACTCATTACATGTTATGAAAGCTTAAATGTTTCAGACATAAAACTAGGAACATTAATGCTAACAAACAGCCAGGAGTTGAATTAATTTCAAGGTCAATTGCTTCTAAGCAGGCGTGCTGATAAATGTGGGGTTTTTTTTTTTGGGGGGGGGGGGCTTTAACATTCTCTAATTCTGTCTGTACTTTTGGCATAAATTAACTCTTGGAGTGCACTGCATGGGAAAAGTCCCAAGTCCCAATATCATCCCTGCTGAGCTACATCTAATTTTGTTTCTATGAATCGTTACTTCTTGCTTATCTAGCATAAAAAAACCTAGATTTGCAACTTGTAATGAAGCTTTTTATGTCCCACAAGTCATACTTCTGGTGCTGATCTAAGTGCTGATCTAAGATCAGTTTAGTCTTTTTTAGTTTATTTTGAAAAAAGTTAGAATATGGACAGAAGAAATCTGATCCTAGATCAGCGCTGCTACTGTCTGCAACTCTTGCTAATGAACATTACATTGTACATTACATTATTACATTATTTATTATGTTCACAGATGCTCATACATAGGGTGAACAAAATATTTTATGTTTTACATTAATTATTATCAGTTTATACATCTGTATTTAAAAACAAAAATTATTCAAGTCAATTGCTTTGTCAAGGGAACAACAACAGTGGCTACAAATAATTGTGGATCCATCTCCCTAACAACTATGGTGCACAAAATTACCAGTGTGGTGCAATGACTGCATTTTGCACCAGGGACAGTAGAGTACAGTGCTACATTGATAGACTGCACCTGCCACTCTGTGATTTGAAGGGAGTGCTAAGTCAATCCGGGGAACAATTCAATTCAGTCAATTCAGGAATTACATAGAAATTTCAGTTGATTAAAAATACTCATTACATAATCTGGCTTTTTCCAAGTCACTAATTGAATTTTACCGCATATTGCAAATTGACTGAACACGCACACACACACACACACACACACACACACACACACACACACTCATTCACTCACTCATGCACCGCACCAAGCAGACAACTCAAATTAACCTGTTTTGGGGGTGGCCCTGGACCACAACCCCCCTTTCATACCATCTCCCCTCACACACCCACCCCGACTCTGCTTAAGTTTTCTCAGTTAAACTCCTGGTCCTGGCAGAACTACAGAGGACAGGCGGGTGGTGCTGTGCCAAACTATTACTCCTGCCCAGGGCCCGCACCGCTCTTGGCAGCGGTTGAAAAGGCTTTTTGGTGGGCAGGGTGCCGTCAGGGTCGAGGACCACAAGCCACAAGCCAGCATGCACTCACCTTTGGAGCCAGCTCGCAACACAACATTGCGAAGGGGGGTAAATCGCAATAATAAAAACAGCTCACGCGAGATAGAAATAAATAACGCTACTGTCATTATTTAGACAGCAGGAGGCCTGAGGGGTGAGGGGGTGAGGGGGTGAGCTACAAGGGAGGTGGGACGGGAAAGGGAATGAAAGCAAACTCAATGTTGCAGTGTGGGTTTTGATCACCGCCCCCGTTTTCAGGATTGGTGGTTTTGGCATCGGCTCCGCTAACCCGCTGCTGACCGAACAGCTGAAAATAGGTTCCCTTTCTTTAGGTTCCCTTTCTTTAAAAAGAAAGAGACTTGGCGATTTGAGGCCGGGTGAGATTTTTCTGCGTAAGGTGGCTGCTCACATGTGGTGGACAGATAGAAAGACAGGAAGAGAAACAGGGTTGGAATAAAGTGTGTATGTGTGTGTGTGTGTGGGGGGGGGGGGGGGGGTGCTGCCATCCATTCCCTAACAACCGCTGCCTGCTTCCTTTACCTGTCTCTGCCACCACATCAGTGTCTTCATAAAGGATCTTAAAGAAGCTGATCTAGGATCAGGTCTGTATCCCTGTATCCTATCTGTACCCATTATGAGTGTGATGGTAAAACTAATCCGAGATTAGCGCTCCTTTCCTGAGACATGCTTCATGATTGTCGTGCCAATCACCCATGTGGGATATGTTTCTAGAGCATGGATATTCAAATCTGGTGCTCGAATCCGGCCCTGGTTTTCTTTCTCACAGGTAATTAGTTGAACAACTAGTGCTGCTGATTGGCCAGACTGTCTCCACACCTGACTCCCAGGTAAAGGGAGGGTGGAAAACCAGCAGTTCTTTGACCATGATTTGAATAGCAGGGTCCCAGAGAGCCCAGGATCACCAGAAAACACTATTCAATGCAAAATCAGGGGGTGACATTTTAATATAGTGGTTAAGGAACCAGGTTTTAACTTGGAGGTTGCAGGTTTGGTACCCAGATGAACCACAAAATGGTTTTTACAAATTTAAACTGTGTAAGAAGTGCTCCCCCTATGTCTGTAACCGGGTATTGCTCTTCTTCAGTTTTATAGGCGGTTAACCAATGAGGTGTAACAAACAGTTGGTTATTTTGGTAATGACTGTGATATACATTTATGACGATTAAATAACCGTTAATATTTTTCACCAAGATATAGTCATATAGATTTCTGTCCCATCCCTACATGTGTGCATGACAGAACAGGTAACATTACACCAGTGGAACGCCTGCACGCGATAGGTGGAAATGTATGTGTTAGACAGGAATGTTTGACCATGTGAAATTGTATCCGCTGTGCTGGGTGAAAAGGGCCCTCATTTGCCGGCCTGTCATAATGCTTAAATATGAGTGACAGCTGTGCCGGCCTAAGGTAGCGGAGAGGGAGTGGGGGTGGGGGGGTGGGTTTGGGGAGGGAGAGCGGAGTTTAACCCCTCGTGTCTTGGACAGCTGCCGTGTCGTTTGGCCTGTCGGCTGCAGCACACCATAAATTCTACCTAAAGAGGGTTCAATTTTTTACTTTAATGGAGGCTGTAAATTTAAGGCGCTCCGGCCCTGAGAGAGCTATTCATAAAGGGCCTCTTTCCCTCTCTTTTTTCATCTTTTCTTTCCATTTTTTTTCTGTCTCACTTGCGAGGCCGCCCGTGATACCGGTAAAATGGACAGTTGTTAACTTGTAGAATGTAAAGTCATAGTATTAAAACTTTTTTCATACGATACAAATTTTTAGCACGGTTTAATTTTATCACTTTGTGTGTGTGTTTGTCCTTGTGTGCATGTGCGCTTGTGTGCATTCTGTGTGTACATGTGTGTATATGCATATGTGTTTGTGTGTGATGGTAAGAACATCTGTGTGGTTGTGTGTGCTCAAGTGCATATGAGCATGTGTGTGTGTGTGTGTGTGCATACGTAAGTGCACATGTATGTGTTTGTGTGTTTGTTTGTGCATGTTTAATTTAATGTATGTGTGTGTGTGTGTGTGTGTGTGTATGTGTATGGGTGTGGGTGTGCGGGTGTGCGGCTCTGTTGTCAACATCTCTATGCTGGAACAGCTGCAGCGGTTTGAGATTACAGTATGTCAGTACAGAATGCTTGCTGTGAGGGTGATCTTTCAGACGTGCATCACTTGGTAATGACCTCTCAGTTTAACTGTCGCAGCTGCGTGCATTATGATAGGCTGTAGCACGAGTCAGGTGACCAAACCCATTAAGTATGTGAACAAATTGAGTGAACTGTCAGTGGCAATCTCTTACTCTGTGTTTCTGTCTGTCTCTGTCTCTCTCTCTCTCTCTCTCTCTCTCTCTCTGTCATTCACACCTTCTCTGTTGCTGCTCCAGGTCCTTTTTGCGCTAAACCAAACCCTTCTGCAGCACGAGGGAGTCCGAGCAGGCAGTCTGCAGGGCAGCTACACCACTGAGGACCTCATCACTCACTACAACTGTGGGGACCTCAACTCCATCATCTTCAACCACGACACTTCGCAGGTCAGAGGTCACCAAAAAACAAAACATAACACAGAATATATATCACAGGCCCATCAGACACACCCAGCTCTGTGTTCTTTAACATTGAACGCTCTCTCCCTTCCAATTTGATGAAAATTCATTGAGGAGGCGTGGCTAGGTACGACACAGTTGCAACGGACTTTCTGAAACACCGGAAACTCCTAATCCCAACCAGAACCTCACATAGTTTCAGAAAAAGGGAGGAAGAAAGGTATGCAGGCGCAGACCATCTGGATAGTCTATAAGA
>CM040403.1:31052506-31057506 GCA_022702515.1 Ilyophis sp. 1 JC-2022
TGGTATTTCCATCCCAGGAACGATCACACTACACGCGTAGTCATACGCTGTGGTCACAAGGGGTCACACGCTACACGAGCCATGCCTAAAGACATGTGATAAAGTCGAATTAGTTTGATATTCTTGCAAGAGACTAGCTTAAGACTGGATTGGGAGAGCTGCGATTGAGTCTCTGACAGTCTGGCATTCTCCGACCAATCGGAGGCGGGTGCGCGCAAAAAAACTGGGGATTTTCTTAGGATTATCTTAAGATCTCGAAAACTACTAAATCGTGACTAAAAATCATGTAGTGAATGCTAGGCATGAAAGACGGAGGGATCGCGGGATCGCGGAACGGGATCAAGAGTTCCCCAGATAAGACTTATTTTAAATGGAGCACAGCGAGGAAGGAAGCTGACCCCAAAATCCCCCCTGTCCCGTGTTACCCTGCAGTGACCTGCCCTGGCCTGCCCTGCCCCGGGCTGGGAGGAGGAGGTGAAGGCAGGGGGACGGGGGCTGTTGAGTACAGGGGTGTGAGGCTAAATAATTCAATCACGTCAGTCATTAGGCAGACTGAGGGATCGAGTTGCTACTTATGTTGCATGTATGTCCAATTAACTTTCCCTCCCCAAACTGTGTGTGTGTGTGTGTGCGTGTGTGTGCGCACGCATGTGTGTGTGTGTGTGTAGCTCTTCCCCTAGAGCCTTGTCCTCTCCTTCACCCCCTCTTCTCTCTGTTTAGACAGGTTCATTGCAACTCCATCTAACTTTGTCTCTATGTTTGTTTGAGCATGTGTGTGTGTACACATTTGCGCATGCAGGTTGTCGAATGTGATTGTGTGCATTGTGATTGTGTATGTGAATGAGTGTGTGTGTGTGTGTGAGTGTGTGTGTTTGTGAGCGAGTGTGTGTGTCTATGTCAGCACGGCGTCATTGGAGTAGTATGTGCCATTACTGCAGGTATATCTGTGATTATGTCTGAACTCAAGTGTTTTTCTTTCTTATAAACACACTCCACTCCATTACGGTGATAAGAAAGAGCACCACTGAATTACTCTTAGCATTTCTTAAACACCAGTTTCACAGCTGTCCTGTTAAGGCTCCTGTGAGGCTGCGTTTGTTACACAGTCTAGTAGTACAGAGCTACACACCGTTCGAAACACTGTCTGGCATCGAATCCGAACTGCGCCAGTGCCGACTGTGGTTGGCAGCCATGCAGGGTGGCGCATAATATTACGCACTGTGCCGTGAAGGAAGGAATCAGTCGGGCTGGAATTACCCTGTTTCATCTCTCACCAGTGACCCCTGCTGGCCAATCAGACACACAGTCCAGTCTGCTTGCTTAAAGCTCCAGGTCAGGGGGTCCTCAATCTTATCCAGTAAGGGCCGGTGTGGGTGCCGGCTTTTGTTCCAACCAAACAGTCACACACCTGATTCTACTAATCAAGGTTCTTAGCAAAGACACTGGTGGTTGATTAGTCGAATCAGGTGTGTAACTGCTTGGTTGGAACAAAAGCCTGTGCTCACAATGGCCCTTACTGGATAAGATTGAGGACCTCTGCTCCAGGGGATGAGTCTTTCTCCATCTCATGTCTGAGTGCTGCCTCGTGAAAAAGACGCAGCTTCCTGACATCACATTTTTGAAGGAGAGCATGTGCTTGTCCGCACAGTCCTGTGTTGAGAATGAAGGCTGCAGCAATGAGCATTGGCTGGTGAATACCATCGGGAATTCCAAATTGGATCAATATGACATAATATGGCCTGCATAAAAAACAGGAACTTAAATAAGTTGTAAAATGCTGTCCCAATGCTGATGCAGTATTATTTCTGCTGTTCTTTTAAATGTAGTGAGCAGGAGTAAAACTTCCAGCCAAAGAGTCCAAAACTATGCCAGTCCTCAGATGCTGTGAATCCACATTTTGGTTTGTATCTGATCCACATTCAGCGTATTGAGATGTGAGGCTTGTATCTGATCCACATTCAGCGTATTGAGATGTGAGGCTTGTATCTGATCCACATTCAGCGTATTGAGATGTGAGGCTTGTATCTGATCCACATTCAGCGTGTTGGGCTGTGGCCTGCATGGGCCACACAGCACTGGGCTCAATCCCAGGTCCACTCTATTTCCATCCGTATGTCTGTCTGTGCTTCCAGGGTAGAAAACTACATGTGAGATGTAGAGGCTACATAGTGTTAGACCTCTGTGAGGGTGGGGGGTTGGGGGGGTATCAGAGGGCGAGAAGAGAGAATAGGCATTCCCCAGCCAGTGACCTCCCCCACAGAACATCTCTGCGCTAACAAACCCATCTGTGTGTGCTTTAATTCTGTTGCCCCAGCTCTCTCTCTCTCCATGCTTTGTCTCCCTCTCTATCTCTCTGTTTGCCTTTCTTTCTGTGTCTATCTCCCCCCCCTCTCTTGATCTTACCTCTATCTCTTTATGTCTTTCTCACTCTCTATATCCCTCTCACACTCTCTTTCTGAGCCAATATTTATTTCTCTGTTTCCACCTCTCTTTTTTTGCTCTCTCTCCCCTTCCCACTCTCTCTTTCCCATCTCCATCGCTCTATCTCTCTGTCCACCTCTCTCCTTGTCTAACTGTTCCCGATTCTGTTACTCAAACTGTCTCTTCCTGTCTGTCTGTGGCCTCTGTCCCCTCACATGACCATCTTTGTTTTAATCTCTCCATCATCTCCACTCTAACTGTCTGTCTGTCTGTCTGTCAGTCTGTACACAGGAAACCTCCTCTGGCTTTATCTCCATGCCAACAGCTGCACATTCGTCAGCTGGGAATTGCAGAAATCTTTCTGTTTATCAGAGCTCTCTGCCTCCGTCTGGCTGATAACTATTAACTGCCGTCCTTGCAGTTTTCTTTGGAATCCTTCTCCAGGAACGGTTTGAAAGCACCGAATGAAAACAAACAGCCAAACTGGGCTGCCAGGTTAAGGCTTTCTAGAGTTACGCGGATCATTCCGTGACTTTTCCGGGGGTAATTAAACTATACGATGTGTGTATAAAAAATGGTTTGCGCAGACCATCCATCTCAAAGCAGCGCCCCCCACCCCCTGTCCACGCCCCCACCTTCTTCTGTTCCGTTGCCAATCCCAAATTTTCTAACCTCACCCCCACCCCACCCGCGCCCCCTGGCACATTCTGCTAGAGGCCCTGGGTAATAGCATGCTCACACACACATTTTTCATTTTTATGCACAGGTTATTTTTGAAAGTCCTGTAGGGAGAAAGACATAACAAGAAAGAAAATGAACTAAAAAAGACCCCCTGGTTGAGGGGTTAGGGGGGGGGGGGGGTTCAGTTTCTCTGCTGCCCCCTGTTGGACAGAACAGGATCCTGTATGCCAACTGTATCACTGACAAAATAAAATTTAAAAGTGAATTTGTTATTCTTGAATGTTCACCCAGGAGGCTTCACCTCATACATTGATTTTATAAAAAACTATAAAAAACTAAGTAATACTATGAATGGATACTGCAAATAAATGCATACATACATACATACATACATACATACAGACAGTATATACAGTACATGCATACATTATCTAAATCTTAGATTCATTAAAATAGCCACCTTTTACAGTAATAACTACTGAGCATAACTTCTGCTGTAGAAGTTCCCACAGACATGCTGCATGCTTGTGGTTCTCTTCTCCATAACCTGTCAAATTGGGCCCAAAGTAGCTTGATATTACTACTCTTGTTGGAAAATGTAAAAAATGTGCTCACCTGTTTATTTACCCAAATATGGCTTTTATATGAACTCCAAAATATTTGTCCAAAATTTTTTAAAAAACTTCTATTCACTGCTTACCTTGTACCATTTGAGGTTATCTACAGTTAAACTGCTTAAATGACACTAGAAACAGAGTACTAAGACATGAGTAAAGTGTACTAAAACTTTTGACCGGTACTGTACGTACATACTGCATTTTGTATCTGTTACAGTTCAGTAGAAAACACATGAACCAGAATAAAATACCTATGGAATATTCTCATTTCCTCAATTGACTCAATTGAAATGAAATTGACCCCCGACCTTGGTTTACACGCATTGAAAACCTTGTTCTGTCAATAAACCCTCAGGAAAATGGAATATACTGAAAATATAATCAAATAAAATGTCTTATCTAGATATTGCAAAAAAGAAACAAAAAAACAATACTACTGTGAAATATATTATCAAAAAGTCCACATATTTACAATACACTGCAGTATGTTCCATTTCCATAAGAGATTAAATGAATAAAATAACATTAAATAAAACAGCCGGCTTTAATACCCCACATATTTTGTTAATTTATTTTGACAGTTGGAACAAAGGACAACTGTCAAACATTTTCTTAGGTCATGGGCATGGTAAAGTTCTGAGTTCCGCAGTAATGCCCTGACACCCAGACTCAGGTCAGAGGTGATGTCATCAGCGGTCGTCTCGCGGAAGCAATAACAGGCCGAGGTCCTCCGTACTACACTTCCCAGCTACACCCTGTCACTCCCAGCTGTCATTTTTCTCACTGATAGGTAGAAAACATTTTGTAGTTACATATGCAATCATCACTAGCCTATTCGTAATCACTGCAGATTTTTCTTTTAAAGCAAACGCAAAAACAAAAGATCAACGTATTATCTTACAGTTACGGTATACCATGTACAGTATATCTCATTGGAACTGGCTTTTTAAAAATGTATTGGCAAAGAAAAGCCACAACTCCCTGTTTGAAAATGACTTTGCACATGCTCAATCAGTGTCCTCTCCAAAGGACTGAACACTTTGTTCATCCATCCGTGCACATTTGCACATGTTTATTTGCCTATGGAAGCAGGCTAAATGCTTTTTATACGCCGTTTTGGCATTTTCAGTGACTGAATGACCATCAGGGGAGTGTGAACATGCAGTGGTGAGTTTACTCAGGCAGTTTAACTTTATGACACACACAAATACACATACATAACATACACATACACACACTCAAATTCACACACACACACACACACACACACACACACACACA
>CM040403.1:31062506-31130006 GCA_022702515.1 Ilyophis sp. 1 JC-2022
TGTGTGTGTGCATGTGTACGTTGTGTGCGTGCATGAGGTGTGTGTGTGCATGCATGTGTGTGTGTGCGCATGAGGTGTGTGTGTGTGTGTGTGTGTGCGTGCATGCGTGAGGCGTGTGTGAGTGTGTGTGCGTGTTTGTGCGAGTGTGTGTTTGTGTTTGTCTGTGTGTACATGTGTGTGTGCGTGCATGTGTACGTTGTGTGCGTGCATGAGGTGTGTGTGTGTGTGTGTGCGTGCGTGCGTGAGGCGTGTGTGTAAAAGGCCTCTTTCTCCTGGCTCCCTACTGCCCTGCTTTCCCCCACTCCAGCAAAGGAGCTCAGACCTCAACTGTCAGGAACAAAAACAAATGGTGAGGGCAATTTTCACTAAACGTTTTAACGTGTCACAGGCCTTACCCCCACCCCTCCCACACCCGTCCCAGTCCCCAGGCCCTGCCCTAAACCCCCCCACCCCACCATTTTCCCTTCCACACCCCCTACCCCCCCCTACCCCCACCCCCTTCCTCTTCTGGGATAGTTACACACCACAGTGGCTCTCTCCGGCCCTGTCAAGCCTCGCATAAGCACACAGACAATCTAAATATTTAAAGTGAAGGGGAAACAGTTTAAATGTTCCTGCAGAAACACCGCTGACCCCCCCACTGCAGGAGGGGGGGGGGGTCTGAGCCTGGCTGCCCGGGGCGACAGTCCCTTCCAGAATGAACAGAGTGATCATTCGCAGACCGCCCTCCCCCCTTCTGAAGATACACGTTCACATGCATTGAAAGTGAAATCATTTATATAAGGGAACGCCACGACTTAGCCTTAGGAAGAGGAGGGGTGGGGGGAAAACGCTCCTGATTCCAATTAATTCCACAACTTAAACAGAGACGGGGCAGGCCACGAGGGTGGAATTTCCTGATCTTTTCGAGATTTACATGTCAAGCCAGATCCGCTCTGCCAAGCCCCCTGTGCTTTTTAAACGCTTCAGGTGCATACTGGGTAGTAATTCTTTCCAATGGGTTTTTTTTTCTGTTGACTCTGAGGCCGTCCATTGATTTACTGATCACCAGGTGTTATGAAAGCGCACAGTCTCTCCCAGGCTCGGAGACACATCAGAGGTAATAAGTTCATTACTTGGCGTGCCGCTCTACCTCCGCTAGGAAAGGGCCGTCGTGATTTGTGGGTGAACGGAGCGTTGCTCTGCACAGTAACAATGGAAGCCAGTCAGAGAGTAAATGATAGAGCCTCTCCTCTTGATGTATGGCGGACCTCACAGACGTCTGTCCCATGTGAGGTTTTTAAGAGGGCCCTCAACACCCCCTCACTCTGAAGTGAAAAGAACGGCGCTCTGTAATTACGGAGAGGAATGCGCGCTTCACTGGAGCAGCCTGCGTGTGTTCCTTCTCTCTGTCTCCCCCCTCTTTCTCTCTCTCTCGCTCTTACTTTGTCTCCCCTCTCCATCTCTCTTTCTGTCTCCCAGCTCTCTCTCTCTCACTCTCTTTCTGTCTGTCTCTCTCACTTTTCTTTTTCTCCCAATCTTGTTTCATTGCTCTGCCTCTTTCCACTGCTGTCTCCTGTGCAAAGCAACATCCCGTGTTGTTTCCATCATAGCAACAGCTCCCAGCAGGCAACAGGCTCTGCCATTCCTCTCTCTATCTCTCTCTTTCTCTCTCTCTCTCTCCATCATCCCGGCTCCACTCCCTCCACCACGCCCTGAAGGATGAGGCCCACTGATGGTGCCCGCCTCTCTCCATCCCTCTCTTTCTCTCTCCTTCCCTCTCTCTCTCTCTTTTTCCCTCATGAGCCGGCAGGTTGGCTTGCTGACAGGAGAAGTGGAGGGGCGGAGTCGCGTGACTAATGAGGTGCTGACATCACACCCGGCCAAGTCCCCCCTGCGCACCTCTCCAAAAACCAGAGCCTGGGTGGCACTACAGAGAGAGAGAGAGAGAGAGAGAGAGAGAGGCTATAATAATTTGACTCTAATAATACATTTAATTGAATAATAATGGGTAATAAATGTTCAGTTATTGTTATTATTTATGCTGTTATTGTTGTTGCTGTTTGTTTGTTTTTTTGTTTGTTTGTCTGTTACCATTACACTTTGGCAATAAGTATTTTGAAATATGTCAGGCCAATAAAGCATTTTAATTTAATTGAGTGAGAGAGAGAATGAGGGAGAGAGTGAGGGAGAGAGAGGGAGAGAGTGAGGGAGAGAGAGGGAGAGAGTGAGGGAGAGAGGGAGAGAGAGGGAGAGAGTGAGGGAGAGAGAGAGAGGGAGAGAGAGAGAGAGAGGGAGAGAGAGAGAGAGGGAGAGAGAGAGACAGAAACAGGAAGGGAGAGACTGGCAGACTGTGGCGGACTGACCCCCCAATCATCATGCTAAGCAGCCAACTGAAGTTCTTCACGCTGTTGGAAGAGAGGAAGGAGTAATTGGAGAGAAGGATGTGAGGGAGAGGGAGGAGAGCAAACAATTGAGGTAGATGTAGATGTAGTGAGCCAGAGGGGATGATGAAAAATGAAGTGATAATTTGAGAGAAGATAAGAGAGAATGTGGAAACAAGGGAGGGAGATAAAAAAAAAAGGTAGGGAGGCAGAGGGGATGATGGGAGAGGTGGACGGTCAGCCAGGAGCAGAGAGAGAGAGGAGGAGGAGAAAATTACAGAAAAAAGATGGAAAACAAAGTTGGAAAACTGGATATGTTGGGAGAGATGGAGAGACAGAGGGAGGACTAGAGGCCGGGTTCGCAGTGTGAGAGAAAGGCGCTGCCATGGTAACACAGCCAAGCATGAGACACTGAGGCTCAAACACAAGCACAGAGACTTTCTGCCCAAAGGCCTGAGCAGTAAGGAGCTATTACAGCCGCTACCCTTTAATTACAGCCCGTGTGTTTACTTTAGGCGTCGGGGTTATGTGCTGTTATCCAAAACCCAGTGGCAGTTGCAGGATAAACGGGTGGTCGACTAACAGCACAGTTCTGTCAGACCTCAGAATGGGTTAGTGACAGGGGAGAAATGTACAGTCCGTGTAGTGTCTGTGTTGCATCTGTGTAGAATCCATGTAGCATCAATGTAGAGTCCATGTAGCATCCGTGTAGCATCCGTGTAGCGTCCGTGTAGCATTCTGTGGTGGATTTAGTAGAAAACACCCTTGAAACGTAACTCTAAAATGTCAGGTAAAAGATTAAACAAAACAAAACCACCAAAAGAAAACATCGTCTCGTAGAGAATAGCACGGAAATAAATAGTGCAGAACGCTAACAGGGGGAATAAAATCCTACACCTGAATAAAGCTAAGCAAGTCCCTTGTGAACAAAAACACGTTAATATCACAAGGTTGCTTAAACCTGACTATACCTGGCTCAATGTAAAAATTAATGACAAAGAATCACCGGGGAAACGGAAGTGAGGAACTTAAATACCCCGCAGGTAGAAGCACAGGTGAACTGAATAATAAGCATGGGGAAGCAAAACCTCGGACCGGAATGTGGAAAAAATCCAATAGATTTTCAATCGGGAACACAGGACGAGAATCGCAGTGGAAAAAAAAACAATAACCCACGAACCATGACACATTCGTGTAGAGTCTGTGTAGAGTTTGTGTAGCGTCCGTGGCCACTCCACACATTCCTGTGGAACCTCAAACCCCAGCTGAACGGCTTCTTTTGCAGCTCCTCGGCAACCGTAACCATGAGAGAAGCCCTGTTCCCGCCGCCTGTTTATTACCTCTGAGAGAGAAAATAAACAGTGAACATGAAACACGGAGGCTTGACCCCACACCCTGAACGCGGAGGGGCCGTTTCACCCTCCACCAGAGTGTGTCTGTGTCAATAATCCAAAAAATTAAATAAAAACGGCTTGTAAATAAATTAATATGGAAATACGTCCGCCGGTCTTTATGAGTACAAATCCAGACGGCAGACACTGATGAGAAGGACATTCAGGCCGTCCTGCGTTCAGGTTCGCCAGCGTTTTTGGCGGCAGTGAGGGAGGCGTGTGTTAGGGCCTGTTCAATGCCGAGCCTGTTTCTTTCCCCCAATCCCGGGACAAGGTGCCTGGGGGGGTAGGTATTGAGGGGTGTGCGGCACAATCTCACTCTCTGATCTGACCGCCACTCTGCAGCAGCCTCTGCCAATCCTGTCACAACCCTTTGAATGGTTTAGCCAAGAACATCACTTTTTCTTTTTTTCACAGGAATAATAATATTAATAATAGTAATAAAAAAATATTTTAAAGACAGCCTCGGACATTTCAGCGTGTCAGTAATGAGATTTGGAGACTTGGAGATGGGATGGTGTCAGATGGGAGGAGGGGGGGGTGGCGGTATTGCTGGTTATTGCGGGGATGAGTGACGCAGGATTATCGGTTGCTCAGAGAAATAAAAAACCTTTCATCGCCATGGCTAAGCAACCTCTGTTTGATGTCTCAGTGAAGGAATCGCGAGTTTGGTGAGTTGGGGCTGCGAGTCTGGGTGCCCTGCAAAAAATTAAATCTTGATGGGCTTTATAAACAAAAATTCTGATAATAGCTGTTGTTGTTATGGTTTTTAGATGAATTTTCTTACCTAGCAAGATTATGTATTGATTTATTCAATATTATATTTCTAGTTTTAAGAGATTTTATCAAGTAAATTCTTCATACCCCACAGGCAGATAATTAATTTAATTATTTTATGTTTTTTCATATCATTTCATATTTTACAGTATGGGGCTTGGGGTGAGGATAGTGACTGTATCATCATTAATATTGCAAAACACAGTCTTGGGGAAAAGTTTATTCAAAATGTGCCCATTTCACGCCAAATCAAAATTAATTTCGTTTTCCCCCCCTTCCTGTATTCTTCTTGACGTCTCTCTCTCACTTTCTCTCTCTCTCTCTTTCTCTCTCTCTCTCTCTCTCTCTCTCTCTCTCTCTCTCTCTCTCTATCTATCACCAGTATAATACGTGCATCCTATTCCTGTTTATCATCAGGCCACTTCCTGGGGAACCACAGTGTGTTGGACATTCTGCGGCAGGAGGGATACGAGGTGGAACACATGCTTCCTGGAGAGCCAATCACAGAGTGAGTCCATGTAGCCATGTGCTAGCACATACGATTGCAGGCACATATGAGCATGCACACGCTCAGACTTGGAGGCAACAACAGTTATGGTAAAAAAGACTCTTTTTGGCTGTGACTCACTGTGACGGCATTGATTCTTTCTGCTTGTGCCTCTCTGTGATGGTCCTGACTGTCTGGCTGTGACTCACTATGATGGTATTTACTCTTTTTGGTTGTGACTCTGTGATGCTCCTGACTCTCTCTGACTGTGACTCACTGTGACAGCTTTGACTCTTTCCAGTTGTGACTGTGATGGTGCTGACTCTCTCTGGCTGTGACTCACTGGCTCCGCCATTTTGTTCCAGACATTCGTCAGAGCCAGAGGAGGCGACGGTGGCGCCCAGTTGGAGGACCTCTGAGGCAGTGAGTCCCTGGCCCCACAGTTGGGGTACCAGTCCCCAAAGCGAGGAGGAGCTGCCGCATCTGCTCCTCCCGGACAGCCTGAGCCAGCTGGAGGAGTTTGGGCGGCAGAAGAGACCCCGAAAACACCAGCGCTCCCACACCCGACCGCGGCTCTTCAGCGACCTGTGGGTGCGAATGGAGGCCAGGTGAGAGGAATGCACACCCTGATCACCAAACCACGATCACACGCTGTCACAAACAAACGCTCTCACTGCACAGCCACATGTTCTCACTGCACAAACACACACCCCCACTGCACAAACACGCACTCTCACTGCACAAACAAACGCTCTCACTGCACAAACAAACGCTCTCACTGCACAAACACACACTCTCACTGCACAACCACATGTTCTCACTGCACAATCACACACCCCCACTGCACAAACACACGCTCTCACTGCACTATCACACATCCTCACTGCACAATCATACATCTCTACTGCACAATCATACATCTCTACTGCACAATCACACACTCTCACTGTACAATCACACTATCTCACTGTGCAACCACATGCTCTCACTGTACAATCACACACCTCACTGCACCATCACACACTCTTACTGCACCAATATTCTCTCACTGCACCAACAGACCATCACTCCACAAACACAAACCCTCACTCTATCCGCACTAGACCCTGGGTGAAACCTTCATTTAAAACAGATTTCACTGTATGTAAATTGTGATCTGTGTTACTCACTCTTGATAGGAGTGTCTGGTACATTCCAAAATATAATGTAAATGTAAGCTAAAAAAAGGCTTGCATGTGAATGAGAGGTAATTCCCAGACAAGGCCTGCGTAGAAACCTTACTGAATTTCAGGAACAACAAAACATACAGGAAGATACTAAATATAATACAAACTACAATTTTATTATTATTATTATTCTTTTTCTAACAGCACTACTCCACTGCCAAATATAAGGATAACCAATGGCTATATAACTGTGGAGCCTCCAATCACACGACAGGAACAGCAAAGAAGACCCAGAACCCACCATCAGGAGAAGCCCCCTAGCTTGGCCACGCCCTTTGTTCCACTGGACTCCGCCTTGCCCAGCACTGGCCACGCCCTCTCCAGCCTGATAATTTGTCTGATTTCACACATGCTGCTCACCTCCTGACAACACGGGGGAGCTGTTCACACATGCATTTGACTGTCCAAAATCCCCGTCAGATTGTCGCATGGGTGAATGAGAGGTGAGAGAAACCGCAGAAAAGGTAGCGATTATTAATACAGGTGACTCTACCCTACTTTTGTCCTAGTTGTGAGAGGAGAGTCAGATCCAAAGTCAATGTGTGTCTCAAAAAGAGGCTTCTTTTGAAGGACTTTCCCACAGGATCTTCTGCACAAAACCATAGAATGTCCACTAAAGTGGCCACTTTATTAAAAATATAAATTATTGAAACAATATGTAAGATAGCTAATATGCATGTTTTGCATTGCTGTCCTGAGATATCGTCATAGAAATAAACAACAGTCTTGCGCAGCAACAACTTCTGAATATCTGGCGGTTTTTGGAATATGGTCTTTAACTCTTTGTTGTCCTCCAAGGGAAAACCAGATGGATAGTAACTTGCTAATTCACTTTGTATGACAGACAGACTCAGGATCTGACTTTCCTCACAAAGCTGTGGATGCAAGTAGGGTGAGTTTTACTATATCTCAAAAATGAACATTGACACCTGGCACTCTGAATCCTTGAAAAATAATATAAAGTAATGAATTTATATACAGGTCAGATTTTTCACATAAAAAAAAAGTCTATCACCTAAGAAATTAGGATAAATAATATTGATATGATATTAATAATGATTATTAAAAGGATCATAGAAAATGTAATTCTACTAATGACAATAACAATTTTAATAAGGTCACTGACATTTTATTAGGTAAAGGAAAGGGATCCTGCAGTTGAGGTTTTTGTAAATTGTGCATTTTGTTCATAAAGAAATATTGTATATTTATTCTTTCCTGAAGAGTATATTTTCATGCATTTGTTGATTATTGAAAAAAATAAAACATGAAAAACACTGTACCTGCCATGTTAAATCCATAAAGTGAGGTCTTGTGTGGAGACATTAGAGCCCGTGTACGATACTTAATAAAAGTATCGTGGGATTCAATAAAAATCTGCTCTTCATTTTGACAAAACAATTAAAGCAAGAATATTTTTTTGTTCACAAGCACAGTTTGCTGAATTGAGAGATCACTGATACTATCTTGCCAAACTGAGTTTGTGACTAAAAAGTCTTTAACGCTTGCCTTGACTTGTAAGTCCAAATTTAGGGCACATGTTGGTTGAATACATGTGTTTCTTCCACCCATGAACTCAGCCAGCTGATTTCACTAATTAGTTCTAGCGCATGTCTGAGGAATTGTGCTAATTAGCAAATCCAGGTGATTGGGCAAAATACTGAGGATAACTTTACTTTCTGAACATAGACTTTGCACCTCTGCCAATGTATTTAATGTTAGAGCATTTTTTTTTTTGGTGGTGTTTGGCCTTTCAGTGAGGGCCTGAAGCATCAGAAGCAATGACACTGCTCCCCTAATATAACTGTTGTGGCCGCAGTCCTGCACTCTAAGGTCGGTCTCTCTCTCTCTCTCTCTCTCTCTCTCTCTCTCTCTCTCTCTCTCTCTCTCTCAAGCTCTTTATTAAGGCATTTAGTTATGTATGTAGGCATGGGTTAACGTGCACAGATCCTGGGTGCATATCTATGTACCTGTATCTGTAGCAGTATGTTGAATTTAAAAAAAAAAGATCTCACTGCCCTCTACTGGCATACTAGTGACAGTGCTGGTTACTCGCTTGTCTAATATGCAAATGTACATTTGGTCCTGTCTTTATATCTTTGTGGTTAACATAATATTATGTTTCCTTATTTTTAAAAAAAAGAAGCTTCCATCATGCTGTAAACCTTTCATACGACATTGTTTAGGTTTAAAACACAATCTCTCGCCTTTCTTGATTTATAATTCTGTTATTCATCGTCCAACCACTGGCCTTCCAATACTAGAATCTTGAATTTCACTCAATTTGAGGCCAAATTAAACATGTCAAATAGCTAAATAAAACCACCCCTACAACCCGCACGTACCGATCATCCATCCAAAGCCACTTAAAAATGACCCATGACTAACATGTTTGATTTTCACACGTAGTAGGCTAAACAAACAAGTGCCAACGGTCATTTGATTTCTCTCACTGCTCTTCCTAAGCAGAGAGAAATAGTGGACCGTGGATTATACATAGTTTAAGCTACCACTAGATGGCGACTACGTCATATGTAAAACAGACTAATGGACGAAGATGTGATAAAACAATAATTATCATATGAAATAGCAACCATGTGTGGAACAGGTCAACCCCGGTGGGAATCTGAAAAGATAAAATCATCTTCAAGATTTTTCTTTATTTTAATCACAGGTGATTGAACAGTTAAGCGGTTTCACTCTCACTATTATTGGTCGTCACAACAGTAGCAAGTGATACATTTTCTGTTTGAATTCCAGGCAAATTAGAGGCAAATTCAATCTACCGGACCTTTCAAATATGCGAAAATAATTAAAGACACATCTCACAGTCACAGGGGTTTGCTTCTATGTAATTTCAATCAACAGACTCAGAGATTAATGTAGATGAAATCGCATCCGTATCCTAACAATGCGTGGGGTTTAATACTGTGAAGAAAACGTCGGAAGTGTTCAGAACTATTTGTTGCATGCAATTACTTTGTGCGCATTGAGGGTAAAAAATAATTTAGGCGTGCTAAACCCAGTGGCCATTTGAAATGGGACAGTTGCGCTCTTACACATCAAAAAGCAAATGTTGTTGTCTACTTTCCCTCCGCATTTCAGCCGGTTTCAATTGAACGGTTTTCAGAATTGTCTCAATCCTCGCCTGCCTAGGCCACGCAACGACATGTTCAGTGTTAATTTAGGGGTCAAAAATTGATTAAACCGTGTCAGACTAAAATTTACCCTCTCGGAATTGATATTTTGCTGCATGGACGTATACAAAAACATGTGTTTCACACTGAAAATGTGTTATTATAATTTATTTTCATTCTACATTTAATTATATCACTAAATATTTTAGCAACGCATTTATCCAGGTCTACCAGCACAGAGGTTTTCAAAGTGGGGGCCGCCAGGGGGGCCAATTGGAAGAGACAGAAAAATGGAAAATGCAAAAAAATAAAAAATAAAAATAATAATAATAAAATTACATTTATTAAAAAAAATACATTTCAATTCAATTCATAAGATTATTGTGCCGGTTTAAAATAAAATATTAATTGTTATAAATCCTTTCATATCGAAATGAGGTCTTTGCCATGCCCTTCTTTCAATCGCAGCCCGTCTGCCTGTCAGTCAAAGCGTTACGTTGAGCTGCCAACGGCCCAATTATGGAATCAATATATATTGTGTTGTGTATTAAGAAGCTGTATGTTTGATTTTTAAATATTTGCCAGTGTAATTTAAACATTTTTTTAAAAGCCATTTCGCAAGAGGGGGGCCCCAGCCAGAGGCTACGGCTATTTGGGGGTCCTTGGCATGGAAAAGTTTGGGAACCCCTGTACTAGCATATATAGGCCTTGTCTGTATCGTCTATAGGCCTAGGCTATGTTATTTTTGTCTTCACGTCCAAAATTTTACACCATGTATATTTCTTGTCCTGAAAATAATAGGCTAATTTTATATACAACATCTCATTAAATATAATTAGGTCTGTTTCGATTACATTTTATCTTGGACCATGACTGATCTTTTCATCTGTAGGCCTATGCTAGTCTGAAAACGAAAAAAAAATATTTAAGTAAGACCGTAAATAAATAGTATTTTAATGTTTCCGAGCCAATGCATTAAGCCCTAGACGAGCAAGGGCCTTGAAAATAATTGTGAAATAGAAAAGCCAGGATGTAGGTAGGCTAAAGCAAATCATCATAAACAATACGAGGCGATTAATATTTTCAAATTAAAAGGGATGGCTAGCAGTGCGCATTTATGTCTAGCCATTACATTCATTTTTAGCTGAATGGCAGCACCACAAAGAGTGCTAATTTCTACTTCGTTTTCCCAGCTACTCATGCCTAATTAATGTCCCGATGGTGCTGCCGAGAGCAGGCTGCTTGTGATCTCTCTCGGATTACATGGCCTTGCAGTAGCCTTTGAGAATTCTTGATGCTGGTTATTTATCATACCCGCAACTCATGATTTTTGAAGATGATAGTCACTCCTTTGGTAAACGGTTGTTCTCTTGAATTGCAATGGAAAGTTTGCGGAGCAGTGCCATTGGGCCTAACTCACGTAACACGAGAAGCGCGAAATTAAATCCTGTCACCAGAATAAAAGGGCCTAATAAGAGAGAGACAGAGAGAGAGAGAGAGAGAGAGAGAGAGAGAGAGACTATAGCATACTTCATTATTTTTAAATAAAAAAGTGTATAAATTTAAATATAAAAAGTTAAAGTAGACTGCGATTTTGGTTTGCTTTAAGCTAATGCTTTATATATTATATATATTAAGTAGCCTAAACGCGTAGCGTTTATTTGTTGAATGTTACCTTTTACTAAAAATAATTCTAATTAGCCTACTCCTACTGCTACTACTACAGTTTTTTTCTTATTAGGCCATTACTATCACTATTACTATTTTTAATAGCAACCATCATGATACTATTAAATTAGATAATTCCACTCCTACTACCAGGCATTTCATTTCCGAGAGGCCCTACTGCCACAACTTTATTATTATTTTTCTTCTTCTTCTTCTTCTTCTTCTTCTTCTTCTTCTTCTTCTTCTTCTTCTTCTTCTTCTTCTTCTTCCACTTCTTCTTCTTCTTCTTCTTCTTATTATTAATAAAATTCAAATAATTATCATTGCAACTGCTACTACTACTACTACTACTACTACTACTACTAATAATAATAATAATAAAACTTGTAGTATTATGTCATTAATACTAACCCCTATGATCTAATCTCCATAATCGTTTCCCTTTCCTTTTTGTGCCCTCCTGGCTTCCTCTGGACACACTTTCTTCCTTATATGAGAGGAGAACAAGATTCAGAATAAACAGCTATTTCGCCCCTTAAGCCACGACAGGTCAATGTTTGCTTTTGCTAAAATACCATTTTCCCTGGGCTTGGAGGTGCTGTTTGACGGAGTCGGGGTCCTGACAGAGTTCAGGACAAGCTGACCCCCACGCCGGGCAGGAGAGGGATCTCCGGCTGCATATAAATAAAAGATTACTGCGGGGGGGAAAAAATCAATTTCTGAGCAAACTCATTAAAAATGCTTCATCTTCTTAAATGGTTTCCATTTCTGCTTTTTTAAAAACCTCTGCTCTCTCCAGCATTCGTCTCTCCCCGTCTCCCTCTCTCCCCCCCTGTTCGGTCTCTCTCTCTCTTTCCCCTGTTGCCTTTCCCTCAGCCAGTAATTACTTGCACAAGTCGTTTTTTGCCCTTTGATTCGCACCGTTTCACAAATGAAGGTTAAGTTTGTTTAACCGCAGTGGATTTGCCAGTCATGTTAAAGCATATAATGTCTCGGGGCCTCCTTTCCCCCCACCCCTTCTCTCCCCCCACTGTGGAGGGGGGGGGGGGGGGGGGGGGGTACCCAAGGTTAAGGCCTATGAGAGCCAAGGTGTGCTAGAGAGGATCAGGAGCAAGTTTATGTGACGTGTCTTTTTTTTGAGGGGGTGGGGGGTGGGGGGGGTGCTGGGATCACCTCTGATTCAAGCAATAAAACAGAACTAAAGATGAATGCTTTCTGCATTTTTAGGTGATTTAAAAACAAACTGACATTTTGACTTCATCATTATAGATTAAAGGACTTGGACGCTAATTGTGGTGCAGTCCAAGGGCCAGGGAGATGGAGATGTTCTGAGCACTGTCATTGTGGTAGACTTTGTGTGACCACTCACCAGGTCCATTACTACTATGGCCACATCTGAAACATACAGTATATCACTGTACAATAACAACAACGGTAATCTGGATTGTGTTCATTGAGCTACACAGTAAATGTCCAGCGTTAATTAAACTCTAACACAATTAATATATTAGGTCCAGAGTAGGGAGGATCACATGTACTCCATCAGGGTAAAATGTACTACCAATGTACTCTATCAGAGTTGATTTAACAGTGAAGCTTTTGATATGCATGGAAAAGAGGGTCAGGAACATGGCTTCCAAAATGATGTAAATTATGTCTGCTGCATGCCTGTGTCTGGCACTTCTGTTCTATGAATGTGTCTGCATGTATGCTTACTTCTCTTCCCCAAAAGGAGGATGAGATTTTGTGAGATTAAAATGGACACGATACAAAAATATGACAACAGTAATGCATGTTAGGAGACACAGCCTGAGGAGAAGACGTGATGTCTTCCTGTGTCAATCTTTGGGTATACGGACTCAAAGATCACTTGACCAAAGATGCCATCAAACTCGGTAGCCAGGATGGGCAGTATTTCAAATGCATGTACTTGAATACGTGTATTTGAAATACAGTATCTCAAATAGAAATACATGTATTCAAAATATATAATTGCCCTATGTATTTGATATGTAACATGGCTGCTCATCTGTTTTGTATGTGTGTGTGTATGTGGCTATTTTGAAAGCAACTTACACCTCCACCATTTTAATTTCAGTTTTAGATACATTCACTTTTTAAAGTGGGGGGGCGGGTTGTATTTTTTTGGCTGTAGCATTATTTCAACAAGCATGCACAATCTGCAAGTATTACATTGCAAAGTTAGACACAGAGAAGCTCCCCCTTTTTCCATTGAAACGGCTTTTGTGTAACCCTGGTGAGTGAGCAGTTACACAGAGAGGCAGAGACAGAGCGTATGTGAGAGTGTGCGTGAGAGAGAGAGGCAGAGAGAAAGAGAGAGAGAGAGAGAGATGGAAGGAAGGAAAGAGTGTCATGTTTCACAGATTTTTTGCGATGTTTTGGGGGCCTATATTGTTTGGGACAAGGGGCACTTCACATGTGAAATGGGTTCTCTTTGATATCGACAACAGCTTGACAGAGAGAGTGCACTCAAAAAAACAGACGCCAGTAAATTTATTCTTTAAAAAAAATAGTTGTGTACTGCTCTGGCAGCAGTAGGCTACTCACCCGTGTGTGTGAGGAGCCCGGCCCTTTGATGCTCTACTACAGGCCCTCCACCCTGTAATGAAATATGGTAATGATGCCCACATGAAAGCCATTCTGCAGGGGTAGAGAAAAACGGAGGGAAAAAACAAATATGACTTTATCCACAGATAACGCTCCGCAATTAATACATTTTATTATAAACGTACATTTGATTCCACAAAGCGCTGAGCCGTCATTTGACCCGATGAACCGTTCAAGGTAAAAAAAGGTTTGCTGATTACGAAAGATGGCCCATTGTCCGGTCTTAACAATAACAATGTAAAAAAACACAAACCAGGCGAACTGGTCGACCGAAATAATCATTTGTGGCGACGTTACTCTTCTGCTCCCTGCTGAAAACACTTAACGGTTCATTGTTGTGAACGCAAATGCAACAATAATTTTTGTCGAGTGATACTCACGGACAGTGTACTTACATGGTTCCAAACTTCTGGCGCGGTGAAACATCTACAGAAACAAACAAAAATAATAATTATTAATTGATCATTAAACACGGTGGGCCAAAAGACAGAACAGACTTTGATGTGAATCTTACAGCCCACAGCTTGTACCCCGAGCAGGCATCACTTTGGACAGCTTTATCAACCGCACACAGGCTTTTAATCACATTCACCTGTTCGTCTTTTGTTCCAGACCAAGATACTATAACTACTGGTCAAGTAATGGCCATCCCATGGCGGGATTTTTCTTCATGTGTTCATCGCAGGTCTATTTCCTTTTAGTCAGCGGTGGAGTACGATGGTAAGGAAACTGGGCAAGGCACTAAACCTGCGTTGCTTGAGAATAATATCCAGATGTATAAATGGATTGCGTGCAAGAAAAGAAATTACACTGCGTACATTACAATTATGCTGAGTAACGATGACCATCTGCTGAATGCCTACGTGTAACTAAGTGGGATTTGGCCTAATAATGCCCGTGACTGTACAGTGAACAGTGGCAGCCTGACCATCTAAAATCTTTGATCTTCTTATCATGTGCAGTCCTACAAAGGGAAGCGGGGACAACAAGCTGGGGGGGCTAACAGATCACATCGAGCTTCCTGGCCTGTTGACCAAGAAGCCGGGAAGAGTAGTTGTGGATGGGAAGAGGAGGGAAGGGGGGGTGTGATGTGTGTTTGACCATCAGCGTTTGCTCAGAGCCAGACAGCAGAGAGCCCCCCCCCCCCACCTTTTAGCCAGGGAGAGCGCTGGAGGTCAGGGAGAAGGTGGAGGTCAAATGGGCTCTGATCAGTCCTCCTCAAACACTGCTAATAAGACGGAGAGAAGGAGAGGAGGGGAGGGGGTGGGGTGTCTGCTCAGCTAACTGGGGCTAAACGCTCAGCGGGCAAACACCTACCGGCTGGACTATGGCGATGCACACGCACACACATACGGACACACACACACACACACACGTACGCACACACACACACACACACACACACGTACGCACACACACACACACACACACACACACACACACACACATACGCACACACACACACACACACATACGCACACACACACACATACGCACACACACACACATACGCACACACACACGCACACACACACACACACACACACGTACGCACACAAACACGTACGCACACGTACGCACACAAACACACACACACACACATACTCACACACACACACACACACACACATACGCACACACACACATACGCACACACACACACACACGTACACACACACACACACGCACAGACACACACACAAACACACACACGCACACACAAGTGCTTTATTAAGGTCAGACGGCAGAAAACATAAAAAACATGGCACTCGAAAGCCAAAAAACCTGCTTGTATGCCCTTTGTGGAAGAGCTAAGGCTAAAGCATATAAGCGATACCCCAAAATGGAACTGTGCAGCCAGGTGCAGGACAATATGAAAGTGAGGGGGGGGGGGGGATCTGTTAAAATACAGTTGAGCTCAGGGCAAGTCCCGATTGAATCACTGACACAGAGACAGTGCGGTAGAGAAGCAGGCAGATGGGAAAAACTTGCAAGCGGTCGTCTTTTCAAACAGGAACACGATGATATCTCTTTACTTCCAGGCCTGCAACCACCGTGCATCATGCACACCAAGTTGTTTTATCACCCACCTTCAGGTGTATCCAGGTAACTCCAAGGCCAGGTTGCACTTAAAATGCAGTCAAGGTAACAGGTAATTGCCAAGCTGTCTCGTAAAAATGGTCTGTTTGCCAAGAGCTGAACCCCCCATAATAGCTGCTTAAGCTCACAGGAAACACAAGAGACAATTGTATTATAAACTCATCCCAGGCCTTTTATAAGAAACTCCTGCTACAGGCCACTGTGGGGACTGGGAAGAAAGAGAGATGCACAGAGAGAGATTGTTCGGCATATCATCTGCCATTTTTTTAACCTTTCCTTCTCATTGTCTGGTTGCTTCCTTGTCTCCAATGAATTAAATCAAATTCAATTGTATTCAAATATAACAATACAAATATCAGTGAAGATATTACATATTTCAGATAGTATACCGTATACCTCTTAAGGCTCATATTCCTGTTTGTATTTAAAAATTTAACTGGAATGGGGATAAAACACTTCTTAAAACAATTTTTTTTGCCCATGGAACCTTCAAATGCCAGCCTGATGTTTCAATAAGCTATAGAGTAAGCTACTAGATGGAATAATTACCGTTCTCTGTCCATGTCCTCTATGGTTGGGATTCAATCAAATGAACCTTTACTTTGACTAACAATACATTGGCAAGTTCAGTGATCACCAAGACTATCTAGGCAAACTGAGTCTGTGAAGAAAAGAGTAAAGCTTGTGCTTGTAAGTGAAAGTTAAGGACGAATGTTGATTGAATTCAGACATGTCTCTTTACTTTTCCCAACTTCTCTCGCTGCCATTCTTCCTCTCTTACTCTATAAAAATACATATATTTAGGGCTTTTCAGCTTTGTTGGACAGCCCAGTGTAGAGAGACAGGAAGAACGGGAGCGAGAGAGAGGGAGGGACATGCAACAATGGTCGCGCGGCTGGATTTGAACCGCCAATGCCGCGGCTCGCAATGACGAGCACCCGGACGGGCTTACAGGCTACACCACTGAGACATCCCCTTCCTTTCTTGATCTTGATATTTCCCCATTCCAAAAAAATTGGGTGCACATGCAAAATCAGTCTTCTTTCTTTTTCAAAATGGATATTTATTTCTATAAGCTCTTTAACCAGCCAAGACATTTTGACCATGTCTTTTCTCAAGAGAAACGGCTAGATTCACATTCAGTGGGCTTTATGCACTGCTGACAATTTCTTATTTTTCTTCTTCTTCTTTTGCCTGGTGCAGGAACTCTCACTTTATTAAACATCTTTATCCTTCATCCTTTCTTCTTCAATCACCTCCCCCTCTTTCTTTGCTTACTTTATTCCATCCTCCCTTCTCCAAATCTTTTTCCCCTCTGTGTGTTTCATTTGTTTTTCTAAGTAAACTGGGGATTCTCTGCTCACGCTGGGCCCTTATTGGCCTTTTAATGTTCGATTCCTGACGATAAGAGCTACATGAGAAAGGAACCCATAATAATAAAGAATTTAATGTGGCCAAAGTTCAGAGTGTGTGAAGGGTAATGAGTGGCAGCCTTACTGCTGAGTAAACAGGCTGTGGAGTGGAGGCCTGGACTGGGCCCAGAGCTCAAGGTGAACCCCTGACAGAAAAGAGCAAAGGAAGATTACCCTGACAAAGCCGCTACCTCGCTATCGACCAGCGGCGAGTTTGTGGGAATATGCACGAGTTTCAGGCTCTACCACCCACAGGCACACGCGGGACCACGCACCCAGAGGACTGCAGACAGTTGTTGGCACGGTTAGCGAGCCAAGAGCATATGCAGGCATAGATCAACGGATACACACTCTTAAAACGAAACGGCATCCTCTTCAAAAATTAAAGTGTGAACACGATGAGATTCACAAAAGTGCTATCTTTCTCTTCACTCATACACACACACACACACACACACACACACACACACACACAGACTTACACACACACAAACACAAAGTCAGACATACACATAAACATCCACACATAAAACACGTACACAGGCACACATATGTACAGACACACATACACGTGGGCGCACGCAGAAACCCGCTAACACACTCAGGAGAGATCCCTGTTTACTGGAGGATATTCCACACTCTATTTCCGCACCTTCAACAATCACTTGTTTGTTTCCATCAGCAAACAAACAACAGCACAAGCAAAATAGCAGCCATTGACACCAATAACTGGCTTTATCCTGATCTCTCACACTCTCTCTGCCCCACACACACACACACACACACACACCTCTCCTCTCTGCCTCCCTCTCTCCCTCTGTTTTCATCTGATTTCATCTGCCAGGCATTACGAATTCACTCCACATCCCATGAGCTGATTGAAGTGATGGGCTGATTTCTCCGTCTCCCTCCTCAATGGAGGGTGCTATAGCAAATAGCCCAATGGGCCTGTTTAGATAACACTGACCTCTCTCTCACTGTGACAGCGATACTGTAAGTGAACATGGTTTATGGGTTCCTATAATCCCTGAGTGCAAGGGCAAAAAAAAAAAGTAAGAGGAAAATTGATCAATTCAGAAATAAAAAAGATCTCAGCGATGGTTTTCCAGCTTATTGCAACTCCCACCTGCCTTTCCGTGAGCGAGGGCGTTAGTCACCTCGTGCAGAGGTGCAGGAGAACACAAGGGCTTCCAGGCCTATCTACATTTTAGGAGCTGTTGCCCAGGAAACTGCTGTATTTTTGGGTGCGCGCTTCTGCCCTTCCCCGGAGACAGCCACCGAAATGTTTCAAGTTCATAATTAAATTATCCAGCTAATTGAGCCATTCTTTCTCAACTAATTGTGTCATTTTCGGGATGTACTTGAAGATGTGTTTGTCAAGCGACAGCAGGTGAGCTGTGAGCATGCACGGGCACGTTTTCATGCCAAGCTAAATCAACACATGGGAAGATTGGGCAAGCAGACCAACAGACACAGCCAGCTATGGGGTTGGACTGCTAAGCAGACAGATAAAACTGTAGGCTGGGCCGGCAGACAGACGTCCGTTTGCACAGTCAAACAGACACGTCTCCTTGGGTGATGAGGTCACAGAATGTGTCCTTGCCGTAGTCAGCCGCGATGTCAGCTCACCAGGCTATTCCCCTGGCTCCTCCCCCCACGCCCCGGCCCAAGTGACCTTGCGCTTAAGTGCCGACTTTATGGACGGTGCCAAGGAAGACACACGCCCTCTTTAATGAGCATTTTGAAAATAATGGTCTTCAATGTTACGTAACTCCTAAAGCAAAAAAAATGGCCCCGTTAAAAAGTTATGGGGGACGCCATTACGGCTCTTCTGCGGGAACAGGGTGCAGTAAAACATCGTTTTAACTCCCTCATGTGACAAGATCGTTTACAGCCAGGGCCCACTAAAGCAGCGTCCAAGAAAGAAGGCCCGTGCCCGGGCAGAGGGAGCAGACATTCTTCTTACAGCGGCCAGCCAAGCGGCTCTAAGATAATGTTGTTCTTCTTTAATTAAATCCAGTGGATTGTCCCCGCTGATCCGGGGAGAGGGGAGGCAGTGACACGAGCGACATGGACGCAAACAGGCAGAAAACTGCTCGGCTCAGCCAAAAACACGCGTGCACAGCCCACACGAATGCAAGTGTCACTCCCACTAACACAACCCTATTTGAGGGGAATGACAAAAAACACTGTCACCTGGGTCAGATACTTCTGCAATTCTTTAAGCTGAACAATCGGCTAGGGGAAATGAGCGAGTAGCACTTTTATCATTTCAAAATTCAGGCAATTCTTAAAAAGCCTTGAAGCCAGGAAGTATATTGCTAAATAATTGCATGCATGTTGTTTATTTAATTTAAGCGTCAGACTCGGTGGGTTGCCAGGCCCCACATTTTCATTCAGAACATTGACTCATTGTCCCACACCAAACAGAGACTCCAAAATATGGCTGCTTTCTGTAAGGTTTTGCTTGTGATAACAGGCAGGCTAGAAGTTGACGTCACTTTTGAATCATTGGGTAATGAGGTGTGGAAGACACAGTAAAACAGATCAAATACAGGGCAGATGCCACACCACTCACATGCTTTCTCAAAACATTATGGCTCATCTGCACCCCTTACTGACCTCTTACTGCAACATATTGACCATAACACATACAGTGCCCTCCAATATTATTGGCACCCCTGGTAAAGATGAGTAAAAAGGGTTATAAAAGATTCAAAAGAGAAATATATTCCTCATCAAGAAATTATTATTTTTAACAAAACCACGTGTGCCACAATTATTGGCACCCCTACATTTATATATAGAATAAAGTAATCATTTTTAATATTTGGTCACATATCCTTTGCATGCCACGACTTCCTGATGTCTGTGACCCAACAACATCAAAAGACTCTTGATATCTTATTTTCTGGTACTCTTACAAGCGATACTATAACGTCTCTGCATTTGAATGGATCTCTATGGGAATTGGGGGTTGGGACTAGATTTAGCTGTAAATTACACTGGAACAGTATGAAACACATGCTTGGCTAAATGGCTATAAGTCATCAAGGGTCTGACGTATCAAACAAGCTTTAAACCATCACTCTGCTGCCAGAAATACAGTATATATGGATGGATAACTTGAAGGGTTTCTTTTCCTGACTTATTTTTCCATAGAGTTCAATAGGAAAATTTGTCAGGAGAAACAACCCTTAAAGTGATCCATCCATATCTACTGCATATCTGGCAGCAGAGTGATGGTTTGAGGCTCGTTTGATACCTCCGACCCTTGATGATTTACAGCCATTTACCGACCATGTATTCCATACTGTTCCAGCATAATTTACAGCTAAATCTAGTCCCACCCCCCAATTCCTATAGAGATCCATTCAAATGCAGAGACATTATAGTATCGCTTGTAAGAGTATCAGAAAATAAGATATCAAGAGTCTTTTGTTAAAAATTATAATTTCTTGATGAGGAATATTTTTTTCTCATAATAAATTTCCTTTCGTTAAAGTTTGGATTTTTCTAGTTTTGTCAGTGTAACATTATGCTAATTCACCAAACTGGGAATTTTTTATAACCCTTTTTACTCATCTTTACCAGGTGTGCCAATAATAGTGGAGGCCACTCATTCCCAAGTAGACTTTGAAGTCATATTTGTTGACACATGACAGCAATCCCCCAAGTAAAAAAGTGTAGGGCCTATAGATACTGGATGACTGCAGCGAAAAATATATAATACAAAATCTGAAATATGAGATACATTACCAGTAGATAAATATCCCAGCACACACCAGGAAATAATCATATTTTGTAGGAAAGGGTAAGAAAAAACATCCCAAAAATATAGATAAATTGATAAAACATGCTTCCATATAAATGTTTTCCTAGGAAGTTACTTTGTGTGTTTTAGGTTGCCAGTTTACCAACTTGGCCACCTCTGTTACAAAACTCCAGTCAAAATGAATATAGGATAGTCCTGTAACTTAGGAGCAGAGGAGGGTTTTTTGGAAATAGCTCAGCTCAGAGTGTGGAGTTGTGTCCTGTGGTTTCCTTCGCACGCCTGACTGCATCTGTTTTTTTTTTTGACAGAAACTTGGCAGAAACGACTCCCTTCGTATCAATAAAACACTCACTGCAGAGCGAGGAATTTAGGTCCACTCAACACCCAGTAACAAGAGAGCTCAAATGTATGGAGAAATAAGAATAAATATTATTCTTGCTAACTTGCTTGAGGGATGATTAAAAAAAAAACAATTACTAAGACTATCAGTAATTAATAATCAGTACTATGCACAATCCTACTACTAGTCCCACAATGATTATTATTATTATTATTAGATCCCTGTCAAAGATATACACTGTGCAGTCATTTCAAAATGCTGTTGTCCTTCGCTGCATACACAGTTGGAAATCTAGTTGGTGCTGTTATATCAAATCAAATACATTTTTATTCATATTTATTTATACATTTTACAAATAATTTGTAAAGCATTTGCAAGCTGAAAGTGACAGTGGCAAGAATAAACCAAATTCAATAGGGGGAGTCCATCCTCCTATTTTTCTCATTCAGAGATTGCTTGCACTAGATACAAGCCCCATTCCACACGAGTACATTTTTATTTGAGTCTGGGTTCAATTTGACAAAGCAGAGGACACGTGAAAGAACACTGTTAGTCACTGTGCTGTTGTATAAGTCACCGGCCAGCAAGAGTTCTCCTCTCGCTCTCTCTGCAGTCACCAGCAACCAGGATGTTCTCCATCACCAATTCCACACTGGGTCTACACAACACCGCACATCTCTTCGCTTTCCTTACCTCTATAAAAAGTAGGTTTTTTGGAATGTTCTTGTTTTTCAAAAGTCTGTCAGTGTTCTAGAACTCAATTGCTCTCAATTACCAGTAGTGATTGTTACATCAACATTAGAAAGTTCCGTTAAGAACATTCTGATCGCATATTTGTGATCTTACACCGTAAAGGTATTATGCGTTCCATAATGGTCTCAACCCAACTGACCAGAGGGGGTAAGACCAGGCCCGTGCTTATGACAAAAGTCTCTGGCCTGATCAACATTACGGACAGGACGTTGAATGATTTCTTTTTTGCTGTTTGTCTGTCTCCCACTATTGTAACTATATAATTTTGGGGAAAATTGATTTTGTTTTTTTCACGTTTTTGTTTTTCATTGCTTACTGCCTGCAAACTGTAATTTGTAAAAGGTAAAAATGATCAAAAACATTCTCAGTGTCTGTGTAATCTTTTCATGTTTGCGTAGGCTTGTATGTGGAAGAATATTTAAATTTTGAGAGGAGAAAACATTGTTTTGAACAGAATTTTTTAAAGTTTTGCAGAAACTGCTGACCGTTTTGTGTTTATAATTTTGAGAAATTAAGTATAGCTTCAGGAAATGTGTGTAAACAATCGAAACAAAAACGAAAGCCAAATATGCCTGCACTACGCCCTTCAGCCGCTAGAAGGGGCTATTGTTTATAGCTTCGCCCATTAACGACCAATAGCTACATCACTACCAGCCTGCAACTTAAACACAGCACATATTCGTGCCACTCTCAGACAAAACCTTAATCACCAGTGTTCTCTAAGAACTGACTGATAAGGATTGGTGATTGATTGATTTATTGATTTGTTTTGTACAAATGTGTTCAATTGTTGTGCATGCTTATTGGTACAATAATTAGGGATTGTGAGATGTTGTGGATTAACTACAAAATAAATAGCAAATTCAGTGTGCATGTGTCTGTGTGTGATTAACCAATAAGAATTTTGTGCAGTTTGAGTGAATATAGACTTGAATGTTTTTGAGAGGATTAGATTAGGCTACTATCTATCAGTAAAACGTTTTGTATACATTGTACGCAATTATATAGCAATCTAAAAATTGAATTTGCTTCTTGTATCTTTCCTAGCATTTCACTGGTCCTTATAAAACATTATTTAAAAAATCTCAGACCAAAAAACGAGTAAAGTGCTCTACTATAGGCACTAATTAAATTAATTAATTACAAGAGTCAGACAATGCATTGACCGTAAATTCCGTGCTACGTGTATAGGCTACAGAAAGAGAAATATCAGTGGAGAAATAAATCTCGCAATATTTTAAAGTGCGTTAGGGAACGGGTGGAAATACCATTTAAATGATTCAAGATTTTCATTTGATTTTCTTTCGAATAGACTTAACACCAATGAAAGTCTTTTGTCCTCGTGGTCACCTCATAGCGTCGATATTTCAATAGAATGCAAATCGGGAGGTCTATAGAGGTCGGTGTGGGTAATCCATTGATTTGAGATGAATACAGTGACCACTTTCAGACCCTTCACAGTTATTAAGACTAATAGAAAAAAACATAAAATAAAGAAAAAAGAACCAGGGATCAGCAAATGCCCGACATAGTCGTTTCTTCCAAAGCCCTCTCTGAGAGTTTGGCTTGCAATTTGCATTCCTTTGTGCGACAACTTGTAATCCCTCCCTCGGTAATGCCAAGAAACACACAACAGATTTATTGTCCCAGTCAACAAATCGTTTAGGTCATCCCAAACCTATTACCGCTTAATGCAGAGAGAGCCCCCCAGACCCGCTGCTCCCCTCTGTCTCATCACACGAACCACTGCCTTCTCAACACAGGCGAGGAGAACACCGGAGCTGGGCGGCTTTTGTTGGGGGCCCCGGTCTATTCACGCAATACACTTCTGTGGACTAAACACCTTCTCTGCCCGGAGTGAGTGGGTGGTACAACTGAGGGCGCAGGGCGTATTTTCAGCATAGAGCTCCAAAAGGAGCTGCTGTTTTAACACACAGACGGGCGCGCGCGCGCCCCCCCCACACACACACACATACGCACACACACAAACAGGATCTCTGATGAAGATCCCTGGATACACAAACCATATGTGTTTAAGAACTAATGTTAGTAGGCCTAATCTCCGGACATGCATGTATAGAACTACAGAACTAAACCACGTACGAATGCTATGAATAGGCCTACTGTGACGACACACAAACACACAGCCTAGGGAACACACGCTGTCGTGTATTAAAAGGAAAATTAGCTACATTTTTCTACCTCCTTTCGGGCTGTCTATGCGCTTCAAGAAGAAGGGTGTGGTCTCCGATGCATTAGTTGGGACATTTAAAGCAAATACCTTCCGAGATCCCGGTCAATTAGACCAGGACACGATTTGAGGTGTGAAACCCGAGGGGAAAGGGGGCTTTCCCTGCGTCAGGGTTACTTAGGGCCGTAAGAGGTTTTAAGTGTAATTGCACGTCACGCCGCCTGGCCCACGCAGCACATTCACCATATATTGCAAAAACCGTAAAAACCACGAACCTTTTTTGAACCTTCCTACCACGTCGGACCGGTTTACACGTGCATATACGAATTTTAAGACATCACATATTTATTCAGTTGTATTCACTTATTAATATCGGCATTTAGGCTTACATAGGCTAGTTTATAGGCCATACATGTCCAGGGTGTTTAAAAACTATTTTTTTATGTCAAAATAATTTTCCAGCAAAATAAGATCCATTTAGAATACAGAAACAACAGACACAGAATGATCGAACTCAAACGATAGATCGATTAAAGCTACAGCCACGTACAGAACTATTTTACTAATCTAATAGCAATAACAATGTATATTCCCTAGAACAATGACACGGTGAAATTATCCAATTAATTCACTGACAGAAAAGCGAAACACGTGAATGTCCGTGGGTAGAATGCATGTGGCATTATTTTGTAGCCTATAGGCTATAGTAAGAACTTCACTGTTACCACAAATCTTCCGTTTGATTATAGTCCACAGTCTAGAACGTCGTGGTCAGTGGTAAATCTGTGCAGAAAGTGCCATTTAAAATGTGCCCGAGTTGAAACGGCATGCGTTCTTGTCGCGCGGGGAGCTGAAGAAGAGAGGACTGCTGCCCATCTGCTCGCTTTTGTGTTCCACACTTCGAGACTCAAACGAAAGGTCACCCTGAAGAGAGAGATCGCCCACCGAGAGATCACCCCCACAACCCGACGCCCCAACAAAACAGGCTTTGATTCCAGTGTTTGGACACAGACAATTATCTCTAATTTTTGTTTTTCTTTTCAGTTTGCCCAACTTGGGAAGACAGTGAAAAGAGGGCGAGAGTTGGAGGGCCAGAGCGACCGTTAGCGTAAGATTCCCGGGCTGTCTTTCAGTCCCCAGAACCCCCGCGACCCCCCTGCCTCCAGTTTACAACGACTCTTCTTTCTTAAATTTAAATTCCACAAATGAGTAAAATAGTGAATCTCTGAGGTCTTGAGGTCGCCTGAAGAGGATTTTATCTGACACACTTGGGGCATTTGTCAAAGCTGCCACAACTGGGTATGCATTTCCATCGCCATCGAATTTGGTTTGGTGGTGGTATATGTGCGTGTGCGCGTGAAGCACGTGCTGTGTGAAGCGCAAAGTACAGATTACAAAGGGGGGACAGAAAAAACACATATAACGTAGGATACATTACTGGGAAAATTAAGTAAATAGTTTTTGCACAAATTAATTAAGGATATTGATATTGTAGAGGCAACCCCACCACGCCAGTTACAACAGTATCAATGTAATGACCTTGGGTGACCGATAGGTAGGCTAACGAATCTTGGTGGGTGATGAAAATGTATTTCGTATTAGCCTACACACTTACGCATGCCGCTAAATCCATGGGTTTCATTTGTTATTTTTTATTGTTCATGATTAGCCTACCAAAAACCTGTTGTCTAAAAAACTGAGACCCAGATGCACAACATAGACACGACCCGGATTTATCCAATTTTACTGGATTTTATTTTAATTGTGTATTTCCTTCCTCTTATTGAAATGTCATCCTCGCTAATGATTTCATTACATGACATCACTGAGATGAAAGTGCATGAAATGGATTCTCCACCGTTGGTCGACTCAACGCAATTCGCCGTGTAAAAGCCCCCCTCCAAACCAAAGTTGAAACATATGTTCTTTTGTGGGTAGGCCTACAATTTCCATGTGATCATTTACACAGCGTGGCGTACTTGGGACACAGAACGGAGCACATGTTTTCGGGGTCGGTGCGGGGACTTTCTTACTGGCCAGTCCCCAGCCAGTTCTGTTCTCAAACCCTGAACTGCGTTGATGTGTAATGAGCTAGTTACATCGGCATTGGGTCAAACACTCAATGTATACAAAATCTAGGCTACGTGTGTTGAGGGCTAACCCAACGACGCGGTGGAAATAACATCATATATAGTAGACCCACTGTTAATTAAATTTAAATTAATTAAAATAATGTCTACGTAAATGTAAACAGAATAGACACTTGAAATGGTCGCTTTTGTTTAGTCGAAGCGAACATAAGCTACATATAGGCACTCGCACAGAAAACCCGATGTAGCTTCTGATACTCAGAGCGAAGTGAGAGAGAGAGAGAGAGAGAGATTCACAGTTATATTGATAAATAGCAGTAATTTCCTTTCAAGCGCATAGACAACATTTTGTTGTGTTATGTTGTGAATTGTTTCTTTTAAAGCAAAAACACACACATGTATGATAGCCTACAGAGGCCTTATACACATTAATGCAAAAAACACCACCAATAACAAAAAAACAATAGCTCCCATAATAAACTTGGTAGCACATAAAGTTAGTGCGGCCATACTTTTATCTTTCTTTATTGACCAATTCTATGACTTCTACTACATATTAGTATACAATAAAAGTAATATTAAGCTTGCTAGAGTATAGTGTGGAATTGTTGTTACATTATGTTGTTTGTTAAAACAGGATTACTATAAGCTTAATTTAAATGGCGGAAATAAGTTACAGATACTGATTTATAAATAAATAAATTCTGTCGAAGAATAAGAAGTTCGTTTTACAGCAACACCACCACCACCACCAACAACAACACCATAATAACGACACCACGTCGGTAGTAATAATAATAACAATAATAATATGAATATTATTATTATTAATAATAATAATGATACCAATAGCCAACTATCCTACACAATAACCTATAAGCGAAAAAAAAGTTCAGCAAGAGGATACACGTCACAGATACACGTCGTTACACAATAACTGAAATCTATCCGAGTTTCTTTCTGTTATTAATTTATTTTGTCAAATTTGAACGTGTCAAGGCTCTAATAAACCGTGCGTTTGCAAGATCGTGTTTGTAAGTTATGTTTGGCAGCACCGTTTAAGTGTTTGAATATTTTATTTCTTCCGGTTTCAAAAAGTTTCTTCATAAATGTATTGATCTGTTATTTCTTTTTTTTCTGTCCCTTGGACAGACTTAAATTCACACAAGATGCAAGATACTTGCTGTGTGGTGCTTTTTGTGCCTAATGTATATTTTTATTAAAATAAATCGGATTCACATACCACGTTTATCACAGAATAAAATCACATTCTACACTTAAGCCAGCTTCGATGTGTTTTTAATTAACTGTACTTTTTTTATTCTTTGGGCTGCTGAAACATCAGACTAAAGATTTATTTAAAACCTGTAAATGCATATATTATGCTTTTCACCATAGCATTTAATTTATAAATTATTCACACACACACACACAGAGACACACACACACACACACACACACACACACACACACACACACACACACACACATACTGTATATATATATGACCAGACTACGTGGATATAATCTCAAAAACCCATATGACAGAAAAAATTATTTAAATAGTTGAAACAAAAGCAAAAAAAACAACAACTATATGTTCCAACCACGTTGGAACCTTTTTTCCCGCACACGTGTGCTTTGTTAGAGGAGATTTTTTCAGATATTTTCCACATATTTTTTGTGTTACTCAATCTGCCCGCAATCAACATGCCACTGCACCGAATCAACAGCATAAATACAGATTTAATATTTGGAAATATGTTATCCATATTATATTAATTTATTAATAAACGGTTAGCGGGCACAGAAGCCGGTTCAGTGGATAAAATAAAAATAAGGATTTTATATATATATATATAATACTAATACTAATACTAATTATTATTATTATTATTATTATTATTATCAACAAAAACTATACCAATAATATACTACTACTAGTAATAATAATAGTAATAACAATAATAATAATAATAATAGTAATAGTAATTGTTGATCAATTAATAAGCACACGCCGTATTTACAAATCCAAAATGATTATTTTAAAACTATTTATCCTCGAACATTTGTTCATTACTTATTTTCATATAAATGACATTTATATAAGTTAAGAGCAACAGAGGCCAAATGCGCCGGTATAAATGCGCGCCGAGTTTGGTGTTCCAGCTGAAAGAACAAGCAGGTGTTCGTTCTGCGCTACTTCATGTGCCCGAGCTGTGGACAGTCTTCCCCCATCCCAGCACTGTTCTCGGGGACGCTGATCAAAGCCTCTCCTCCCGCGCGCGAGGCTCTCCCTCACCTACATCAACACTGCCTGCTGAGGGCTAGATGCCTTAACCACGCCCACTTCCATTCCCAAGGAGACAGCAAACGACCTAGGACACACAGAGACACACACTGTGTGTGCACGGGCATCTGTGTGCTGTGCATTTGTGTGTGTGTGTGTGTGTGTGTGTGTGTGTGTCTGGACACGAGTGTGCTTTCAGAATGGATGTTTCTGTCATCTCTGGGGTGGGATTTTTCACAGAGCAAAGATGGAGCATCTGAACAAAAGGCCAAGTGGTGACATATCCTAAATTGGAAAAACACTCTCACCTGGTGTGCCATTTTATATGACATCGATCACAGCACACTGACACATACAATGGCACACAAAAACACACATACACACACAGATACATACACACATGCAAATGCACACAAACATGCGCACTTGCGGACACACACACGCACACACACGCACACACACGCACACACACACACACACACACACACTGTAAGTTGAATACACACACAGACATGCAAACAGACAGAGGGGCATGTGACCCTGTCGACTTTTTCAACACATGCAAAATAAGGTCACAGCTAACACCTGCAAGCTTTTACCGGGGCAGCTTGGAACTGGTAGCTGTTTCCCTTCTTTAAAGGCAGAAACTGAGAAGAATTCCAATTTGGCAGATGATAAGTTCAATTTAGTACGGAGGAAGTAACAGAAATCTCTATGCGAATGAGCGGCAGTTCCCAGGTGTTTCCTATAGGCCTCCTTTGGAAGACACTCATTTGGTTTCATCACCGCCATAAAAACTGGTGTCTGCCTGGTGTGCATGCCAGGTATACAGGCCTCTCATTCGTTTTCGTGCTCTGAAACGTACACACAAAGCCAGCGACTCGCACACACACATAATTTCATAATTTTTTATTTCAAGTTTGTTCCTCTTTGCGAATGCAGCTAATTAGACTCGAACATGAACTGTGGGTGGAGGGGTGGTTAACGCAAAAAAAAAAGATTTGGGAATGAAAAACAGAAAATCCTGTGACTCATTGTCTGGTGGTTACTCACACCAAGCACAAATCAAGTCAAATCAAATCAAAACTCTTTATGTGGAGAGACACAGGATCTCTATGTGTTCTGCAGATGGTCACACACAAACACACACACACGCACGCACACACACACACATGAAACATTATTTATTGCCGGCCGTGACAAAAATAGAGACTGCTCTTCTATATTTTAATTTAGCGCCATCCCCAGGGAGGCTAAACCGGTGGGATGAGACGCGGCTTTCTTCTCCCGCATTGCAGGCGCGGTTGCGAGTGACCTACGCAAGCAAACTGCCCCGCAGCCTGCAGGGGTCAATTAACTAATTAAGTGCCAATTAAGGCTGTAAAGGCTTCAGAGAATCCCCCCGGTGGCACCTGGGTGGAATCACAGCACAAGTGGCCAGGATGTGAACCAGACCAGGTTCAAAAGGAGGGTAGTTACTCTTACCCCGGGAGAAAAAGGAAAGAGGGGGTATCGGAGCCGCGTTGGGAGCCAGCGGAGAGCCAAATGCGGGGCGGCGGCCAGGAAGCAGCACCCAGCTGGATCAGACTCGACTCACCGCTGGGAGGAGGCCTGCTGGGGGCGCGAGCGCAGCATCTCCACCGTTTGCAAAACCGGCTTCCTCTTTGGGCACGACGCGGGGCATTGCAGTGCCAGCACCCGTGCCAGTGCCCAGTGCCAGTGCCCAGTGCCCAGTGCCAGTGCCAGCCTCTCTCAGCTCCCAGGCACAATTTTAAGGCTCTATCATCATCAGCGACAGCCACAAAAAAATAAAAAAACCCCCACGGTGGGACTTCATTCCTTTCACACAGCATGGGACTCTAAAAAAAAAAAATTTGTTTCTGATTTTTTCCCTTTTTCTCCCAATTTAGTAGCCAATTGAACCCCTATTCTAATTCAATTCCCCCCCGTGTAGCAACCGCTAGAGAACCACCGCTGCACAACCCCGTCAATCGGCACTTTTTTTCAGGGAGGACGCTACGTCTTCTACAGGGCGCAGCTCCTGACCGTGACACGCCCTGGGTCCCCCTGTGCGCCGCGGTTCTCTCCGAGCCCCTCCCCCCTCCCGGAAGCGACCGCCAATTGTCGCCTCCACAGGGCACCGGCCACGCTCGGCTATGGCAGGACCGGGGCGCGAACCCCGATCCTCGGAGTACAACTGCGCTGACTGAAAGTCAGCGGTCTTTACCGCTGTACCACCGCGGCGGCCAACAGCACGGGACTCTAAAGCTAAAGAGCTCAGCACGCAGGGACAGGAGAAACACACTCGCATGAATTGCAAAAAATTTTTTTTACATTTCAATTAAATTAAATTAAATTCCAAACAATAAAAATCCTGCTGAAGGAAAATCAGATGAAGGCTGAAGGTTCCTGTCCTTTTCTTGTGTTACTTCTAAAATAAAGCAATGGCTACATTTACATGCACCCCAATACTCCCATTAGTGGGAGCAAGCAGTTTATGGCAGTATTTAGATTATTGCGTGCACATGGATGTGAGTAATGCAATTACTCCAATAGCACATTTACGTAATTCTGTCCATAATCCGCGTATGCTCAGTGGAAAAAGTCTACATGCACCAACATGGGCAAAAATCCTGGTGTCTTAATCGGGTTTTGAATATGCTGATTATGACATTACGTCGATAAGGCTAATCAGATAAAGGTGCTGATATGGCCATTTCAATAACCAGAGTATTGCCATAATCGGGGGAAGATCGGAGTATTAGTGTGCATGCAAATGTACCCGATGATGTCATACGCTGGTAAATATGTAAGTGAGAATGAGGTCCGAGGATACTTCCTTTAGGAATGTTTCATCTCCATTTCCCTTCCACTTTCCACAGACAGCGTTCCAACCGCCTTCAATATCCACTGTTCAGACAAGAAGGCCACTTTGGAAAAGCCTGAAACTTTGGAAAATCTCCTAGCTATTTCTCGCTTGCTGAGCATAGACATAGTTTCCAGAAGATTTAGACAACCTGTAATTAATTAAAACTGCTTCTTCTTTGGTACGTTTTTTCCCCCCCATCATGCCCCAGACATTTAGCAGCGGTGCCTGAGCAGACAGTCAGATCGTTTTCCATGCGAACTGGGAAGCCGGCGAGGAGGTCAGCACTGGCCAGGCCCCGGCCGCTCCCGCTCCCGCCCTCCCGAAACTTGGCGGTTTATAAAAGTTTATGCAAGTTTATGAAAACAGCCCGCGTCTCTGCTTCCCCTCACGCCGTGTTTACCCAGGAACGCGTCCACCCCGCTTTCAGCAGGTTCACATGGAGCTTCAGTTTTACAGAGTGAGCCCTGTGCTGCTCGTGAGATCATGTCATGACACGGTAAAAAAGACTTCTGAGCCCTCCTCTCTCTCTCTTCCGTGCACAGTATATTCAGGGCATGGTTTCTTATATACACCTCATGCATAAAAGCTGGCATCTTATATACGGAGTGTGCATTTGGGTTAGATCTGGATGTTTTCTTATATCCAGTGTATGCGTTAGGGCGGGGCTAATGCAGTGCCATCGGAGAGATCGAAGGTCATGGGCATTCAATATTGGTTTTCATCCTTTCCCTTAGTTTACGCACAAAGATTTCTCCAGATTCTCTGAATCGTTTAATAATATTATGAACTGTAGATGGTGAAATCCCTAAATTTCTTGCAATCGTGCGTTGAGAAACGTTATTCTTAAACTGTTGGACTATTCGCTCAAGCGGTTTTTCGCAAAGTGGCAAACCTCGACCCATCCTTGCTCGTAAACGTATGAGCCTTCGTGGCTGCTCCTTTTATACCCATGATAGCATCACCTGTTACCTATTCACCTACGTACCTGTAGAATGTTCCAAACAGGTGTTTTTTGAACATTCCACAGCCTTCCCAGTCTTTGTTTTGCCCCTGTCCCAACTTTTATGGAACGTGTTGCAGGCATCAAATTCAGAATTAGCGTATATTCACAAAAATCAATAAAGTTGATAAGGTAAAATGTTAAATATCTTCTCTTTGTACCGTTTTCAATTAAATATATGTAAAAACAATTTACAAATCACTGCGTTTTGCTTTTATTTGCATTTTACATACTGTCCCAACCTTTTTGGAATTGTGGACAAGCTCTGCTGAAAGAGTGGTCCTCCCAAATAAGACAAATGGGTATGTTGGAAATAAAGCAACTTTATAAAAGTTTATTGCATCCAGCTTTAATTGGCTATTGCCAATATATTGTACAGAACACCTACTCTAAGAGTATGAATTAGGCTCATTGAGAAAAGGTTTAAGCAATCTGCCCAGTGCTGAGTAGAGTGGTGAGTGTTTAAAGTACAGTAGACATATACAGGGCTGTAGTAATTGTCAAAACACTGATAGACCTTGATAGAGAGCAGGCTCATGTTAGTGTTAGGGCTGATCAATTTAATTTCCTGTCTTTTGAGGCTTTTGGCAAATTTCTACCATTTCACTTAAAACTGTTTTTTTTGGGATTAATACAGAATATGTGTTCGGACCAGGCTGGAGGATGTACTATATGGAGAGCATGTATTAGAGCCAGGATGGATGGTGTCGTTTATCTTAAGTACATATTAAGGGGCTGGCTTGATGGACAGACGGACATGAGGACAGAGGGGAAAAGGCAAACAGGAAGCAGTCCTGCTGCAGTGCTCCTGGGGTCTGTTGTTTCTTGTGCTCTGACATTCGGTGCTGTGTTACTTGGCTCAGTCCTAGCCTGCATGAGTATGCGGTCTCTCCGCGCTGCGATGTGGTTTCTTTTTCTGCGCTGGTATCCCACCCTTGCTGCTGCGTTGTGTCAAAGAGAGAAAGAGAAGGAGAGAATGAGAGAGGTAGAGAGAGAGAGAGAGAGATAGAAAGACTGAGGGAGAGCGAGAGAGAGAGAGAGGTTGGAGACAGTTTTAAACTTTTAGCTTCGTCAGACAACAACATGGCATTTGCAACCTCTGTGTCTCGTAAAACCGACCAGTCAGCTTCCGCTCTTTTATTTAGCTTCAACTGAAATCATTAAACTGCCCGCAGCAAGATAAACAGCAGGACAGGGAAGGAGGGGTGGAGAGTGGAGGGAGGACAGGGGATTCGGGAGAGGGAGCGATGGGACAGGGGAGTCTGGGAGGCAAGAAAATGCGGGACACCGACGCGGCGGAGACTGCACCTGCCGTAAATCAGCCCTTGTTCAGGAACACACGAGCACTCTTGCACGTACAGTATATACTCATGCGTAAAAACACACGTGCACATACACACATGTGTACAAACACATGCATTTACACTACGTGCACACGCACAGACGTGCGCACACACGCGCACACACGCACGCACTCGCACTCACACACACACACACACACACACACACACACACACACACACACACACACACACACACATACACAAGCCTATTAACTGCACTCAACAATATTAATTTGAACAATGGAATTCGTGCATGTGTGGGCTTTGTTGAATTAATGGCCTGTTGAAATTATTATGTCAAGTATTTTAACAAGCAAATGTGTGATAGTGCTCTCATATACCCTATCGACCACATGCATAAACACAGAGAATGTCCTTAGAGCCTGCACCAAATGGCATGTGTCCTCATAGCCTTCTCCTACCTGTCAGTCTAACACTACACCTGGCACATCAGCCAAAGGAGCTAATGCAGTATGAATACAAAAACACCCAGTGACATTTTCAAACAACACAAATTTGGCATTTTCACTAATGCAACCTCTTCTTTTAACCAAACATTGGATCAATGTTCATATTTTTTAAGTTAAATTAGGGAAACTATAGAACATGAAACTAATTTTATAGTTTGTTTACATGACAGATTTTTTAAATAAGAAATCTGTTTTTTCACATTTATAAGTCCATATTGCACAGCAGTGTGCTGTTAACCAATAGATTTTTGTCTCACATTTGTCACACATTTACTTACTAGTAATTTTATTGATTTATTTTTTTTGCATAAAAAAATCTTGAATACTATATGTACATCTTTGACTACATTGGTGCTGTATGAAAATGGTCAAATTAATATTTTAATTATGTTTTCTAATTGTTTTGTTTTTTTGTTCATGCTCACCCTTATAAAAAATCTACTTATTTTCATATCTCTCCACTTCTTTGAAGATCTCTCTCTCTCTCTCTCTCTCTCTCTCTCTTTCTTTCTCTCTCTCCCCATTCCTCTGTTTCTTCTGGCATTCATCTTCCCTGTCCATGCATCAACAAACAGAGGCCGAGCTGAGCAGTGAGGAACTGAATTAACAGATGGCGAGAGTCAATAAAGCTCACACAAATCAAGGCTCTGACACATCTGTCCTGCAGCATGCGAGTAATCTTTCCCCCTGACTTGCCGTGGACCGCTGGGGCAGCCGACGCACTCTGCCGCTACAGACACAGATCAGTCTAACGGGAAACGGGAGCTCTCTCGCTCTCTCGTCTCAGCGCGGCCCCCGTATAGCGGTACACGCGTGAACGAGAAAACCTTTGTCTGGGATTCGGAAACTCAAATTGACGTTTATAATCCTATTGGGTCATGCACAGGGAAATAAGCCTTTTTCTCTTTGATGAAACATGACCATTATTTTCCTTTCCCTCCAAAATGCCCGCAGGTTTTCCTCAGCATCTGTCTATGTACGCACACAGACAATATAAATTTGAGTGAATACTGTGGGAGCACGTACTGGATTTCTCTGCTTTGTATAATCTTATCCACTAACCAATATTATTGAGAAAATAACCAACTGTGCGTGAACCGTCTGAAGGTAGTCCAATAGCATATATTCAGACTATTTAACTATTTTATGTACAATGATCATTTTTAGCAGTGAAAAACCAAGCAGGATTTGTAAATAGCCGATGTACAACAAATAGTTTATTATTAGATTAATTATGTTTCCCTCTATAAAAATCACCTTAAGAGTGATGAATGTTCCCTTTCCTTTCCCACTGTTTTAATTATTTAAAAGACCAAAAACTTATTGAAGCAATTATCATCTCCTATTTGTAATTTAAAACATATTATTATACAGGAGTTACAGATGGTGTTTTACAAACATTCACTGCAACCCGTTATACTGTGCACTCTGTCAATACTGTACAATTCAACTTGATGGAGAATCCTTTATGGAAATGAAATATAACTGCAAAAATAAATACATATATATATTTTTTCAGTTATATTTATATATTTTTACATGAAACCCAAGATATTGCAGCGTTTCACAATATATGGGCAAATACTGCATGCAACAACTTCTATTACCACTTACAGATATTGCTATATATTTTGTTGAAAATAGTTTGTTGTGAAAAATATTTACCTGTCTACTGTCTAAAATGTACCTTTGCTTAAATGTAACAACCATAAGCAAGAGAAGAGCCTGGAACAGCTGTATGCTGAGACCATTTTGATAGGACTGGCATGGTTAATGTTTGAGTCTAATCCGGGTGGAATGAGTTAGATATAAATACATGCAAGACCGAATGTGCTTTGAATTTTACACTTGATAACAAGAGAGCTGTGTGTTTACCGCACACGGAGCGAGAGCTCATTCAACCGCAATGACCTCTTGCTGAAAGATATAAAAACTGAATTAGATCTAAAGCGGCGGTTGAGCCACTCATATCGGTTACTGTTCCACTGGTTGGCTGGAGCCGTTAGTCCCCAGTGAATCTTATACAGAACTCCTTGGTAGCTCACTGTACCGCTGGAAAAGAAAACAGAGTCACCTTGAGCTTTCATCACAGATAAGCCATTAAGGATCAAAGGCCTAAAGCTGTAATTGGAGTCGTGAGTTAGACAAAGTACTCTAATCACAGTACACGCCTATTATTTATTTTTTTCATTAAAAAATATACAATATACACAAAACAAAACTTCCAGGTCGACGCTGTACACACGCGCAGAGGAACCCATCGTAAGAATGGAAAAAAAGAGAACAAAAACATCAAACAGATTTAATCAGGCGAGGTCGATAAGCATCCAACCCCGGTTAATTCCCAACAAATTATCTAATCCAGATGTTGCACTTTGAGTGTAAACACAGTGCCCTGTAGAATCATAAAATAAATAAGCATGGAAAGGGTTTAGAGTTTCAAACAGAGCCTAACCCCGGCCCGGGACCTTTCTACAGCCCCCCTCCCTCTCCCTCCTCTGCCTTTTTCAAACAGGAAAATGTAAATATGGTAATATTTAGCACGTGTTTTAAAACAGATCAGTTTTCTCAAGTGAACAAAAAAAAAAAAAAGGGCCCACACACGAAAAGGACTCCCCAGATTTCTGTGTTCGTCCTCTGTTCAGCCTGTACCCTCGTTTGTGTGCTTCTCGTTTTCTCTTTTTTAAGAGGGGGGGGGGGGTGGGGGTGGGGGGGGGGGGGCTGAGGGGAAACTCTCGGTGTTATCACAGCCTGCTCTTCGAACTTTTTTTACATTTTGGCCCGCTAGCGACTGTAGCGACGCAACATAAAAAAAGCTCACTCCGATGGGTCAGGTAATCCATTGGTGCATTTGGGGTAGGGTTACTCCTCCTCGTGGAGAAACAGAAGCGATGGAGAAACAGAAGAGATGGAGAACAGAAGAGAGGCGAGAGAGTGGGGGCGGAGCAAGGGGCGTGGCGGGAGGACTGGGGTGGACGGGTGGGGGACAAAGACTCGGAACATATGGATGTGGTTAAGGACCACCAGGGAAGGGAAACTCATGCATTTTCGCATAAACCCAGATAAACTCCAAATATGTAATTACACGGGGTTTAGGGGTTGTCTATAGATAATTCATTCAGGAATTTCTGGTCATGTCTTTTAGAGTTATCGTACAGTACTTCTTTGGGGTTTTTAAGTGATGGAATTACAGCTTTAGTATTCAGGGGGCCAACATTTTTAACACAACATCAGTCTGCACACAAAGGCCATTGCCCCTGCTTTTATAAAACTCAGAGAAGAAGAAAAAGAAAAAAAGAAAGAAACGGGTAAAATTGCAGAAAAGAAAAAGTGACTCGTAAAATACCTAGAGCACGTTTTAAAACTTTCATCGCGTCCAGTATTTATGGTTCTCCGATTCCGTGTCAGTGTTTGTAGCCAATTTGTTGTGCCCCAATAAATAGACTGCCCTATTTATCAACAGGCCACATGGCAGTCATTTATGGGGTCTAATGAGACACAGATGTGTATTGTATATATTTTCACGTGCAGGTTTCTGGTGCTGACAGACCGTCACAGATAGCTGAGATGTACAACCTCAACCCTGACTTCTGAATCTGCTGCAAATGGCAGCTGTGATTAACCAATGAACACACACACACACTTATCATTCCTATGAACCTTAGCCTAGTTTAGCCTACACTGTAAAAAATATTGCATAAGAAAATGGTGAAAAGACTGGCAGCAATGTTGCCAGTGAAAAAACATTTAATGAATGGAAATAAAAAGATAAATCCTGTTGTTTTAGGGGATGGGCATTAAATAATTTATAAAGTTATTAAATAGGCAAGTTATTGTCATTATTATACCTTACTTTGACAGCGATTTGAAAATGTTTTACGAACATTTTACCACAAAACTACAGTTGTTTACAGTACACTGTAAAAACACTGTTACAGGATTTCACAGTTTTTTTTTCAAAACACTGAGTCATGTAGAATAACAGCTAAAACTCATTATTGAACAGTCATCTCATAAAATAACAGAATTTATATGGTTAAATAACAGCATTTATACAGCTAAATAACAGGATTCATACAGTTTCTCCCCTTCATTAAATGGTTTTTCACTGGCAACATTGATGCCATATTTTTATAGTGTATGCCCCTGTGTACTCTGAAATATACTGTGTGTGTGTGTGAGCGCATCTGTGTGTGTGTGTGTGTGTGTGTGTGTGTGTTGTGTGATTGTGTTGCCAATTACCTCGGCTATAAGCGCAAGAACTCCATATCCGTCACTGTGTTTCTGGGTGGCTGTAGCAAGGCTTTAATTGGTTTCAGATGGTCCCCTGGTTCTCTCAACTAAAACAGTCTTGTCACACGGGCTGTGTGTGTGACTGAGTTCTGATTGGCTGAAGGGGGCAGAGAGCAGGAAAAAAACATGATTGACAAGAGGGGAGTAAACAAAAGTAGAGTGTAGGAATAAACATGTAGACATTAAACAATCCCAAAGCTTCCTTCCTGAATTCTGCATTCTCTCATTTCAGTAGCCTACATTGGGTAGAGAGAGATAGAGTGAGAGCGAGAGAAAGAGAGAGAGAGAGTAGGGTGAAAGGGTGATGGGGGTTCCAACAGTGTCAGGGGAGGGGGGATTAAGAGTGTTTTTAACAAATTATTGGTTCATCTTTTTTCTTTTCTTCTATATACTTGTGAGTCGTTATTTTATTGTTACTTTTTTTTACAAGCAGCAAGCCCTCCCTGCTCCCAGGAATTCAGTGAATGCCCCGATTCAGCCAAAACAAACTGTGACTGGGGCAGGGTGAAAACACTGCTTACGGACTGACTTGGAAAGAAAATGAAAGGGAAAAGCGTTACACTGTATTTTCACACACACACACACACACACACACACACACACACACACACACACACACACACACACACCAAAAAACTGCCGCTAACCTCGACATAAATCTTGTTGCGATGTGGGGTTCGTCTGAGAGACTCTGCCAAAATCTGATTCTAATAAACTTCGCCGGCTTCTGGCCCACCAGTGCTGTCACCAGGGCCACAGACAACTACAAGCGCGAGACTCGCTTAGTTTCCCGCACAGTGGGGGAGTCCCTGGTCGGGCTTGGAAAATGTAATCTCATTTTTCCGTTTTATTCAATACATAAACTGTCATTTCTTCATGTATCTTGAGTTTAAATTACATTCATTCAAATTGTAGTATTCGTGTATAATAAATTACAACAGTATCTTATAAATAACAATATACTACTAATAATAATACTAGATAACATTGCTATTATTATTACATTGTTTATTTTAAGTTGCGGTTATTCAATTATTTAATATAGACGATATTATTATTATTAGTCTTAATAGTAGCAATACATTGTGTGCACTACAGTAGCCTACTAGCCATACACAGTTGAAAAGCGTGGCGATTTAGGGTTTTAGCAGGCAGCCCACAGCGGCCGTCACGCAATTGACAGCACTGCCCGGATTAGCACCTCCTCGAGAGAGGAGGAGGTGTCGCACGCTGCGCTTGACCTACGGGAGGTCTCTGGAGAGAACTGATCAATGGACACGTATTAACACTAAATTAGTATCGATCACAAAGAAAAAGGGGACCGCTGGTCTGCATAAAAATGTTTAGTGCACAAGGTAAATAATTTTTTCTCCAATTGCATAACTTCGCTTTTAATTTTTTATAATCCTATAGGATTAACTATTTTCAGTTCCATAATGATCATTGCCATCGTTGTGTATATAATAATAATAATAATAATAATAATAAATTATAATAATATAATTATTATATACTATTAGTAGGCCTATTATTATTATTATTATTATCATAGTGGTGGGAGGCTAGTATAGAAGCAGTTGTTCTTGTAGTAGGAATAAAATAGTTTGCATTAATGCCTTACTACAAAATAACCAGTATTTCTACCGAGCATTCTAAACAGCTGCATAGTGCGACAATTTGGTTTAATTCGATAAATGCATACGCACTTATGACTTTCTGCAGTGAAGAGCATGCTTTGGAGTTTCATTCAAGTTGTTTCAGTGCGCTGGCACCATTGACACTAATCTTCACAGGACGAGACAAAACGCAGGTAATAAAAATGTAAAACAGTCAATTTCACAACACTTTCAGGCACTGCGCGAACGCTCAGCTTTGCAAAACAATTGCTTTGAAATGTGGTGGATACAAAAAGTTTTACGGGTGCCACAAGTCAAACATTTTAAGCGATGTCATCGTGCTAATGGTTTCATATGTGCCGTACGACATCACGTCGTTTTCTATAATGGAATGTGTGACTTGAGCCTCAAACATAAACGGAAAGCTTTGGCTATGAGTGTGCATGCGCTGGCCCAACGCACAAAAGGTCATAATTTGGGGGCAGCGAGCTTTTGATTTTACTGTTATTGTTGCTGTGTTATTGTTGTCCTTACTGACGGTCTTGTTGCAAGACTGCATTTTCTGTGTTTTCACGGGAGTTGGATGGCTCGCATCATTAAGTGGCTTGTATGCTGTGCTTCAAGTAGTCAATAATATAGCAGAGCGATCCACGCTTGAGAGCTTTGGTCGGTGTGTGGCGGGAAAACGAAGGAGCTGAGGCGGGGGTGGGCTGACACTATGCACACCAATTAGAAGTATTTTGCTGCTCGAATAGCTCAGCAGAAACGCGGAGTCCTAAACTGCCATAAACCCATTAAATCCCCCTCATTAGAGCACGAGCTTTATTGCAGCTCGGATGAGGGGCGTGCAGGTTCTTAGATACCCACCAGGAATCGCCTCGTGCAACGGTATAAACAGTCATTAATACACGCTGTGTGTAATTAGTGTGTAATTAAACAAGCCTGAAACAGTTAGCAAATACACCAGAACCATCAAAGTTTTAGCCACGTTTAATTAAATGAATAGCCTATTCTACACACTCGTAAGAAATGTAAAAAGACTCAATGGTTTTTTCAACGTGATTTTCGTTTTATTTCAGGTTCAGTTGGAAATTAGAAAGTATGGTGTCTTAAATTCTCGTTCTCTAAGATAGATTTATGATTTGTGATAACTTTCTTTTTTCCCCAAGCTAATTATATGCCATCTAGTGTTGCTATTTTTTTTACACTTGATTATATGAATGTACAGTGGACCTTTAAACATTTCACCAAAGTCGTAAGATTGAGTTATTATTAAATACATTTAAGACATCATCATACATGAATAACATGCTGTTATCAGTGCGTATGGACTAAGGCTGCTTTTGCTTTGACATCGATGCACTGTCGTTTGTTGATTCAACCTGGAGGCGTGATTATTTGACGTTAAAGACATATTTGCTCTGTAACCTGATCCCAAAATGAGGTGGAAAGCAATAAAGGAACTAACTCACAAATAAGAAACCACTACAAAGCAAAATAACTACTTATTCTCTGCTCCAAAACGCAACTGATAACTCTTATCCATTTAAAACATCAAGAGGCAATTTCAGCTGTTTGGTCTATAGCTATTACAAGAGCTATTTACTGCTTTATGGTAGAAAAACAATCAAACTCATTTGAAATATTGAGCTATAGCCTATAGTACATTGCACTTTTTTTTAAACTTTCACACATTGTCAGAGGGGTATAAGAAGCGAGATTAAAAGGATCGCGAGTTAAATTAAGCTTCAACCCCGGGTTTTCTGTATCACGAAGCCGACTCTCTTTTAATCGGGTATATTGCCACGGCAATTTATTCTGTACGGCTTACCTGCTCCGGGGCAGGTTATGTTCAGGATAACAGATTGAAACATATAAAAGCACCGCCCTTTGACAAATCAACTCCTTGCCTTTGGAAAAAGGCGTCTCCATTCCAAAGGATCCCGTAGAAATATGTACAGATACTGAGAGAATCTCTTCGCAGGGCGAGATTAGTGAGTTCCGCAAAATATTTTCTGAGTTCCGGAAAATGCTTGAGAGACTTTTTTTAATTAAAAAACGTTGATGTGATTGCTTCAGCAATATTTTAAACATGCTGTATCAAGTTTAAAGTTTAGAGCTCTAGGATGTAGTAGTAGGCTACAGTTGTCACATTAGAAATAAACTGTATGACAATGTACTGAGAGTAGCTATAGATTTATTTGTTACGAGTGGTAGCTAAGGTGAATAAGGAATTAACTAGCCTAACGAATTTAACACGATGAGCATTTCTATTTTTTTTATTTTTGCAAAAGCTCCTTCCTGGCTTTGTTGGAGGCAACGGTGTTGCTTTTTGCTCATACGATGTTCTTATCCGTCCATTCTGTCAGTCTTTTTTCCCCACAGGAGAGAAATACGTTGCTCTAGTAGCCTACAGCCCATGCGCACCACTATAGGCTCATTGTTGTAGACACCGCCTCTTTTATGGGCACGCGCACGTACCTTCATTAATAAAGCCCATGTTCACTTAGCAAGTTGATAACCACGTTCGTAGTACTGGTTAAGCCAGATTGCTGTGTTTAGGCTTTCTGAAGCCAGCTAACGCAAAGAAATAGTATACCCCCCTGGTTTCAGCAAATGTCTAAGGAATCATAATGCATTGTTTTTGTTGAATCCTGTGAAATGGTGAATATACTTCAACTGTGGATTACTAATGTTGTGCTATTCTCTAACACGCATATTCTTTGGAATTATGAATGTATGTTTGCCATTATAACAATAGAATTTAAAACATGAAAACAATATGACTATGCGTGACTTCACATCTGTGTCTATATGTATCCTTGTATAATAATCTTTACAGCTTCAGATACTTTTATCTTCTGTCCATGCCTTATCAGGTTGTTTCCACGCTTGAAATTAAATTGCCAAGAAACAGTGTGCATGTCGGTGTGTTTGTGTGTGTATGTGCGTGTGTGTGTGAGAGAGAAAGAGAGAGAGGATAGAGTGTTGTTAGGGTGTTGGGGAGGACCACAGATACTCAGTTGGAGAGGGAAGAGGGCTAGAAGGCTGCACTCTGGAGTGTAGGCCCTTATGAAAATGGAGATGTACTGAACCTCTGCTAACCTGTATCGCCCAAGATAAAATATTTATATATGCCATTGTCTAATGGAGCTCACCCTGAGTAGCGCCTTAATTTGTTTTTCTCTCCGGCAAATTAATTCCCTCCCCATCATCAGCGTTTGTGGAGATAGTGATTACTGCCATTGCACCTGCCCCTTCCCCCATTAAAACAGGCTCTTGAGATATTTTAATGGTCAAACTCTACTTTACAATTATACTTCATCCAGATGCATACATTTCCATAGACTACACCAAAGGTGAAGCGGAGGCTCTTCAGGCGGTAAGAACACAAAGCTCGCCTACTCTTCCTCTTTTTCTTCTTTTCCACCTTCCTCCACTTCTGCCGTTCAACTCATCTACCCAGCCATCCCCCCTTCTATCCTTCTATTTCTCCCTTTCTCTTTCTCATATCCACTACAAATAATTAGTACCTACAATTTTAAAAAGTACAAATTTGTGAATATATTTTTGCCAAGGAAAATGTTTACGAAAGAAAGACAATAATTATCACACCTGTCTGTGCTTTCTGCTAGTGTCCCTTGATTTGTCCCTTTTCCCTTGGGGGGGTGTTGTCATTTGTAGATGAGGGCAGGTTGCCAAGCTAATTAATGAATGCAGTTCCATGGGGAGATGTGTAGTAGCATCACTGGGGGAAATGAAGACTCTCCTGTGGGGGAAATAAAAAAAGATAAGAACCTGCACAACTAAGGAAGGGCCATACTCTCTCATCAGGCCTGGCTCAGGGGAAGGGCCATACTCTCTCATCAGGCTAGGCTCAGGGGAAGGGCCATACTCTCTCATCAGGCCTGGCTCAGGGGAAGGGCCATACTCTCTCATCAGGCAAGGCTCAGGGGAAGAGCCATACTCTCTCATCAGGCCTGGCTCAGGGGAAGGGCCACACTCTCTTATCAGGCCTGGCTCAGGGGAAGGGCCATACTCCCTCATCAGGCCTGGCTCAGGGGAAGGGCTATACTCTCTCATCAGACCTGGCTCAGGGGAAGGGCCATACTCTCTCATCAGGCTAGGCTCAGGGGAAGGGCCATACTCTCTCATCAGGCCTGGCTCAGGGGAAGAGCCATACTCTCTCATCAGGCTAGGCTCAGGGGAAAGGCCATACTCTCTCATCAGACCTGGCTCAGGGGAAGGGCCATACTCTCTCATCAGACCAGTCTCAGGGGAAGGGCCATACTCTCTCATCAGGCCTGGCTCAGGGGAAGGGCCATACTCTCTTATCAGGCCTGGCTCAGGGGAAGGGCCATACTCTCTTATCAGGCCTGGCTCAGGGGAAGGGCCATACTCTCTCATCAGGCCAGGCTCAGGGGAAGGGCCATACTCTCTTATCAGGCCTGGCTCAGGGGAAGGGCCATACTCTCTCATCAGGCCTGTCTCAGGGGAAGGGCCATACTCTCTCATCAGGCCTGTCTCAGGGGAAGGGCCATACTCTCTCATCAGGCCTGGCTCAGGGGAAGGGCCATACTCTCTCATCAGGCCTGGCTCAGGGGAAGGGCTATACTCTCTCATCAGGCCTGGCTCAGAGGAAGGGCCATACTCTCTTATCAGGCCTGGCTCAGGGGAAGAGACAGAGCGAGAGCGAGTGTCAGAGAAAGAGAGAGTTGACATGTTCCCTTTTCAGATCATCAAGCTTTGGCAATACAATTGTGAAATTCTGTCATGCCAATAAAGAATATTGAATTGAATTGAATTGAATTGAATTGAATTGAGAGAGAGAGAGAGCAGAGGAATGATCAACAAGCTATCGGTGACAAGTGGGCAAACCACCTTCACAGGCAGCTCTCTGAGTGATGGAAGGGATCGTTGTTCTATATCTATGGGGAGGATATTGAGGGAAGGCAAAACAAGACCGAGAGGGCAATGATGACAGAATTCTTATTTTTTTGTTTGTCGTTTATTTGCTTTCTTCCATCCTCGTATAGCTGTGAGCAGTAGAGGAGACAGCTGTAAGGAGGGGTAGCGGAGGGAGATGGAGGCCACTCTAAGACATCAAGGGTGAGAGTGATCTTTCATCTGTGCTCAGAACAATCGCATTTAAAACCGCATTACCGCCAAACCGCAGTAGAACTGCAGCCCCTAAAAGCTATGGCAGGAGGGCAAGAGAGGTCTCGGACACATCTGATCTGACACCTAGAATCATCATTTCCTGTTATTATCATCATCATTATTATTGTTATTATTACTGTAAGCCCAGTGAGCCCAGAGTCTACATCAATGCATTTGTGTGAGATATTTGGTGCTGCGTGCCAAAGATTTCCCCCAGTTCAAATGTGCCTTTTGAAAAATAATTAATTTGGACATGCTAAATCACGTGTATCATTTCAAACTGCTTCCACATAGTTTCACTTTATGTGCATAAATATACTCATTCTCTAAAAACAAATAAGAAATGCATAATATATACACACAGGTGGTTGGAGAAACCTCTAAAGGGCTTATACTGGTTTACTAACTGGAACAAAAACTGTACTGTAAAGCAAAAATAATGAAATAACTCTTAATATACATTTACAGTTTCTCTCGATTGCAAAGTCACTTTGAGTGAAACTGTGGTCCACTCAATCATGACCATGGCCTAAATGTGCACAGCAATGTGCCTTTTTGCAGAACAGAAAGTTGTTTCTCATTGCTTTCACACTAATGCAAATGTGAAGCATATTTTTGCAAAACCAGTAACACAATTCTATACAAAAGACGCAAAAATCAATGAAGTAAATCATGCCAAACGAAACTGAAGCATTTGGTCTCAGCTGATTTTGCTCTCATAATTGTGAATCTCGTCCTTATACATGCATAAAATAGGTCACCTCTGAGCTGGTGTTTGCAAGAATGGAGCAAGTAAGAGATCAAGGACAAGTGCAAAGGAGAAGAGAGGCCCGTAGAGAAAGAGGGGCCCGGATGCGCGGTGGTAGAGTAGCTCAAAGGGGAAGACAAAGAGCCAATGTTTCAGATGAAATCCGTGCCACAGTTATTGATCATGTCATCAATCACGGCCTTTCAATGAGAGAGGCCGGGCAGCGGGTCCAGCCCAATCTCAGATCAACTGTGGCATCAATAGTAAGAATATTCAGGAATAAGAATCGGTAAGTGACTGTGCTATACCTCACTGTATTTCAGTACTACTGTATACAATATGTAAAACAGATTTTCCATCGATGTCCTTTACGTAATCGTCAAAACATCCTTTTCTTTCACAATTTTTTTTACAGAATTCAAAGACAACCCCGTGCTGGTGGCAGGGGTGAAGTCGTCACTGCGGAGCAGAAAGCTGCCATAGTGCATATGATTGTTGCCAACAATGCCATTTGATGATGAGAAATCCAGACAGCAGTCATTCAGGACCACAATATGTTTGCCAATGTCAACAGGGTAAGTGTAGTCACCATTGACCGGGTCCGTAAAAGACATCAAATCGGAATGAAACAGCTCTACAAAGTACCCTTTGAGAGGAATAGTGACAGAGTGAAGGCGATAAGATACCAGTATGTACAGGTAAGGGTTTATCACTGTCATGTCTTTTTTTACAGTAAAATATTACATTGCATGCAGCTGTAATATTTTACAATGTATTTATAATGATCTTTTTTACTGTATTTCTCTTAGACAATAATGGAGCTTGAAGCCAATGCAAGTCTACATATTTTCATATGTGGATGAAGCAGGCTTCAACCTGTCAAAAGTAAGGAGACGTGGAAAGAACATCATTGATCAACGAGCCACTGTAAATGTGCCAGGTCAAAGGGGGGGGGGGGGGGTAACATAACCATGTGTGCCGCAATCTCCAGTGAGGCTGTTCTTACCCACATTCCCACTATTGGGGCATACAACATAGAGCGTCTAATTACATTCTTTAATGCGTTGTCCCAGGGCATTGTGCCACCAGAAGAGAGAGGGCAGGTGAGGCCTGATATGTCACTTTGTCATCGTATGGGACAATGTTGCATTCCATCGCTCCGGTCAGGTCACTCAATGGTGTGCAACCCACCCACGTGTGATGATGCAATTTCTCCCCCAATACTCTCAATTTCTCAATCCTATTGAGGAGTTCTTCTCTTCATGGAGGTGGAAGGTATATGACCACCATCCACATGACCAGATGTCCCTCCTTGATGCAATGAATGCTGGCTGTCTGGCAATCACAGCCGGGAATTGTCAAGGGTGGATGCGCCACTGCAGGAGATTCTTTCCTTGTTGTTGCATTGCACGGGAGAATATCCGATGATGATGTCGGAGGACCTGTGGCCTGATCGACTTGAAAGAATGGACTGAACGTGCAGTGTACAGTAATGTATTTGTTTGGCCTTTTTGACCTTGCTTTGTTTTCACAGAAATACTGATTTATTTTTCATCAGCATGGTGTATTTTATATTCTCTGTATTTACAGCATTATTCAATTTGTAAAGAACATATTAAAATAAAGTAAAGCCTTTTGTTGCAGCTCTTGCTCTTCAGTGAAATTCTTTCTGCTTTGGTCTTCTTTGGTAACATCATTTTAGGAAACAAGAATACAGGCCTTGCTGTGGTAAAATATTTACGCCTTTACATACTATAATTATAGTATCAAAAAGTGACACACACAACAAGGTAGCCATGTTGGGGTATATTGATAGTTGTAGTTAGTGTTTGTTGGGCCATTGTGTAATGATTGATATAAATACCTTTCTGTGAGATGACAATTTATGCTATTTTGGTAGACTTATTTCATTTTGTGACATGTATTCCATGTTTTGGGTGTCTTAGGGCATTTTGCTAATTAAACGCAATTCAGTTTTGGGGGCAGTGTTAACTGTTTTGCAAAAGTGACTTCTGTTTGGAGAAATGTGCTCAAGCAATCAAGAAACTGTAAAAGAATATATATTTAAAATTAATAAATACAAAAGCACTATTGAATGAATACTATCTTCAGCATGCTAAGGTATTTCATTCAAATGCAGAAGACTGAATTAAAAGCTGCCTCTTTTGACATTCACCTCAGAAACCACCACCTCTTTTTTTGGCACATGCCACACAGACACACATGGGGGTGGGGGGGAATGGGGGAGTGTCCATGTGGTCTACTGGTTTGGGCAGGTCACTCACAGTACAGGGTGAAGTGGAAGGACAAACATATATAATACGCCAGTGTGGAAAATTAAGCATTGAGTGCAAGTTGAGACCAGAAAATGTCTTCTTTGTAAGCATAACTTAAGCCCCTTCTCTAAACTAATGGATTGGACGGTTAAAAAAAACAAAAACATCTGTCTGATAAAAAAAAATCTATGAGTTGCCTGACAGATTTAAACCTTAGACGTTTGAGTTTGCCAGTTTATGGTTTCCATTTCTTTAATCTTTCAATTATCATTATCGTTGTACTCTGAATATTTTTCTAAGGAAATATAAGAAGCAGCAGTGATGGGTTTTGTTTGCGTGTGTGTGTGTGTGCGTGCGTGTGTGTGTGCGTGTGTGTGTGCGTGTATTTGTGTGTGTGCGTGTGTGTATGCGTGCATGTATGTGTGTGTGTGTGCGTATGTGTGTGTGTGTGTGTATGTGTGTGTGTGTGTATGAGTGTGTGTGTGTGTGTGAGTTGGGATGAATGACTTAATTGATTCATTATGACACCGATGCAGGAGGTAAGTGGTCTCCCTGACGTGTGGATTTCACTAAAGGGGTACACATCCCCTCCCTCTTTTACGTTTCTCTTTTCTGCCCTATCACCTCTATATTATCCCTCTTTCACTTCTCCTTCACTTCTACTTCCATCTTTCTTAAAGCCATGGTAGGCTAATCAGTACATTAGTGGATAAGATATTTTTTAACCCCCCCCCCCCCCCCCCCCCCTATAAGAGCACAACTTTATTTATGCCCAATAATACCAAATCATAATCTAATCTTATATGGAAACAAGTATATTAAAGATGAGCTGTAGTCCTTCATCATTTCAGTCTCTTTGTGCTATTTATTATTTACATGTGAAACTAAGACTGTAATTGGCTCATCATTTTCATTTGTACTTTAGAATCTTGTGTTTTGATCACGTTTATTTTCTCATGTATTTACCACCCATTCTTAGAGGACATACAATATTTACAACTATATTACAACACTTTTGTTTTTAGTTCTGTGATTCACAATCCTACTTTTAATTGTATACACATTCCTGCACACTGCATGAGATCACAACATCAGTCTTCTGTTTCTTTCCGCAGAAAACATGTAGCTACAAATTCATCCATGTCAAGAGCATGTAATGGCCTTATCATGAGCAAAAATAATCAAGTTTTTCTTTCATCCGTGTTAGATGATACGGTGGGTTAAGAAACTATATCAGTTTATATATGATATCACTCTATTGCCTAATGAAGGTAACGTTAATGTGATTATTACGTTTGTGCTTTTAATACATTTAAAAAAAAACTAATCTACTCGCTGTAGTTCGCTACTTGGCTATACCTCATGATGTGCCTGTACTGCACCACGAGCCACATCTGGACTTAATTTTTTTTAAAGATAGAGATATAAAAAAAAACATGTAACGAAAAATCATACCGAAAACAGCTGTCGGTTTTGAAGAGCCTACACCCTCCCTGTACCGTGATACGAATCGTAGCCTAGCCTACCGTTAGTTGAGTGTACCGTTAGCTTACATCCCGAATAGCTAGCTATTATTGAATAAATGTCGATAAACACACAGTCATTAGACTTACATCTGTATTTTCCTCCTCCTCCTCGTGTTCTTTTTATCCCCTGTACACCAGAAGTACTGGTTTAATCTTCATGTTGAAAACCGACCGTTCTCATTTCGAAATTGAAATGGATCTCTGACTCTGTCTGCCCTCCAATCAATTTTGTATTCTATGAAATATATATAAATATATACCCCCCACAAAAAAAAAAAAATAATAATAATTAAAAATTAAAAATTAAAAATTAAATCCTGGCTTGGCGCCCACTGGCATGATGGTGCCCGAGGCCATTTTAATTAAAAAGTAAAATATAAATAGAAAAAATGCTTCAGTGACATTTTGTTCATAATAATTTCTAGGGGTGCCGATAATTGTGGAACACGTGGCTTTGTTAAAAATAATTATTTCTTGATGAGGGATTTTTTTTTTCTCAAAATAAATTTATTTCAATTAAAGGTTGGATTTTTCTCATTTTTTCAGTGTGAGATTAAGCTAATTCACAAAAATGCATTTAAAATTTTTTTATAACCCTTTTTACTCATTTTTACCAGGGATGCCAATAATTTTGGAGGGCACTGTATATATGAGCCTAATGTGCTCTATCAAAAGCACTCTATCAGAGCTGATTTACCACTGAACTTCTTACCATGCAAGCTATTGGAGACGTGGCTCAGAGCTGGCAGTTTTCAGAGTGAAGTCTCTTACAATCCACGTGTGATGCATTCCAGTTGAATCAGCAAACTCACAATATCCCAGCATCCTTCTCATTCTACATGCTTCCCCTCTCTGCCAGTCCAACAGTTCATAATTATTACAGAATGAGGGAGATTGAGATATTGAGAGAGAGAGATGGAGAGGGTGAGTGAAAGAAGAGAGTAGAGAGAGTGAGAAAGAGAAAGAGAGAAATACAGAAAGACAGAGACAGACCAAGAGGGAGAAAGAGAGAGAGAAAGAAAGAGAGCAATAAATATAGTGGGAGAGAAAAAGAAAGAAAGAGAGCAAGGAATATAGTGGGAGAGAGAGAGATAGAGAGAGAGAAATAAATTAAATAAAACAAAAGCACGGAAGTGACATGAAAGGGGGGGTCAGTGTTATTCTCTGGCAGGGTTAGGTGGAAGTTAAAAACTGTAATAGAAACAACGTGCAGAAATTTCTGTGTGCTTTACCCCAGCTGCCTATCAAAAACTAATATCCTCAAATTTGATGCTCTTGTTGTCTTTTGTAATTACAAAGAATCTGTGTCTAATGCTCTAAGCCAAACCTCCTGCTCTCCTGCTCTCCTGGCTCCCCATCCCCGCTCTCTCTCTCTCTCTCTCTCTCTCTCTCTCTCTCTCAGTAGAACAACCCCAGGATTTAAGACCTCCAACATTCCCCCTTGCCCTCTGTCCCCCTCTCTCTCCCCTTCTTCAGCTCCCTCGCCATTCACTTTCTCCCTTTTCTCCCTGTTCCCCCCGTCATTTAAAAAAAAATACAGTAACACAATCTGAGGGAAAACCGATATAATCTTCTCTAAACTATAAAAGTCAGTCACCCAGAGAAACATCTGCACGGTCAAATTTAAAACAAACTGTCAGAGAGTCGGGTAACCCGTAAAAAGAGAGAGGCTGAGAGAGAGGGGTGCTGGGAGGTTGGGGGGCGGGGGGTGCCTGTACTTTTACACTACCCCTCTATCCGGGCACACTTCTTCCCCTTTATTTCTGTCTGTTTACTTCTCTTTTTTTCTATCTTTTAATTAACAGCAAGTTTAGTGGAAAAATCGTATTTACAAATGAGTCATTTGGCGGATGCTTTTCAAGTGCAAGTGCAAACGCTAATAGCCAAATAGCAAACGTGCATTTCATATGGTAAGCAAATGCCACTAGAGCTGGAGATTGGAAAACTTAATATTATTATAATTCATATAATCACATTCATTAAGTTACACCTGTGACATGAAGGGATAGAGTTGTACATTACATATTATGTGTGTATAAAATATTATATAGACGTAAAAATACTTTCTCTTTCTGCTTTTTATCCAGACGGGTTTCAAAAAGTCATGAATTTCGGATGTTTGTGGACAGCTATGGGATAGTTAACACATTAAATACATCATTAACTTTTTTTGGCTTGTGCTACAACAGTTGTTTTTGTAAAAATCTTTTTACAAACTGGAGAGGCCCAAAATCTTCTTGTACTGAAAAGTGCTTTGTTAGGGTTGGAGTGAAAACCTACAGGATGGGTTGAGAGATCTCCAGGAACAGGGTTGAAGACCACTCAATTCGTTGCCTTAAAATTAATATTAAAATCATATATATTATACAATTATATAAAATTAATATAATACACGATTGTCTATTTTTACATTTCAGCTATATTTATTATTATTATTAGGCATACATTTCCATGTTACTTTTTTAAAAACAGTAATTACTCATATTGCTTTCAAGCAAGCTATGCTTATGACATTCAATATTACATGTACAGATGTGCATTTGTTGAAGGAATTTCCATGCTATTTTTACTTGCAAAAAGTATGTCATCTAAATGTTTTTTTTAAATATTCAAAAGCATCTCTAGGCTTGTGGACTACGTTATTACGTTATTACAGCATGTAGACAAGCCAGTGTCTGCTTATCACATCAGTTCATTTTGCGTGAGCTGATATCACATAGCATATCACAACAATTATGGATCTTCCTGTAACAGGCATTGTAAAATCAAAGTCCAATCTATTTAAAGATTCTTACACGCATTTCCAGCTATCTGTCAATTGATACATTCAGCTCCACCAATAAAAATGCACAGTTTGCTTATAAGCTAAATAAAACCCATTACCAGGCTCTCTGCTACTCTGCTATTGCCTTACCATACTTAATGTAAAACAATACCGACTGACTGTATTCGTTTTAATATTGTCATATTAATACCTTATATTTTACTTATCTACACTGTGACATTCCAACATTATTTACCCTTACAATGCCTTCCAGATCTGTGGATTCTAGTCCATGATAAAATATGAGCCCTCCTCTGTAATGAGAATTCTACCATGTAACACGCCATACAATATCATAACAAATAACAAAGGACATTTAGAGGCTTTCAAATATTGTAGTCCCATGGCTCTCACATGTTTTAAAAAAAAAAAACTATCCTGAAATGTAACTGTTTTAATTGTATATTGTACAATTGTACTAGTGCACAGTCCGAACCATTATGGAAAGACGTATGATCTATAAAATAAAATGTAAAAATCAGCAATACCAATTAGAGCCACATTATTTTAATAGTGACAGAAGGTAACAGTTAAGAGCTAGTGACAGAAGGTAACAGGTAAGAGCTAGTGACAGAAGGTAACAGGTAAGAGCTAGTGACAGAAGGTAACAGGTAAGAGCTAGTGACAGAAGGTAACAGGTAAGAGCTAGTGACAGAAGGTAACAGGTAAGAGCTAGTGACAGAAGGTAACAGGTAAGAGCTAGTGACAGAAGGTAACAGGTAAGAGCTAGTGACAGAAGGTAACAGGTAAGAGCTAGTGACAGAAGGTAACAGGTAAGAGCTAGTGACAGAAGGTAACAGATAAGAGCTAGTGACAGAAGGTAACAGGTAAGAGCTAGTGACAGAAGGTAACAGGTAAGAGCTAGTGACAGAAGGTAACAGGTAAGAGCTCAAAGCCCTGATGTGCTGGACCAGACTTCCGTGAGGTGATTCTGAGCCAAGATACATTTTACAGGAAACTTGGGCTTATTGGGCCTTTTTTACCTTTAACCAGGTAATTCAGCTGAGATCTCAATTGTATTTCATACAGACTACCTGGGGAATGTAAGTGCGTAGGTCATACAAGGGATTGTGGTGCCAGTCAGACACACGACACGTTTCATTTCAATGAGAGCCTCCCTTCGCGATTGTTTTTCAGCTGAGCATCAGTAGAAAAAAATTTGCTATAATTATTGTGCGCTGAAGCCGGTACAATTTTACTCTGGGCGGCTGCAGACCTGGGCAAAATAATTGTTTTTCTAAAAATATCTTAACCCTTTCGGACGTCAGTAAAAGTTCCAGCAATTTATTAGATTTTTAAAAATATATAAAAACTTAGTTTCACCAGTACTCGGTACCAGTCTGTCTTTCATACATTTCAGTGAGGAATGCCTCATTGAATGTATTCATTTATAAATTTTTCATCTTTATTGGACGTTTTCAGCAGGGCTGGTTCTTGGCATAGGTGACACATGCGGTGGCCATGTGCCCAACAAACACCAACTGTCCATGGGGGGCACCAAACGAAGGCTCTATGGGCAGAGAGACATTCTGTTCTTTTCCAATAGCTTTTCTAGTGGCTTTTTGTCTGATGGTACAAATGCATTAATGTCTGTTACCCAGTTAACGTATGCGTTCATTTGTGAGTGAAGTCAGGTGACATGGTGCAAGCAGCCACACCCTGTGCCTACCTTACCTTACCGACCCTGGATTGTGTGTCCCCAGCACACACACACAAACGTCAACACACGTGGTGCTGTACATGTACATGAACACAAACACAGACATGCATGTGCACTCACACCTAGGTGCGACGATCCCTGCTAATGGCTTGAATAACACCTGGAGCACAGTGTTAAAGACTACACACAAAGAATCGGGGGGGGGGGGGTACAACAACAGTGGCAGCCAATCCAGCTAATGCCACCCTCAGAATGGCTGTGCCTAATTACTTGGCCTAGAGATGGCTTTTAGCTAAATCACACACTTCCTGAAGGGCCGTATCGACAGAGACAAGGGGCTTTAACAATTGCATTAGCCCTCTGCCCATTCCCGGGGCCAGCACTAACAATCACCATGATTTCCAGGCGTTTCATTGTTATTATCTCTACATAACAATGATGTTTTTCGCTGCGATTTGGTGTGACAGAGCGGGGATGGAGTAGAAGCAGAGGGAGGGACAGACAGGGAAGGTGGGGGGGGGGGGGGGGGGGGGGGGGGGGTGTGAGTGGTGTGGGTGGAGAGCGACTGCTAATGTTAATGTTTTCGCTGCTGGTGAAAATGTTCTGGGAGAGAGACGGATAAACCTTTGTGAGCGATTAGTGGGCTGCAGGCTTTAATTGATACCGGAAAAGGATCAGATGCTTCTTCAAATACGCACACGTGCAGGCAAGGACACACACACACACACACACACACACACACACACACACACACACACACACACACACACACACACACACACACACACACACACACACACATACACACACACACATACACACACGCACACACACACACATACACACATACACACACACATACACATGCACACACGCACATACACAGCACGTTGGTGCCTCTGTGCACGCCGATGTTTTTTCTCTGTGGCCTGCTCCTGAAGGTGAGTGATTTCCTGGTGGCAGGTGGAGCTCCAGATCAGCAGCCAGGGACTCTCGTGCCGGTGGTTTGATGTTGCACTTCTTCAGGAGGATTTTTAGGTGATCCTTGAACCGCTTTTTCTGGGCCCCAGCAGACCTACGACCATCCAAAAGCTGGCCATAGAGAATCTGTGTAGGGAGGCGACGGGCAGGTATGCGGATCACATGCCCGACCCAGCGCAGGTGTTTTTGCGCAAGAAACACTGCAATGCTGGGTGTGTGGGTCCAGTCGTGGATTTTCACACAGTCTTCCCAGGACACACCCAGGATCCTTTGGAGGCACATCTGACGTACTCACTTGAGTACTCCATATATATATATAGAGCTCTGTAGTCCCGCCCCCTCCTATCCCTGGCTGGTCCCGGAAGACTGCCGGAAGCCATTACCTGCCCCCACTTCGGGATCTTTCAGTCACCCTTATGATGATATTAGGGCATTGTATGAACCAAACTTTGACATATATGTGATACAAAGTTTATTATATACTCACCACCGCGTTTAAATCAAATTTGAATTGTATAATTAATGGAGTTTGAGAAACATAACTCCAGAATCCCCGGTCGTACACTGCCGGCTCCCGCTTTTGCTAGCTTACACAGTACCGGCCGCTCTGCTAGCGAAAATGGCAATCACTTTGTCTTGTTATGGAAGTGAAACTAAGAGTATCATCAAGGGCGAGAATCACTATCAGTCTGGCCATGTTGAAAGTGTCAGCTTTATGGCTTTCACTTCAGCAGTGGTGGTGAGCAAGTGAGTAGCCTGGATGTTGTAGTCGTTTTAGTTGTTTTTTTTAAAAAGTGTTTGTTGTTTATTTGTTGGACATAATTTCAAATGACCAATTTTATTAATTATTAAAAAATGTGACAACCCCTCTCTTGGGTGTGTTGAACGTGTAGCTGCCTGAATATAGAAAAAAAAAAATTTCAGTCCATTGACTCCCATTGTATTTTTTCTGAAAAGTGGCACCAGACGTTCATCACCAAAGTGGGTGGGACTACAGAACTCGATATACACATACATGCCCACACATACACACGCATGCATGCACATGCAAGCAAACAAACGCACACGTATACAGTACACATGCACACAAACAAGTGCACTTACATACATACACACATGCACATACATACACGCATGCATGTGCAAACAAACACAAATATTTTTTTTTATTATTTACGTAATAAAATGTATTTATTTGTTTGATGAATATAACCCCAGATATTGAAATAAACATTCACAGAGATACTTTACGGGGCAAAAACCAGGCCTGAACATCTGAAAAAGCAAGCGTGTGAGGTAAAAACTTCACAGCGGGAAGAGAAACATTCACTTGCAGTTTACATGTAACTTATAAACGTGTAGCACAGTGTTTAAAATGAAGTAGTACATAAAGGTCCTTTAAATGATTGCCTTTGCAACACTCTGTTTGTGTTCATGTCACTGTGCCAGTAGAGCATATTTGCATTTAAATTTGAGTTAGAAATACAGGAGAGAGCTGAGAATACAGCATGCTGGAGGGAAATAACTGGGGATACTGAGAGAGAGAAAGCGAGAGATAGAGAAAGAGTGCCTGAGTACAACCCAGGAGAGGGGGAGAGAAGAGACAGAGAAGAGGAGCTAAGTGGGGTTGGATCGTTCTGTCTCACCCCATTGTCCCCGGGAAACCCCCCTGCTCCGACCCGCCCCCGTCCCCCCCTACGGGGTCGTCCCACCCGTCAGACAGCACTGACACCCACACGGTCTGGGCCCACTCTGGGCGCGGGAAAGAGGTGCAGGAGAGGGGGAGAGGGGCAGGGATGGGGATGGAGCCGAAAGAAAGAGGGGATAGAGTGCGGCCGGTGAGCTCTTCAGCTGAAGGGCTCTGCAATCATCGTACTTTTAAAAAAAAATCTGCCACCATTTCAAATTCAACTGTTCCCTCTTCCCTCCAACAAATGCATACACACCTCTTCTTGCTAACCCCCAACCACAAGCCACACAAACACATACTTGTACTCTCTCTCTCACACACACACACACGCATGCAAACACATACACAACACACGCACACACACACACAAACAAGCACACACACGCACACGCGCACACACACGCACACGCACATACACACACACACAAACAAGCACATAAACTCAAACTCTACCTCTTTATCTTTCTTTCGTTCTCTTTATCTTGTGCCATGTCATTGTTTTGCTTCTGAGAGTGAGGTAGAGAGGTAGAGATAAAATGAAAAGTGAGGGATGTGAGAGAAAACAGAGAAAGACAGAGAGGAAAAAAAGCAGGAGGATGGGGGGTAGAAGAGTGAAAATCAGAAGCCTTTTGAGAAATCATCTGGGGTTTTCTAAGTTTAAGGAGAGACCCACAGAGGTCTAAAACAATGGCAGCAGTCAACAACAAGATTACAGTCCCCCTGTCACCCCTCTCTCTCTCTTTCTCTCCTTCTCTCTCTTCCACTCTTCCACTTCCTCTGTCCTCTCTCTTGCTATTTCTCTCTCGGTCCTCTTTCCGCCCCTATCTCTCTCTCCTTCTCTCACTCCCCTTCTCTTTCTCTCACTCTCTCCCCTTCTCTCTCTCTTTCTCCGTCTTTATCTCTCGCTGCCTCATTCTCTCTCTCCCCCTCTCCTCTTGCTCTCACAAAGGCGGGCTGGGATCAGTCAGCAGCCGTTGAAAGAGCGACATGGCATTTTAATAGGAGGGCTGAGGGATAAGAGAGGGGAGAGGATACAGGGGCACGGAGAGCAATGCCATGATTTCGGGGGCTTTTTATCCGAATGATTGCCCCCAATTAGGTCCTGCTCCGAGTAGGTGAGAATGAGGCCGGATCAGAAGAGGGGGTGCGGGTGGGGGACGGGTGGGGGGCATGGGGGGAGGGGAGGGGAGGGGGGGTGGATTTGAGGGCTGCTTATGAGCAGGCAGGCTCTTCATAAATATTTATCAAAAACCAGTTGTTCCACATATGACAGAAAGATAAACACCTACACCCGCAATACTAGTACTCTGCCACACTATTGTTTTTCTGTTGTAAATTTTTTTTAAACCGCCGGTTTTTTTAAAGTCTGTGAGCACATATTCAGTCCCTGCATACAAATGACTGAAGATGAAATTGTGTTTCAAAGCAGTTTTTGTGCGTGTGTGCGTGTGTCAGTGTGTGTGTGTGTGTGTGTGTGTGTGTGTGTGTGTGTGTGTTTGCGTGTGTGTGGGCAGGTATCTGCTTTGAATGACTGGTTGCTTTGCTTTTCTTGCTGTACTCATCCACAATGAGTAATGCCATGATCTTGGGTGAGACAGGCCTGTGGTGTGGGGGGGCACACTTCACTCTCAATATGTCCACAGATGAGCCCTCTCAACCACCCCCCCCCCCCCAGATGCCCCCACTTCTCACCCATTTCATCCATTCAGTATCCAGCCTGTGAGCTCTTCCCTCATTCCAGAAAGATATTGTGATTTACTCTTCAAGTGAATTACTGTGTGTGTGTGTGTGTGTGTGTGTGTGTGTGTGAAAGAGAGAGATACAGAGAGAAAGAGAGAGAGATAGAAAGTGAGATGGGTATAGAGGAAAAGGTCACTCTTCTTGTTTAGATAAATGTTAGTCCTGTGCCATTGCCTCCAACCGCAAGCACAGTTTCCTGGCAGAACTTCAATAACCTCTCTCTCAGTGTTTCTGTGCCCATCTCGTGTCGCGGCTCGGTGAAAGAGCACAGGCCCCTTTCTCACGCCCGCGTGCCGGCGGCCCCGCCTCATCTCTCCTCCATCTCGTCTCCAATGTCTCTCAATCTTGGTTTTTTCCCCCGCCATCTACTGTCCGTCTCCCGCCTGGTACTGCTCTGTGATTCCTCCCGGGCTGCTCTCCACCTTGTGATTCCTCCCGGGCTGCCCGCCCTTCCAACCCTGCCGTGCCTAATGAGCTCAGCCTGGAGGCAAAGGGTCGACCGGCTCTTTCATATTATTGATTCACCCCCGTACTCGGCCCGCTCTTATTACAGAGTGAAACCCACAACTTATCTTTTTACATTCCATCCGTGGGTATTTTACCCAAGCAATTTCAGGTTAAGTACTTGAACATGGCTGCACACTCCTCTGCGTTAGGCACATCACGGGCATCCCGCTCCATTATTCCAGGCTTGCGTTCTCTCTTCAACATTTTACATGCGATAATCTGTAACGGTACCTGCATTTGGGCTGTTACTGGATACGTTGAGGTTAACTGCCTTTCTCGAGAGTTTCTCGAGAGTCATCCATCTCGTTGGGGGGATTTGAACCCGTAATCCTAAGGTCTCCCACCCCCCCCCCCCCATTTTCCGATCTGCCATTCCACATAGCTGCCCCTGCACTTAACTTCCAGTTAACAGCGGTGAATCACTGCACGGGGAGCACATTTTTGGGCTGAGAAATTCATTACGAGGGAATTTCTTTGGGATGGGCTGGTTACCTTATGGGTGGTAATGAAACACGGCACAGTCACAGGGGCTTTTGACAAATAGGCCCTCTACAAGCAGAAGAGGAAAATGCTAATTTATCTTAATTTCTTTTTGCGGGGGGTGGGGGGGGGGCTAAATTCTCACAAAACAGCACATTTAGCACAGAAATACGGTCATACTTTGAGGTCTTGAAAAGACTGTGGGCCACCCTGCCTCCACTTTGCAGAGACATGAGGAAATATTACTTAACCTCGGAAACTTTCCTCAATATCAACAGGTAACAATATGCTTGACTAATTCATCACTAAATCATATTCTTGCACATTTTCATCGACTGAAATCTCACTAATGTGATGATACAGGCTTATATTTTCTGACAGTTATCTGGATAACTTAATCCTGCTTTGTGGAATACCCCCCAACGCATTACGTTTTTGATATTGTTCTCCCTTCAGAAAACTATGACATCACGACACTGTAAAACTGCCTGTAAAACCTCCACAGTGTGAAGTTCCCCATTTGCGAGAAAATGGCAGTTGAATCGCACATAACAATTTTTTCGACCACCATTTTGGAGGAGAAAGGTTTGGGAAATAATGAACAACATTGAAACAAATAGGTTTTCCATGCCGTAGATTATTTCACTGCAAAATGCTAAAACACGTAATAGGTATGGTTATTGTTGACGCTTGAAGATCAAGGTGCATTATGGGAATACGCATGCTCGGTCCAAAGCGAGGCTGCCTCGTTACGTTGATTGATAGCGGCACACATGCCTGGGCTGCGGTTTTCGGGCACGACCAGGAGAAAGACGATCTTTGTGTTGAAACGAGGGCAAAACGGGCTTCGCGAAACGAGTTTGCGTTCGCGGCGGTTTTTACGGACTCTGCCTGCTTTCCACGCCAACACAACAGGTGCAGAAGGGCAGGGGATTCCTGGAGACCCTCTGTCTCCGCCGGCTTAATCTGCTTCCTACCGCCACTGCAGATGGAGCCGGGTGAGGCTTTTTTTTTTTTTTTTGCGGACCAGTAAATCATCTGGAACACGCAAACGTATAAAATGCCACTGAAACACACATTCCACAGTGCAGCAGGAGGCCGGACCGCCACAAGACTTCCTGTCCCCTTCTGTCGGTTGTTTTAAGCGAGGTCTTCCCCCCCACCCACCCACACCACCTCCATTTTTTACACACCTCCTGCTTGTTTTCCTTTCTCTTGTTTTTCCCTCTCCCACCACTCCTGCTCCCAGTCTCCCCCGAGCAGAAGCTAATAGTTTAATGTGAGGAAGAATGTTCCGGGTTTCCTGTGAATTCACCCATTAGTCATCAAAATGACCTTAAGGTTCCCCTCGACCACCCCCTTTCTCCTGCTCCCCCCCCTCGCCCCCCACACACACCCCCCGTCTCTTATCACAAGCTGTGTTCTCTGCAAACCAACCACGGAAAAAAGAGGATGAGAAGAAAAATAGGTGTAAATAAGAAACAGACGGGAGGAAATGGGGATGGAAGCGAGGGGGAAGGGGGTGTGCATATGCCCCTGCTGACCAGAGGGCAAGGGTAGACTTTGTAATTACCCCCTGACATACGGGCAGTTAACTGTGTCACAGCAGAGAAGAGTCAGGGGGAGACATAGGAAAGTGAGCCAGTGAAAGTGTGTATTCAGACCAGCGAAACCCACTTTATGGGGACCCAAGGCCGGGTGGGAATACGACGGCGATTGCTTTTTCGCTTGCAATCTTTTCCTTTCACTTAAGCCGGCTGGAGAGTGCGAGGGTGAAGTCCTGTACATGAAGTGAAAGGCCCTCTTTTCCATTTTTTCTTTTGCCTTTCATTTCCTTTTCCTGTCGTGAGGTGTCGGGCTGCTCTCTGTTCCTCTCCTCTTGGCGAAAACTCTACCTGCCCCTCGGTACACCCTTACCCACCCCGTACGCCCCACCCCACATCAAAGGCCATCAATCTCACACAGTACAGGGGGAAAGGCAAATATTTAGAGAAGGCCGGGGCTCCCATAAATCTGCTGTGGGAGCGAGAGGGGGAACCTAATACAGCAGCAGCTGAACTCCCTAAACAGCACTTAGTCCTCTTAGACTGTGCCACTGACACACAGCAAAATAATACAGCATATAGCATGGGTGAGAGAGAGAGGGAGGAAAACAATGTCCCAGCACGGAACACACACACACACACATACACACACACGCGCGTAAAACACTTAACAATATGGGCACACAACTACACGTACACAATAGACACATGCACACATACCTACATACCCACACATACACAAATATACACAGAAATGCATATAAACACAGATGCACATACAACTACACACACACACACACACACACACACACAACAGACACATAGACAAACACAAACAGACACACACCTATACACACATACTCAAACATACACTGGAACACTGACACACACACAACACACACAGACGCACAAACATGCATATGATTCCCTATTCCAATTCTTTGCTCCCCTTGAGTGAAACTCCAATATATTAGTGAGTATTTGTGTCCCTTTTCATTTCAAAACAATGTGCCACTTCAGTAATAAAGAGAGAAACTCAGTGCTGACAGGTCAGGGTTGAAAGGTCACCCAGGGAGTAAATTGAGGGCAGATGAACTCGTAGAACAAGGCACAGCCTATTTATAGGAGAAAAGGCAGTGGCTGAACAAAAGTGCACTTCTAAACGGTACGAGCACCCAAGCAAATACCAGGCCGTTTAGCCGCCATTCAGGGTAGAAAGTGCTGAGTTATTCAGGCTTTTCCTCGCTGCTCTAAGAGGAGCAAACGCAGCCCCAAAAATATATAAATCCAACACCTCCAAAGCACTTCACGTGTTTTCAGTAAAGAAGAGGGCATTACCGTTTTGTGCATATTCCTTCACATTTTGCCCACCCAGAAGGACAAGAGCCCCAGCTCCTTCGACCACACACACACACACACACACACACACACACACACACGCATGCACCATTTATACACACATATTTAAAAACACACACAAACACACGCATACTGTATTGGCTATAGAGATACATATTCACACACACATTCACACACACACACACACACACACACACACACACACACACACACACACACACACACACACACACACACACACACAGGCACACACACACACATTCTCTTTCCATACCTCTGGAGTGTGGTACCCCCACCTATGGGAGCTGTAGCCCCTGGCAGTCAGCTGTCAGGTTGAAAGGGGGGGTGGGGTGGCGTTGGGATCACAGAGGGAGTCTATACGAAGCTCTGCTCCCAGAGTCCCCCTGGCCTGCAGGCCGTATTGATCTTTACGCGCTACGCTGCCCGACTAAGGCCGACTGACAGACTGCAGGATTGACTGACCCGCCCCCCACAGGGGAGGTGAGGCGGAGATAGAGACATACCGCTACACAAAGCCAGCCAGGGGCGGCCATATTTATGAGGCGGGTGCAGAAGAGGGAACGTGGCTGCTTCAGTCCAAACACCGCCACCCGCTCCCCGTCGCTCGTCTCCCGATTGGCCCAGTCTGTCGGTGCTCACACCTGCCCAGCTGTGGCAAATGTCATGTCTCGGCAGACCTGTCCACCTTTTTCCTGCATATATTGATGTCGGCGCTTGGTAGCATCGGCTGCGACCGTTTCCAAGCCGCCATGTCTCCCGTCCCTCTGACTCTGTTTCTCCTTCCCTCATCGATGTGTGTCACTTGTTTTTTGTTTGCCCTCCCTTCCACGGAGCATCTGTCCCCTTCACTCTTTCTTTCTTTCCCTTCTTTTTTCTTTCTGTCTTTCCTCTCCTCCTGCTCTTGTGTGGCCTGCGAATTTAGGGAGTGGTCCCACTTCCTCTGCGTTTGACACCGGGGCCTTCCTGTGCAGGGGGCAGACCGGCCCCATGTCTCACAGGGAATAAGGCTGTCCAGAGTTCTGCCTGAATACAATTTACATGTAATCCAGTAAATCTCTACCACCGAAACACACATAAGCACATACACACACAAGCACATGTGTATGTGTACGTATGTATGTGTGTGTATGTCTGTACGTATGTGTTTGTGTGTGTGTGAGTGTGTGTGCTTGTCTGTGTACATGTGTATGTGGGTTTCGGTGGTACAGGCTTACTGGGTTACGTGCAAAGTTGAATCAGGCGGAACTCAAACTAAAACTGTGTGTGGTCTGAGTTTTGTTTCATCATATTGGGTGTATCTGTGTGTGCAGGAGCAGTACAGGTGTATCAGTGCTCACTAGGGCAGGAGCAGTACAGGTGTATCAGTGCTCACTAGGGCAGGACAGGTGTATCAGTGCTCACTAGGGCAGTACAGGTGTATCAGTGCTCACTAGGGCAGTACAGGTGTATCTGTGCTCACTAGGGCAGGACAGGTGTATCAGTGCTCACTAGGGCAGTACAGGTGTATCACTAGGGCAGGGCAGGTGTATCAGTGCTCACTAGGGCAGTACAGGTGTATCTGTGCTCACTAGAGCAGTACAGGTGTATCAGTGCGCACTAGAGCAGTACATGTGTATCAGTGCTCACCAGGGCAGTACAGGTGTATCAGTGCTCACTAGGGCAGTACAGGTGTATATGTGCTCACTAGGGCAGTACAGGTGTATCAGTGCTCATTAGGGCAGTACAGGTGTATCACTAGGGCAGTACAGGGCATGCATGTCTGCGCAGTCACAGTCACAGTTGCAGGTGTTCTTTCTAATCAGCTCAGTGAGAAGCGTGCGTTTGCAGGACAGCGACACCGTGGGTCCCCCGCGCCACACGGCCGACCGCGGCATCGAGGTGCCCGGGTGGGGGTTGTGGGGGAGTGGGGGGTGGAGGGCGAGAGCAGGAGCCTGTAATTGCGTCTCGCTGATCCTAATGGCACATCTAAAGAACCGCCACTTCAGCGGACCTCCACGGAGACGCCGCGACTCAAGACTGCTCATTACCTATGACCCTCCTCTTTTCTTACCTCACTCGATACACACACACACACACACACCCACACGCACTGTCCCAGGGCCCAGGAGCTGCAGGGTGAGAGTGAAAACACACACACACACACACAAGCCGGAGAGCCGCCCAAAGCTCCTCCCACCGCCATTGTCTCCCGGGTTTAATTGGAGCGATGTTCCCCATTGTGGGGACCCACAATGGAGGTTGGAGGGTTCCATTGTGGTGTTGAATGGGGGCAGGAGTGTTCATTAGGATGGGGGCTGAATGGGGCTTCCGGGGTACGGCATAGAGAGCGTCCTTTGGCTCGGGGGGGTGAAACTGCACCCTCTCTCCCCAACCGCGGCTCGCCTGACGCTTGGCCCTCAATGGCTGGGGACGCCCTTACATTTGTTGGCCTGGCCTTTTATTTCTGTGGGTGGGATGAATCAGAAGAGAGGAGATGAGAGGAGAGAGAGAGCGAGAGGGAGCAGAGGAGGAACAGAGGGTCTCCTACCATAAGTGCTCCACCTCGGGCCTCTGTAACAGTACCACAATGTTCTGTGCTGAGGGCCAGCTGTTCTGCCTCACGGGGGGGTCGGTATTGGCCACAGGACGTCCTGCCTGCGGACCAGGGTCAGAAACATATCTGAAATACTTTAAGTGTTTTGACAACAGCCCTTGAGAGATCGCCATGAATTCAAAGGGTTGTTAACGCAGCCTCTTTATAAAATGCTCCGCGCTAGAGCAGCGACAGAATCTATTTTTCCAGCGGTTGAAAAGAGTCGGATATGGACCGAGGCCGCTACCTCTCAAACTGGGGTCAGGGATCTAAGTGCTGTAACGGCACTGCTGGCCCGCCTAATATGCGAGATACGCACCTCCACTTCTAGGCTTATAAGCACTGATTGTTTCACCAAACATGGATTTTTTTTACTTTGATCCAGAATCCACCCAGGCCTCCATTTTATTAGAGGATTATATAAATGTAATTATTAGGACACTTTTTTTTTTTTCATACCACAGTGAGCTTACTCTAGTGCGCAGGTGTATTAAAAACAAACCAGTTGCCTCTACGCCAGAAGCGCCACGGTCCTCTGGACTGCCAACGAGAGTACCGTGACCCTCGCCACCGACGGACTCGTTGATAACTCCAAAACGGAAGGAAAAAAACGTTTATCTTCGAACGCTCGCAAGTGAGAACTCGATCAATTGGCAGGAAAAAAAGCCTGGCCTCACCACGGTGCAGGCTGCTATTAATAAAGCCAATTACTGCGAGGGAAAGGAAACAGCGGCCATTTCCTCGTCCCTGGTGACTGGCTCTTTGCCAGACGGCACTACAAAGTCCGCCGCTTATCTCCGCCACTGACCAAACTGTGCTGAGGTGGCCGTGTGTTTTTTTTAGCTGAAGAGGACCAGCAAATTGAATTATCTGCAGGTTTGGGAATCCATCGACGACGACAGCTTTGTGTGGGCCCATTCCCGTCCTTACAGGCTGAGGGTTTTTGATTGGTCTCTTCGTTGGTGAAGAAATTCTGGTCCTCGACTGATCAGAACTGATTCTATATCAGGGCCCTTAATCATAAAATGTCTCAGATTAAGATAGCCTAATGTTCCCCCTGTCCATATGTCAGCCTCATATATTGAATATACCACTTATACGTATGCTCGCAAATAAGATTTCTACTGTTTTCACTGTTAAACATTGAGAAATAAAGCTTGAATTTAATTGAGTTGACTTATCCAGTATAAACCAAACGCAAACCTGATCCTAGATCAGCAGTAGAACATGGTGAGGGAAGACAGGGGAGAGGGGGGCAGTACCATCAGAAACAAAACTCCATCACTCGCATGGCCTAAAAGTCTTCTCACCACCACAGCCGATGATGTAATTTCCTCCAGCTCCACCCCCCTCTTCCACACCCGTCCTCCTTCAATTCACTTACTCATTCATTCATTTCGTCCAATTCCTCTATTTACATTTCCACCAGCACACACAAACAATGACAGACTTCCCGCCTTCAGTACGAATACACAACTCGCAAAAACACACACGCAGACTCGGCCGTAACGCAAGGCCTCGACGGTTTCTGCTATATGTAAAAAAATGACATTTTTTTGGACGATGTTACTGCTACAACACACAGACACATATTTGGCTGTACGTAATGCCGGCGTATCCAGGTCTCTGAAACGGCATGATTCATGCGCCTCGGAGCCGCGCTGTAAACCCACTTCAGACACACACCACTTTTCTCTTTTCTGCGTGTGTTTGTTTCTTTCTGTCAGCGCCGTTCAAATAAACCCTGCAGATGGGACCCTGTCGGACTGCCAGGCTTGAGCATGCCAACGCCGGTAAACACACCACAGCACACGCATGTACACAGACCCATACACGTGCGCGCACACACACACACACACACACACAGATGGCAACACTTTGCAGGTAAACACACCACAGCACACAGACATATACACGTGCGCACACACGCACACACGTATGCCAACGCACGCACCCAAGTGCACACAAGCATTCACACACACACACACATAGACATAAATGCACATAAACGTAAGTAAGTGCACACACACGCACACACACACACATACACACACACGCACACACACATACACGCACACACACATACACACACACACACGCACACACACATACACACACGCACACACACATACACACACACACACACACACACACACATACACACACACACACATACACACACACACAAACACA
>CM040403.1:31137506-31145006 GCA_022702515.1 Ilyophis sp. 1 JC-2022
TGAAATGTATGGACAGCGGAAAACTGACCGCATATCAGTACTCCTGCTAGCAGTACTAATTCAAATGTATTTGTGTTGCCATTTCTGCAGAGACACTGTCACAAAGATAGCAAGTGAGAAAGACTGAGCCTGAAGCCCCCAGTGGAAAGAAAAAACATTCAATCAGTGTCAAGAATAAACTCCTCAGGGGGAAGAAATTTCTGGATAAACCCAGCTATAGAGGGGCAGCCCATCTTCTGCTCCCCAGCGCGGTATGAATAGTTAAATAATAATAGGGAGGAGGTCATGGGGAATCTATGGGAGCGAACAATCGTAGCGGTTAGGCGGATTATAACCTGAGGGATTAACCTCGCTGGTAGAAATGCAGTCCAAACAGAAAGAAGTTCATATTAATATACAAGTTGGTTCCAGGAGCCTTTTTTATGTGCAATTCTCTGCAGGTATATAACTCTGAATAACTGCATGTGTCATACTCCACTCGGTTAATACCACAGAGACACACTCGTTTCAATTTTTTGGACGCACTACAGGGAGACTGAAGGGGTTCCAGTGGCTGATTTGGAACAGTGGGAGTACCCCGGTACCATGTGTAACATATCTCCCGCATTTGTTCTAAACTCCCATGTTTATCTTTGGGGTTTAGGGACAGGTTTAAGCAGAGGGTTACGGTTGCGAAGGTGAGAGGTCAGGCTATGCATTAAATCAGCTAACAACAACAGAAGCAGCACTGTGGATTGCACAGCGGTTACTGTTTGTACAGAATGTACAGCTTTGGTCAGACCATTAATTCAACAGGTAATCAGTAAAGAACTGCTATCCAACATGGAGACTTGCAGAGACTGGTATAACCTGGCTCATGCCCACTGTAACAGCTCAGCACTGATTGTTCTCAAACTCGGTTCATTCTCACTCAGGTTAACAACACCTTCTAATAAAAAACCCAGGAGGTTTTTTTTTTAAACTGATTTGTTTCTCTGATTTTCCCATTTTGTTCGAATTAGATTCATATGTCACCAGTATAGCATCCTCTGACAACAGAGCCGGCCTTTGGGTTTTGGTGGCCCTAAACAAAAAGGTTGTTGTGGCCCCAAAGTGCTCCATGGTGTGGCCCAGTGATGTTTGTGGCTCTAAATGATAGCATAAAGTGTTTATGCCATGGGTCGGCTCTGTCTGCCACTCCTGTTTTTTGATGCTACCTGTTGCTGAACCTTGTTCCAGTGGAACGGTGCTGCATCGTCATGGCATCGGAGGAGTGCATTCCATGCACAGCTAGCGCAGTCAGGCTGCAAGCACCCCATTGGCAAGAGGAGTCCGTTTTCTTTTTTCAGTTGAAACTCGCCCTCCCTTGGCAACGCTCACAGCCAATCAAGTCACACTCTGTCGGGCTGTGGGGCTGCAGTCAGCACTTTGGCTGTGTCTGAATCAGCTCCCTTCCATACTATTGAGTATAACTTGTTGAGTAGACTGGACAACAAAGTAGTTAAGTAAGCAAGATTTTCTCTAAATGTAGCATACTTAAAATCCCTCGATGATATACTTACTTCCGGGATTTCGCTGAGTATATTCGGGAGCATACTTTTTGGTCACATAATTATAACACGCAGCTTCATTTTAAAAATGAGGCGCAGCTTCACTGACGTCTTCCTTCAATAACAGAAAAAACAACAGGTGACATGGCCATGCAAGGGTGGGACGTCTTACGACACTTCAACAGTACAGTTGGAAAATAGTATGGGGGATATTTTTCTTGCATACTGCATGTCGCGTACCAAACAGTAAACAGTACACAGCTGCGAGTACACATTACACAGAAGACAGGAGGCAATAGATAAGGCTCTGATTCAGACACAGCCCAGTACTTTCAGGATTGCACACCAGACATGCACCGAAACTCAGTGTTTTAATAGGATGAGCCAACCGCCAATCCCAGCTTTTGAGATTTAATACTTCAGCTATTCAGTCATTAAGGTGTTTTATAAAGGCAGTCCCTGAACCTTTCTCACTCGTAAAAAATAATATTTGTCTTTCCAACTGCACTGTGGACCACAAAGTCCTTCTGTTTTATTTTCATCAGAGCCGTAAAAAACATGTTCTACTCCAGTTCCGTTTTCTGTGGGCGATTACCTTGTTTTTTTACCTGCACTGAGAGAGCTGGGTGTGGGGGGGTTCAGTTTGTGCTGATCCTTGAAGAAGCACGTAACACTTAAGAGTAGAGGTCAAGGTTGCTTGAGATTGTGAGTGTTTATATGCTTTTTTAATGTCTCTGTAGTTCTCAAGGAGATACCCTACGGATCTCACTTGGACTTAAGATGACCTCGAAACTCCAATGACTTAACCCCAGCTAAAGGGCTGGTTTCCTTTGCCAACTGACGGCACAGAGCTGCAGTTTCTGGGATTAAATCATTTTAACCATTGAAAGTGTAAGATCACACATATGTGATTATAATGTTTTTAACTGAACATTTCAATGCTGATGTAACAATCACTACTGGTAACTTACAGCAATGGAGTTCAAGAACACTGACTTAGAATTTTGAAAAAAAAAACATTAAAAAAACGTACTCTTCAAAGGGTTAAATGGCGTCACTTCAGTCAGTCAGTTGGAAGGGCCCTTACAAAAACAAAACACTTCACAATATAGTGTACAGTAAATATGTGGACTTTTTTGTTGAAAAATATAATGTCAGTTAACAATTTAGAAATTTTTTGACGCTTTTAGCCAGAGATTTAAAAAAGTGCATTTCACATGGTAAGCAAACACCACAAGAGAGAGCAATAATAATGCGTACATTATAAGTGCCTGAAAACCTGTGAGATAAAGGGAGGGTTGGGTTTTTTCTATTAAATAAAAACGTTGAAGTTTAGCCTGAAAAGTTAAGTTTTAAGAACTTTGGAGAAAACAGCAAGTGAATCTGCCCTCCTAACTGACTGGGAAATGTAGTTCTACTATCGAGGGGGAAAAGGCAGGGAAGAGGACCACATGCAACTAGGACCACATGCCAGGGGCTCAAAGAGACGGGACGGACAGCTGGTGTGATGATGCTGAACACAAAGGTCTGGTAGGAGTGTGTGCTGTAATCAATGTCTGAATATAGAAAGGGGCAGTACCATTTGCAGCTTGGTATGCCAGTGTGAGAGATTTGTGTATATACACTATGTATATATTTTTATATTGCAATATCTGTAAGTGGAAATAATTTGTATATTTGCCCATATATTGTGAATTGTTGCAATATCCTGATAATGTATTTTATTCCATTAGATTATTTTGTTTATTCCAGAAGATGGCAGTTGACTGGAGATTAATGGAAGGGAATTGAGTGAATTTAAATGAGTGGAGATTTAAAGGTGCTCGGACCTATACTACAAACCTAAATTCCAAAAATGTTGGGACAGTATGTAAAATGCACATAAAAGCAGAAAGCAGTGATTTGTAAATTCTCTTTCACATATATTTAATTGAAAACAGTACAAAGAAAAGATATTTAATGTTTTTCCTTATCAACTTCATAGATTTTTGTAAATATTCACTAATTCCGAATTTGATGCCTGCAACACGTTCCAAAAATGTTGGGACAGGGGCAAAAAAAGACTGGAAAGTTCAAAAAACACCTGTTTGGAACATTCCACTGGTTAATAAGTGATGCTACAATAAAATGGATATAAAATGATATAAAAAAACTCTTGATATCTTATTTTCAAGTACTCTTACAAGCGATACTATAACCTCTCTGCATTTGAATGGATCTCTATGGGAATTGGGGGGGTGGAGCTAGATAAAGCTGTAAGTTACATGAGAATAGTATGGAATCCATGGTTGGCTAAATGGCTGTAAGTCATCAAGGGTCTGAGGTTTGTTCTCCTGACTTATTTTTTTATAAAGTTCAATAGAAAAAGTAGTCAGGAGAAACAGCCCTTAAAGTGATCCATCAATATCTACTGCATATCTGGCAGCAGAGTTGTCACGTCCTGTGCCTCTATGTCTTAGTCCATTCCTGGTTTTTAGATTTCTATGTGTTTTCAGTATTTGCAGTCTGTTCCACGTTTTCCCTTTTTCCCATTTTGTGTTTCCACTTCCCGCACCTGATATGTGTTTCCTCATGTTGTTTCGTCTCACCTGTTTCTCATTTTCTCATCGTTAATCTGGCATATAAGCACTCCTATATATTTTTTCTGTGCCAGATCATCTTGTGCCCTGCATTCGTGCTTGTGTTAACACTTTCCAGCGTTTTATCCTGCCTGCTCCGAGTTTCTGTTTCCAGTCTTGTGTCTACCCGTCCTGCCTCTGTTCTCCTGTCTGCCTTGCCTGTTCCTGTTCAGCCCTGCTCCAGTCCTCCTGCCTGCCTGTCCATCCCCGTCCAAGCCCTGCTCCAGCCTTTCGCCCTCCTGTTCTCCAGCGTCTGACAGATTTCACGGTTTTGACCCCTGCCTGTTCTGGACTTTGCCCTGCCTTTTCCATATTGCTCTGTTGCCTGGACCCTGACTCCTGCCTGGACCTGACCACGATTCTGCCTTGCCTACATTGCGCAGTTTGTTGGACTCTGACTCTTGTTCTGTCGACCTTGAATAAAGCCTTATTCTTATAATTCTTTGGTGTCTGCGAGTCGTTCCGATCAGTTCTCACAACACAGAGTGATGGTTTGAGGCTTGTTTGATACTTCAGACCATTGATGACTTACAGCCATTTAGCCAATCATAAATTCCATATTCTTGTGTAATTTATAGCTTAATCTAGTCCTACCCCCCCAATTCCCATAGAGATTTATTCAAATGCAGAAAGTATAGTTTGGTATAGTATCGCTTGTAAGAGTACCTGAAAATAAGATATCAAAAGTTGTTTAATATCTTTTTATACCAAGTCATGATAGCATCACCTGTTTACCTGTGGAATTTTCCAAACAGGTGTTTTTTGAACTTCCCAGTTTCCTCCCCCCCCCCTGTCCCAACTTTTTGGGAACAGGTTGCAGGCATCAAATTCAGAATTAGTGAATATTTACAAAAATCTATAAAGTTGATAAGGAAAAACATTAAATATCTTTTCTTTGTACTGTTCTCAATTAAATATAAACATCGAACAAAAAGTTTGGAAATTTGTGTTTGGTAGATTATTTCTCTGTTGTAACAATGCTTCTTGGCAATACATTTTATACCGTTGGAAAGCCTGTTTATTTCCCTTTTCAATGGTGCCCCATTTGTAAGGAACATGCATTTGTGGGATGAGTAGCACAGCTGAGTATGTGGGTTGCGCCCATGAAAAATTTGCCAAATCTTCTCTGCCAATGCCAAACAGCTTATTCTGCTGTTGCTATTGACTCTTGTTTTGAGCTTCCGGTACCTCCAGGTGCCTGATTGGCACATGATTGGCAGCACCTGTGAGCATGGGCCCTGCTACAGTGGTCAATTGGAGTCTGCTCCAAGAATCGGCATGCCACATTTGTCTGATCTCGATAAGGCCCGTGCGATAGGGCAACTTCAAGCTGGTGTTCCGCAAAAGCAAGTTGCGGCATTATTTGGAGTGAGCCCTAGTACCATCTCCAAACTGAAGGCCAAGTTCCATGAAACGGGGGATGTCAGAGACAGACCGCGAAGTGGGCGTCCCAAGAAGCCGACACTCCAAGAAGACCGGTTCCTCACCCTTTCAGCACTTAGGAACCGTAGGCTGTCTTCTACAGATTTGCAGTCAAGGTTTGCAGGACGATATGGCACACGGCTCTCGGCCCAGACAATCCGGAACAGACTGCACGCAGCCAATCTCCGGGCTCATAGGGCTGCCAGGAGGCCTGCCATGACTTCCCTTCACCGTCAGGCCCGTTTGCGCTGATGTCGGCAACACCTGCACTGGAACCTGAACATGTGGAGGAACGTTATGTTCAGTGATGAGTCCAGATTCTGCCTACGGAAGTTGGATCGTAGGGTCAAAGTGTGGAGAAGATGGGGAGAACGCTATGCTGATTGCTGCACCGATAGAGTAACACCTTTTGGTGGAGGCAGTGTGATGGTGTGGGGCGGCATCTCCATCACTGGACAAATGAGGCTTGTCATCATTGGAGGCAATCTCAATGCAGAGAGATATCGAGATGAGATTCTGCAACCAGTGGCAATCCCATATCTTCACAGTCTGGGACCGAACTCCATCCTCCAAGATGACAACGCTCGCCCCCACAGAGCGGGGTTTATCAGAGACTACCTCCAGAATTTGGGAGTAGAGAGAATGGAACACGCTACTGAGGCTCATGACTGTTTGTTAAATTAATAAATTGTAAAATTGCAAATATGTCTTGTTTCTTCCTTGTTACTGATAGACTTCAATCATCCAATCCACCAAACAACACCAAACAAGAGTCACTAGCAACAGCAGAATAAGCTGTTTGGCATTGGCAGAGAAGATTTGGCAAATTTTACATGGGCGCAACCCACATACTCAGCTGTGCTGCTCATCCCACAAATGCATTTTCCTTACAAATGGGGCACCATTTAAAAGGGAAATAAACAGGCTTTCCAACGGTATAAAATTTATTGCCAAGAAGCATTGTTACAACAAAGAAATAATCTACCAAACACAAATTTCCGAACTTTTTGTTCGATGTTTATGTTAAAGAGAAATTACAAATCATACATACAGTATACAGTATACCCTGCACGCCTGCTTGTGTCCAATTAAACAACCCCCAACAAAGATCATAGGTGATGCACAAACAGGATTAGCACTCATGTTGTGTCACATGTCACTCTTTTCCTGAGTAATCATGGGGATCTGGGGGGGGGGGGGGCTACTTCATCACTGTTATGTGCACGTCTTGGCCATTAATAACACATTAGTAAAGTATTAGTAAATTGTTTATAAGCCAAAGCCCACTTACAGCCATGCCCGTGTTTCCATCTACAGAAGGGCTCTTTCCAGAGTAAGAGTCTGTAACATTAATGAGTTTTCAGGGGATCTAGGCGAATGTGGCCTCGTTATTTAATTTAACTAAGTGACTAAGCCCAGGAAAGTGATGTCTGACTGCTCTCTAATGGCGCAATCCTCCTCCCTGCCCTCTCCACTCTGCCCCCCGGAGGGAGCAGCGATAACGAATGCAGTCAATTAGAGGGGAAAATACAAGGTGCCGCTGAGACACAAAAAGATTAGCGTTGCTAACGATGAAGTGGTATTAGAGACTGACAGAGAGAGAGATAGAGAGAGACAGAGAGAAAGAGAGAGAGAGAGAGAGAGAGAGAGAGAGAGAGAGAGAGAGAAAGAAAGAGAGAGTGTTTTTCAAAAACCATGCGTCATATATGTTTCACACGGGTCCTTGAAAACATTACAGGGGGAAAACGTTCTTTTGCAGGTTTTTGTTTTTTATGCACAGCCCTAGGTTCACCCTGTCACTCCAAAGGTAGTGATGGTTCAATTGTGGTGTTTTCTGTAATTAGCAATGCAAACAGGTTTAGAAAAGCCACATGCTCTCCCCTTCCCATCCATTAAGAACAGGTTGTTGATTGTGTTAAAAAAAATGAAAT